>PVIA01000447.1:241315-447706 GCA_004024845.1 Tonatia bakeri | reverse complement strand
GTTCTGCAATGGGAACTCCGGACCTTTTAGATGGGGTGCTGGGCAGAGACTTAAGAGGTGGATGCTTTATTGATGTAACCAAGGCAACGTGATGAGGCCTAGGATCTGCATGGTTAGACTGCTGAAATTGCTCTCCGATGCCTCTGGGACTGTGTCCCTGTGTCCCCCTTCATCACACATGACACCTTCTAGAGGTTCCCTGACAAACCAAGCCCAGTAAATGTCTACAGACTAAAAGGGAGAAAACAGAGGGGAGAGGGGTTACTTAGGGAGTGACTCTGTGAGCCACATGGGGCCCAGGGTACGCGCTGTCCCACTGGAGTTCTGACCAGTGTGTGCCCATCCTCCCAGCTGGCTGTGACAGGTTCAGTAGCTTGCCGAGAACACCCTGCGGGTGAGTAATGCAGCTGGGATGTGCTTCGGGTGCCTGGTTCTGCAGCCCCACCCTCCTCGGGCCTGGCTGCTTCCATACCGTGGCCCCTCTGGCCTGGCCACCTACTCCTCCCTGGGTCACAGACCTTCCGGAACCCTCTGTGACTGGATGTCAAAGGGGAGTGCCTGCCTGGCCTTCACGGAGGCTTGGGAGGTAATACGGATAGGCTCAGGAGGAGAAGAGATTTATTGGGGGGGGGTGGTAATAATAAATAAAACAACAAAAGTTAACCTTTTCAAACTGTTCTGAGTGCTTTGTACATTATCAATGTGTGTAATCTTCACAACATTCCTACAAGGCAGCCCTTTTCTGTGCACCGTGGGGAGGAAGTGAGGACACTCAGGCACCCAGGGTGAGCAGCCCTGGGTCCTACAGGCGCACCCTGCAGAGCTGGGTTTCTGACCTGGAGACCCAGCTCCTGACTCCTCTCTAAGGAGCGGGTCACACCACCCTGCTCTGGGGCCTCAGGGGGAAAGGCACAGAGCGGCCACCTCAGAGTCAAGGTAAGAACTTTCTAACAGGAAGAGCTCACTCCACCCAACTGGAAAGACTTAGAGAGAGAGGAGTGAGCTGTCAGTCACTGGAAGCATCCAAGCAGGAGCTGTAAGGATGAGCCCTGAGCTCCAAAGCAGTCCTTCTGAGCTTCCAAGTCACTGCACTCAGAGAAAAGGCAGGTAAGGGTGCCCATGTCTGGGGGCTCTGACCACCCTCTCGGCCCCTTCACTGCAGGGCACACAGGTTGGGACCACCTCACAGTCCCCACTAGACATCTCACCTCCCCATGTGGAGGCAGGGAACAGGGGCTACTGTAGGGTAAACTCTTCCCATCCAAGGGGACCCTGGGCCCCAACCCGGTCTAATCATCTTATAATGGATCTAGAAATCCTCGCTCTCCCCCTCTGACACTCATCACTGTCAAAAGAAAAATAAACACACCGAGCCAGTCAGACTGTGTTTGAATAGCATTTGAGCAGATGTCCTCCGAGATCGCTCAGCTGTGAAAGTTATCATTATCCACCATGCATTTAAATCTGTTTGAAACTGTTCTGGAGCTAAAAATACCATGATTTTCGGAAGACAGACGTGCTCCAGCCCTGCTCCATTTCCCGGGTGATGGCGGTACTTAAGGCGTTCGCCCACTCCGAGGTGCCACCTTTGCAATTCTGAGCTGGGGCGGGTTGGGTGGGACTCGGTTCCTTCTGCTCCCATCCTCCCACAAAAAGAACCTAAGACTGGAGAAGCAGCCCAGGCTACCTGCAGGTTAGGACAACACTCTCCCCACCTGGGAAGAAAGGGCCCACTGGAGACAGACGAGCATTCACTATTTTCTGTAAGTCCACATGCGGCTGGCTGCCTCTTCTGGAGGCAGCTCCCAGTGTGCCTGTCCCATGACGGAGCTCTGTCTGCAGAGTGTGAGCTCACTACAAGGTGAGGCACCACATACGGTTCGCAGGCTGGGCCCTGTGTACAAGGCAGCCTGGCAGAGAGGTCAAGAGGGCGGAGCTCATGCCCACACTCTGTCCACTAGGCCTGGCATCCTGCGAGAAGCTGCCTTAGCCAGAGCAGCATTGTCCAGCACAAGTTTCTGCAATGATGTAAACACTTCAGATCTGCGTATCCAGTGAAATGGCCAGTAGCCACTGGCCACTGATATACACATGGCTACTGAGCCTCTGGAATGGGCTACTGTAACTCAGAAAGTGAATTAAAATTTTTTTTAAGTTTTACTTAATTTGGATGTAAATGCAAATAGCCACATATGGCTAATGGGGTCCGGCAGTGGCCCTGGCTAGAGACTAGGCGCAAGGCTGCCCTCACAGCAGGGGTACCACAGCCAGACCCTGGAGGGAACCTGCACACCCAGCAGGCCCGGTGGCCGCCCTCGCTACAGACAGCCCTGCAAAGGAGCGTCAGGCGGCTCAGGGGATGGGCGTGTCCCCCGACCTGTTCTCCCTTCTTCCAGTCGCATGGTCCCCGGTTCTCATGCAAGTGCAGGGCTGCCCAGGGGAAAGAAACTATTTTCCAACCTCCCCTGCAGCTAGGAATGGGCACACAGTCAAGCACTGCCCATCGAGTTGAGGGCCAAGTATCGCATCGCCACTTCCCAGAACCTGCCTTAAAAGACGGCCGCCACGTAGCCTTTGTCCTTTGTTTCTTCTTCTTCTTCTCCTTTAACCCTGCTGTCTGGAAGGCAGAGGGGACGGCTGGAGCTCTGGCGCCCTCTTAGACATGAGGAGGGCGGAGGGGCTCAGAACAGGCCTCCTCGAGATGGGCCACTCTGGCACGAGAATGATTTTGAGCTGACGGCAATTGAGACCCTTCAGGCTCAAGAGAAACCCTTTCGTCTCCCTTAAAGAAGTTAAATTGGAGCTTAAATTTAATAAAGAGTTATCGCCAGACACGAGTTTTTACGATCCGTCTACGCAGCAGGGCGAACATCTAATTACTGAAGATCTGCTCTGCTTCCAGTCTCGTAAATGGCCCCTTCCCCTCGGACACCCCGGGGGCTGCACAGCATTTACTAGTTCAGCAGGTCACGCACACCTCGTTTCCCTCCCTGTCTCTGAACCTCTCTCCTGTGTGGGGGGTTTCCCGTACACACACACGTAATTAAATTCTGTTATTTTTTCTTGTGAATCTGGCTCCTGTCAATTTAATTATTAGACCAGCCACAAGAACCTAGAACAGTAGAGGGTCGGTTCCTCCTCAGCCTCGGGGACGAGGGTCACGCCCTTGAAAGCCAGCAGGAGCCAGGCTCCCTAAGGATCCTGTGCAACGGAGTTGTCACATGGACTCAGGATTTTTACGTAAGAAACAAGCTTTTACCTGTCCAGCCACTATTATGTTGGGTCTCTGTTAAAGAAACTCAACCCTGATAAAGCAGCTATTCCAAGGGTAACACAGGTTGATCTACACACTTTTTGCTACGCTGTTGGCAGGTTCTGACAAGGATGCGCTTCATTCAACTGCCCAGATGCAGCCCAGAAAAGTCAGGTTGGACGCGGTAACCAAGGAACACAGGACCAAGATTCCTGGAGCTGGCACAGACACCAGGATTGTGCCAGTATTTGCCGCACCTGAGGCACTGACTCTCCAGATCTCCATCTCCTTATCTGAATGACAGCACGGTTAGACTCAATTACTGCTAAAACGCCTGTCTCTTAGTTTTCAAAAATCCCAGCTCCGATGCAAGCTGACAGGAATGATAGTGACTGATCCTGCTTCAGAGTATGGCCAAGGGGAAGGATGCAAATGGTTGTCAACACCCACCCGCTTCCGCCCTCAACGAACCACTCGGTAGTGGTAGCAGGAACCAATCCTCTCACAGGCTTCCGGCCAAGAAAAACGAAAAGCCATTCTAAGCTCAGATGCAGGACCAGCATGGGTCCCATTAGCAGAGACTTTCCAGAACTGCCCATCCAGAACCGTTTCCTGCAGCCCACTTCATTCTGGGCAGGATCACACAGCTTCCCCATCCACTTCCCAAAATGTCCAGTCATTTAGAAACAGCTTTGGAGCGACACAGACCGGTGCTGAGCAATCAGGCATTCGGGATGCCCCTGCTGTCGAGTGGTCATTAAACTAATGAAGGCCTATTAAAAACACATAAAAATCCCAACCACAAAAATAAACAAAGCAGCCAAACCAGTGTCTCAAACGTGGAACAGGACCTGCCTACAACGTGAGGAACGCCCCACACAAGCATTTAGAAATAGGGACATGTGCTGCCTGGGAGCCCAGGTCTTTGAGTGCCTTTAATTTTTAAAATTTTCATGGTTGTAGGGACATGTGTCCCCCCCCAATATTAATTCTGGAAAGTGGTTTTAAATTTTGATGCTTACACAAGACGCTCAATTTAGAGAAAGGGTCAGAAGGCATTCTTTTAACCTTTGCAATCCCTGCCTAGCAGAGGTGAGTGCCGGATCACCTAACTTCTTCCCTCGCTGCTCAGATTCCTGAAAGGCAGCTTTTGCCACAGAAGAAATGACCCAGCAGCCCAGCTCCCGGCTGGCTGTTTCCCAGAGTCGGGACAGTGCAAGGGGCCTTGACCTAGTCTCGCACTGCTGGAGGCCAGGAAGGAGCCTGAGTGTGGAAACTTCCTTCTGTTTTACTCTCCTGAGCCCCTGGCCAATAGGAGCTGCCTCTTTAATCGCATCTTTCTCCTGAGATAAAACCATTCTGGAAAAAACCTCCGTCAGCAGCAGACTTTTTTTCCTTTAACTTTAACAAGAACAACCAACAGGACCATCAAACCAAGAGAGTAGCACAATTCAGAGAAAACAGTTCCTTTTCCTACTCAAGATAAGACGTCAGGAGAAAGATATGAATTAACAGAAGCCTTTGCTCCCCGGTAAGACCCTACAACCGATGTACTCCCCATGCTTCCCAAATCTTAAAGCTGCCAAGTGTCCAAAGGACTAAAACACCGCAGTGGTCCCAGATTTATAAATGGAAGCAAATCAGAAGTGAGAGGAACTCGAACCACCCAGGAAAGGCTGGGGCAAAGCAGGAAGGAAAACGTAAGGCTCTCCGTTCACTGTTCTTTGCGGAAGCAAGTGCACAGAACACAGGGCCCCTTCTCCGGTTCAGATTCCCAGGGCCAACGGTGGCCATGCACGGTGAGCTCCTCTCCTGGAGCAGAAATACGGGCCGGCTTTACCTTAAGCGCACCGCAAAGTTCAACGGTGTCTGCGTCGTCAACCACTGTGATTCGGAAGTTGGGAGTCTGCAGCAGCTCTTTGAAGAGGAGGCCGTTCTCCATGACTTTGCTGCCTGTTGGAAGGTTAGAGAAAAGGAAACTCACAACAGTCTCTAATCTTAATTTTCATACCTAACACAGTTTAAAGTAAGTTTTTTTTCTTATTATAAAAGTAGCATATGGTCATTTTAGAAAATTTAGAAAATTCATAAGAATAGAAATAGAAGATAAAAATATGCCAGAATTTCACCACGGATGATCACTAATAATTCGGCACACACCTTTAACTCACTAAAATATGAATATACATAGTTTTTCTCAAAACTGGAAACAACGTATATGCAATTTCGTTGCATCTGTTTTCTCCCCTTTTATAGCATGACTAATTTTCAATGACAACATATTTTTTCTACATCATTTCAAATGGCTGCTTTGTATGTTGCTGTGTCCATGTATTACATTTTATCTAAGTATCTTTCCGATGCTCGAAATCTAAAATTGTTGCAATTTTTGCTACCATAAACACAACCTCAATTTCTGTGTTTACAAGTGTAACAGATTATTATTCAGAATCATTCACTCTGCCCTGACTGGAGTAGCTCTGTGGGTTGGGTGTCCTCCCACAGATGAAAAGGTCGCCAATTTGATTCCCAGTCAGGGCACATGCATGGGCTGTGGGCCAGGTCCCTAGCTGAGGGCATGCGAGAGGCAACTGATTGATGTCTCTCTCCCTCTTTCCCTATACAAATAAATAAATAAAGTTTTCAAAAAAATCATTCACCCCGTTTCCTTGGGAGGAGAGTGCATCCCTTTGGATGTTAGGCTTGACTATGCTGCATGCTTGGACTCACAGCAAGGGGCATATTTCCCCACCCCGCTGCCTCTGGGCTCAGCCATGTGATTCCCTTTGGTCAAAGGGACATAACAGACACGATACACGATGCAGCAGAAGCTTGACATCCACTGTGCAGCAGAGCTGGTCCCTTGCATCTCTGCCTTGACTGTGAGAAAAGGATGCCCCGGCTAGCCCACTGGCCCATCAGGAAGATGACACACACGTGGAGCAGAGCCACCCCAGCTGTCCCGGCCAAGATCTGCTGACCCCCAGTGGCCCAACAGATGTGTTCGCTGTGCTTATTTTATATGCCACTGAGATTCTGTGATTGTTGTTACTTTGTATCACTATGGCAATAGAGAGCTGATACAATGTCAATGAATATTTTCCACTGATTAAACTGTGGGAGGCAGAAATGCATTCCGCATCCTTGTCTCTGCTTCTGCTGATCCCTGCCATTGGGGCAGTTCCTACAATGAGACAGGGACACTCAGTAGCATTTTTGCGTTTTTTTTTTTTGTTTGTTTGTTTGTTTGGGGATTCGGAGTTAAAATGAAAAACAAACAGAAATTGCACTTTACACATAAAAGTGGATGTGAAATGTGCTCTGGTTATTGGGGGTCTGGGCTGGGGCTCAGCCCTGGAAATCAGGATGATAGAACTGACCAGCTGAGTCCTGGCTCCCAAGTCAGCATCTCCACACAGGTGGCAGGCAGCTTGCCGAGGACTATGTACAGCATCCGGGCTCTGCCTGCCCCGAGGTTCCCATGCTTGTGACCGAGCTCGTCTGCACATTTCAGTCGCCTCAGGGTCTTTAAAAACACCAGAGCCCAGGTCACACCCCAGGCCAGTTAAATCCATCTCTGGAGTAGAGCAGGCCTCAGTGGTTTCTGAAGTTCCCCAGGTGATTCCAATGAGCAGACAAGTTTATGAACCTCAGACTTAACCTACTTTAGCCTCAGCTGCCTCATGAGTGAACGCTACGGTGCTGTTAGGGCCGTTGGGAGGTTACATAAGAGTCAGGAGTCAAAACAGGCTATCAGTCATAACTAGCACTCAAAGTCCCACGTAATAATGACGGCCTAGGTAACACGTAACCGTGCTTATGACTATAATTTCCTCCATTTCCAGACAGGAGGCCCAGAGAGGTTTTCCAACTTGCCCACAGTCACACAGCTGCTGGAGGCAGAGCCCTAATTCTGGCCACAGCTCTGACTCTCTGTGCTGCGCTGCTTCTCAGCAGGTGGGAAAAGAGAAGATAAACAAGCAAGAACCTAACAAGCATGACAGTAGAGTTCTGTTCTTCCAATGCATGAAAAAAAGGATTGTCAACATTAAAATTACACCCGCAAGTAATATGTCAAAAAAACCCGGAGAGGGGGACATGGGCGGGGGAAGGGACACACACAGATGACACGAGAATGGCCAGAGGTTACTCATCACTGAAGATGGGCATGGGGGACACGGGGTTCATGAGACTGTCGTACCTGTTTGTTCACAAGGAGATTCCCTCTAATAAAACGTTTAAAACATCTACAGCTAATGCCTAGAAACATGTTTCCTGTCCTGCAAGCTTTGCTCTTATCTATTCTTTAGCCGAGCAGAACTGAGTCGGTTTGAGCAAGCTGTCCTCTTCCGTTTTCCAGCAGCCACCAGAGCGTCTGGGTGACCCCGTGCAACACCGTTTCATCACCGGGGTTGGGTGAACTGGCCCCCAGCCTGCGCAGCGTGACATCACTACTGTCTTTCTCCTCTGTCTCTTGCTCTGGGCCACCGCTCAGTGCCTCGGACAGCAAGGATGCTTCTGAGCGTCACAGACAAGCCCCCCACTCAGGAGACTTGATCCCAGCTGCCTGCTGCTGTGGCCCATCTGGAAAACAGGCAGGGAGAAGGACATTCTCCGTTTGCTACTCAGACACAGTGGGGTCGGCCCATTCTTCCATGGCTGCCAGTTACTCCCAGTGTCCACCAGAGAGGTGAGCTTGATTTACAGCAATGAACACTCTTTCCCAAATGTACTTCAAAAAAATATTTTAAGTCATGGGTAAGAAAACACTAATGACCCTGGCTGGTGTGGCTCAGTAGACTGTGAGCTGGCCGTGAACACGAAAGTCACTGGTTCGATTCCCAGTCAGGGCACATGCCTGGGTTGTGGGCCAGGTCCCTGGTTGGGGGTGTGCGAGAGGCAACTGATGGATGTTTCTCTTAAACATCTTTCCCTTTCTTTCTTCCTCCCTTCTCCTCTCTCTAAAAATAAATAATTAAATAAAAAACACTAACTGTTATTACCAGTCACAAGCAGGGACCCAACCACCTGGTACAGAACAGGCCATGCCCCACAGCCACATGGGAGGGCTCTGCCAAACTCCACGTGAACGAGAGATAGGAAAATTCCCTTCTCTTTCATGCCAAGTGTGAGAGAGAATCAACCTCTTACTTTAATAAGACTCTTCAAAACCCCCATTTCAGCCTGTGATTCTGTATTTGTTTCTCTGCTTAGAAGCGCCACAAGGAACTTATGTATCCACAACACTAGCGCCATGCCTGACACATAACAGGCTTTGAAAAAGATGTGTGGGACAACTGAGAAAGTCTTGGCCTCTGTGAGGTCAGTCCCAAGAACGAAGAGAACTCTTACCACAAGGAGGCACCGTAGTTCACCATGCCAGTTGAGTATTTATACTAGATAATAAAAACAATTCCATTTTTTCTTTTCCTTCTTCTTCTATGGAAGACTCATGTAGGCTCAAATTCCTGAATCTACCATAATTAAAAATGACTCAGTTGCTAATGTCATCAAGAAAGGCCGCCTGAGTAAGCACAGAGCAATGATCGAATACAGGAAATTGAGTGTTGACACAATTATCTAACACACAACCATATTCCAATCTGCACGATCACGCCGATGCTGTCCTTCACTCCCTGAATCCTCGCTGGTCTGAGACACTCCCCTGAGCCTTTCACTGTCACTTATGACAGTGGGGTTTGAAGAGTGTGGCCAGTTGTTTTGTGACATGCCCCTTACTGTGGGCCTTCTGATATTCTCTCAGGATTAAATTCAGGTCAAGTAAGACAATTTAGCAAATATCGTCTTTGTGTTCTACCTTACTTTCAATGGCTTACTTAATCTAATTCAGGTCACTCTCTTCTCGGTAACCACAGTCTAACCCACAGCAAAGGCAGTGGGAACACTGGGCAGACAGAAGCCACAGGGAGAGAGGTGTAACTTCTGGGCCTTCATCTGTCTTTACAAACCCACAGACCCTCATGCACCTCACTGGAAACTTTCCTACAACAAACAGGACTTGGAGGCAGGGAAAAAGCTTTGCCAACATCTACAGGCAGATCCAAGGTTTTCAGTCAAGACTTGGAGAGGAAGTCTCAGCTTCATAGAATGATTGGGGTAACCAGTCAATTTCAACCAACTGGCAAAACGGATTGCCAATTGGCCACTGGCAAATAGGACTGAGTTGAAACAAGTAGTTAACAATTTTTTTTTAAAAACAGAGTTACACGATAATTTCATAGGCTTCATTAAAATCACAGATGGATAAAGGAATTCACTATGGAAAAATAAAACCTATAAATACAGTAGTATACATACATATGTAAATTTCTTTCTGAAAGGATACTTAGAAACTGCCAACAGTGATTTCCTTTAGGAAGAGGGAGTATGTGGGAAATCACAATTTTAATTCTAATTTTATACCTTCTCATATTGTTTGAATTTCCTTACCCATGCTTATATCACTTTTGAAAATATCAACCCGGGGAATGGTATTTTGGCCACTTTTTTCCTTCTTTATATTATTTGTGATACCTCTCGACTCCAAAAATACTGTCTCTGAAAAAAGGGGTTTTAAGTATCCACATACATGGGATTGTTGATGGGATGCTGGGCAGCTATGAAGATGTATGCTGGACTTTGAAAGTTGTTTGTTATATATTAATAAAGCAATTATAAAAATAATACATGACTAAACTACAAACATAAATTGTCTGGAAAAATGAAATAATAAAAATGGTTTCTTTTCATTGTTTCCACAATAATGACATAACATCCATGTGATTAAAAATAAAGGAAAGCCTCAGCCAGGTGGCTCAACTGGTTGGAGCATCACCCCATACACCATAAGGTTGTGGGTTCCATTCCCGGTCACGGTGTGTAAGAAAAGCAACCAATCAATGTTTCTCTTTCACATCCATGTGTCTCTTTCTCTCCCCCCTCTCTTTTCCTCTCCCTCTAAAATCAATAAACATATCTTTGGGTGAGGATTTAAATAAGTAAGTAAATAAATAAATAACTGGGAAACATGCAAAAGGAAAGGAAAACTGCCCTAATCTGCAGGTGTGTGTGAGAATCAGGAGCTGCATTCCCCCCAAGCCTCCCATCTGGGTCTGGAGGCGGAGCTTCCTGTTGCGTCCGCCGGGGACGAATGGCTCGCTCCACTTGAGTGTTTGACAAGGGCGGGGCTCAGTTCCGGAGCAGCAGAGAAATGTAGGTAAGCGCTTGCAGAACAACTGCAAAGACAAGAACATCACTTTTCTGCGAGCCCTTAATATGGCACACAGGCAGGTGAAAATTCCAAAGCCCTTTTTAAAAGAAACAAAATTTTTTACAACATCCATGTTGTGTAAGACTAGAAAGAACTTTCTATTTCAGGAGCCAGGAGACCCAAGTTCATGCCTGGGTTCTGAGTTAGCTGTGTGGCCTCTGGGCAGGTAGCCTACTCCCTGAGCGGCGGCTTATTCACCGGAAGCAGGGACCATTCCCGCCACTCTCAGGTCTCACTGGAACCACTGGCATCTGTGAGTAAAGAGAAGCTGGGTGTGGAAGGCCAGGGGAGCCCACCATGGATGTGACCACCTGTTTCTGGGTACAAGGAACCTTGCGTTTTTTGTGTGTGTTTAACCTCGATCATTTGTTAGTGGATCAGGACCAGTCAAAATGGCCTCCTTGGCTTTACTTTCAGTCTGGAGATGGTTGAAGACACTCCAGGCCCACATAATGGCCTCCTTACATAAAATCCCCACCCCACTCAAGGTCCACCTCCGGAAAGTCAAGGGGGCAGGGAAGAGTCTACCACAGGAAGTATCAGAAATGGAAAATGTACATTACTCAGCCATAAAAAAAGAGTCTTACCCTTTGCGAAAGCATGGATGGACCTGGAGAGCATTATGCTAAGTGAAATAAGCTAGTCAGAGAAAAGACAGGTATTACAGGATTTCAGTCATATGTGGAATCTAAAGAACAAAATGAAATAACAGGCAAAACAGAGACAGGCTCATGGAAAGAGAGCAGGCTGAGAGCAGGCTGAGAGCAGTTGAAGGGCAGTGCAGGTAGGAAGGCTGGAGAGGAGGGTTGGAGGGATTGAGCAAAAGAAGAAAAAGAGAAAAACTCACGGACAGGGTCCACAGTGTAGTGACTGCTTGGGGGGGAGAGGGGGAGGAAGGTACAGGGGGATAAATGGTGTGTTGTGGAACTGTACCAGACACCTGTAGAGTTTTGTTGACTGACCAGTGTCACCCCAATAAATGCAATAAAAAGGATAAAAGCAAGAAAGCACCAAAGGCCCAGGTTCCCAGGGCCCACTGGCACTCACCGATGGTGGTCTCACAGAACTTCCCGGCAGCCACCTCGTTGGCAATGTTGGCTCCCATCAGCACACTGATGTCGATGCCCATCTTCTCTCGGATGATGTCGGAGATGAGCTTCAGCCCGTCTGGGCCCTCGTCTATGCCCTGCGAGGAGGCCGGGGAGTTAGGGAGACACAGACCACCGAAATGGAGGAGGTCTGTCTGGGGTCACTGCTTTGTAAGTTGTCTAGGTTCAGGATTCCAATGGCACACGCATCTTGAAAAATATCTCCCCCAAGAGAAAACATACGTGCTGCATATGCACTGTTTCAAGAATAATGAGAAAGTGAAAAGAAAACGAACCCATCTCCCCACCCTGGATGTGTAACCACCCAGGTTAAGGAGCAGCACGTGCCTGACACGACTGAAGTCCCCTGCGTCTCCCCCCAGGTTCGTCCACCCCCCAGGGGGAACCGCCAACCCGAGTTCTGCACGCACCGCTCCCTGGCCTTTCTGGATCATTTTGCGACACGACTGTCCCTAAACAACATGCTAAGTCATGATGCGTGTTTGTGAAAGCCTATGAATGGCATCGGGCTGTTCATGTGGGACGTGCTGCTTATGCCACGTTGTTGTTTCAGAGATTCCCCCACGTGACTGCACAAATGCTCTCATTCTTCCCCATTCACTCTCGTGTGCAGTATTCCGAAGCAAACAGTCCACTCGCTTCTGCAGTCAGCTGCTGCCCGACACAGGAGTCGTGCCAGTTTCTTTCATGGCCATTCCTCTCTGAACCTCTGGAACAGAGTCTCTCTAGGGAGTTCTTAAGCCTTTTTATGATGTGGGCCTCTCCTGGGTCAGGCTGGTGACGGGTATGAACTCTTTCTTAGAACTTCATATGCATAAAGCAAAATACATAAGATTACCCAGGAAGCCAATTATATCAATCTATAGTTACCAAAATGTAAAAAAAAAAGAAATCCCTAAAATTTTGATAAAGTAATATATGTGCTATTTTATTAATACAATTAGAAAAAGATGTCACAGCAGAATAATTATCACAATTTCAAAGCAGTGATGAGCATAAATGATACTTGAGGTATCAGAAGCCATCGTCAAGTGACGTGAACACGCCTGCGACCTCTACTGACAGGAGGGCCCCGGGCCCTGCTCATAAATCCTACTGAACTCTGGCTTGTGGTCTTCCTTCGTAAAGGAAGGAAATGCTCATTTCAGTTAGAGCTTAAAATTAATAAAAATGCAATTTCCCCCCACATTTAAAACCATGAACCTCCTGAATTCTGTCTATGGATCTCTGGGACTGGTTCGTGGACTGCTAGTTAAAAACTCCCTCTTTAGGGAAAACACCTGGGGCGGGAACTCACACAAAGCACTGGTGAGTTCGAGAACGCCAGCCGAGACCCACAGGCTGGCGGGACAGGTTCTTTCTTACAGCAAGACTCACCGGATGGAGCCCCCAGCCCCACCACATCTGCCACAGAAAGCAGTCTCCTCGTGACTCTGAGCTAAGCTAGGCTCCTGGGATGCATGGTTTTGATTACCCCCAAACCTTCCGTAACCGCCCCTTCACTTCCTCATCTCCAACAGACGAAAGTGGGAGGAAGTGAAACTTCCCGGGAACCAGTGCCCTGGTCAGTGGCGGGTGAGTCACCTTGATGAGCGTGATTCCCAGCGCTTGCTTGGGCACCTTCCCGGTGAGCTCGTCACAGATTCTGTGGATGAACTGGTGGGGGATGACAAACACCAGCAAGTCTGCGTCTTGCACGGCCTCGCTGAGGTTCGGGACGGCCACCTGCACGGAGGAGAAGAAAACACTTACTGCTGTACTAACACGTGCTGATCCAAATGCCCTCCTTCCCTGGCACTGGATCAGATGCCTGCTGAGTGTAGGCGGCACTGCGCAGACTGCTAAGGGAAGCATGGGGTGTGCGCTGCCTCCCTCATTCATGACTCCCATCCGAAGCCAGGAGCCTCTGTCTGCCTTTTGCAGGTCTCAGTTTCCTTATCTGTAAAACGGAGTCATCATAATACTCTGCGGGTTGTTCTCTGTTGCTCTCCCAATCTCCCAGTCCATTTTCTGCCCTTCTTTGACCTGCTGTGTTCCCCAGCGGGCTGCATAATAGGGACTGTTTCTTCTGGGCACCCTGGCTCTCTGCCTTCCAGCTGGCTTCAGCCAAAGCGGGGCACCGGCAGGGGATCCAAGGTGGGGTGAGACACGGGTCAGGGTGCTCACGAGCCTCCTGGGCCATGCCCGCCCAGGCTCACAGGTGTGCCAGCTCAGCTTCACTCTGCCCTCACACCTCCTGCCGGCAGCCTCTCTTCAGCATCTCTGAGTTCTTGTCGGGCAGGTCTGGTGACACCAGTCCACTCCTTTGCCCTTTCAGAGTGATCGTGGCTTCCTGCTGCTGCTAATCTCTGGGCGCTCGGCCAAGGCCTTTTGTTCCTCCGCTCTGCCCACACCTCTGTAAACAGTCCCACGGTCACTCCCCTTGGTCAGGTACTTTGGGCATGCTACTGGGAGGAACAAATGCTTCAGAGAGATGTCTGGCACCTGGCACGCATCCAATACCTGTCAGCTCTCATGATGCCATTTTCCTTTCGGGTGAGTGAAAACATGGGTTTGAAAATTTAACACGGGCAGAGAAACACAGACACGCGGGCAGAGGGGAGGGCATCGGGTGGGGACAAAGGGGCACATGGTCTCCAGGAGACACTGCTTGCTCATGCTCAATGCCTGCTCCACCCCCTTCCTTAGCCAGAGAGCCCCCGGTTTGAGGCTAGGCTCACAAGTGCCAGGAAAGAAGGCTTCCCCACTTAACCACACAATTCAGGTGAGGCTGGCCCCTCCCCTGCTCCACAGATGACCGGTAACTTGTCCAAGCCAGTGGGCACTCAGGAGGCCTCACACTGTGGTGGGAATACCTAGCTGCCTCCTTTATGCTTCCAACAGCTATTTGGGCAACTTAACTTCAAAACGTAGAACCCCAGGGACCCTTTCTCTCCCCACTGACAGTAAGAAGAATAGCCGTGGGCCTGAAACCAATATAAACTAATATTAAATGTCAACTATAAGTGAAAAAAAGAAAAGAATAACAGTGGGGAAATGCTGCTGGGCCTTAGCTCAATGAGACAGAGAAAATCATCAATGTCTAGAAGGCAACAGATTCAGCAGGTTCAGGAATGAGTTCACCAGGAACAAATTCCAACCCTAGCCTCGGGCTATGTGGCCTTGGACAAGTTCATTAACCTCTCTGGACTTTGATTTCTTCCCTGTATAAAATCAGAATCAGTATCATAATAGGAAAACTAATAGTACTAACCTGTTGGAAAAGAAAAGAAAAGAAAAGAAAAGAGAAAAGAAAAGAAGACAACAAGCCTAAATGGAGTCACTTTGGCCGAGCCAGGTCACCAAACAAAACCTTAACAACTTACCTAAAAGCACATTTCAGCCTCTCCCGGGAGTGGGATTTTTTAAACCAACCACTCTGAATTGAATGTCCTGATCAACACCAGTGAAGTAACCTGCCTGATGAGAGACCACCTGCCTTCCCTAACAGGAAGGTGACCGCGCCTGAAATACCCCACTCTTTTCACTTCCTTGTCCCACTCTCTTTCTGCCCATAAAAACCTTCCATATTGTACAGTTCCTCCGAGCACCCTTCTAGTTGCTAGGTGGAATTCATGAATAGCTTAATGAAGCCAGTCTGACCTTCAAGTTACTTGGTTGAATTTTGTCCTTTACCAAACCAAGGAGGGTCATTGAGGGCATGAGACACTATATGCAGACTCTTTAGCATAGTGCTGGACACTAATGAACAGTGTAACCAAAAGCCAAACAAACATCTTCAGCGAGCAAGGCCTTTGTAGCTGTGGCTCTCACCAGCTTCCTAACTGCTGCCCCCCACCCCACCCCCGCCCTCATCTCACTCCTCCTCCTGCCTCCAGCACCCCAACACTGTGCTCTGCTCACACAGTGCCTGCTCGTGAAGGCTGGGTGAGTCCATGTGCGAGTGTACGCAGTGGTGGGTGCCTCGTTAACAAAGGAGACCAGTGCCTCTGGTTACCCACAGGAACGAAGCAGCCACAACGCCTGGTTTCCAAACAAAGACAGAAGCTACCAAGGGGTGAAGCTGGCAACCGAGGTTCACACACTCCACTCAGATGAGCAGCAGGGTGCTTATTCTCTGTTTGTTCCCCATGCTTGTTTCTTCCTTCCCCCATGAGCCACTGGAACGAGGCCACGTAATAACCTCTATTTTCTCCTCCCAGACTGGAGAAGCCTGAATTGTAAACTGGCAGTCTTACAATTTTCTGTTTTCTCTGATCTCCTTCTGTAATTTCGGCCTTGACCCTGATTTTAATTACAGACCAGGGTCAAGTATCCTAGGGAGTGGATCAAAGTCCACGTACTTAGAAAAAGCGTATCAGGAGTTAGCAGGGTACACAGGCGGCCAAAGGCTACATTGTTAGTCGAGCTTTGATGTGACCTGAACTTTGAAGGCCAAGAAAGTAACCTGTAATGAGCCAAACTGTACTCTCCCCCAAATTTATACATAATCCAAGTACCTCAGAATAGGACTGTACTTGGAGGTGGGATCTTCACAGAGGTCATTATTCGAAGCAAGGTCCTTGGATGGGCCCTAATACAACATGACTGGTGTCCTTATAAGAAGAGGAGATTAGGACGTGGACAACACAGAAGGAAGAGCACGTGAAGACACAGGAAGAGGGTGGCCACCTACAAGTCAAGGAGAGAGCTTTGGAAGAGACCGAAGCTCTGCTGACACCTTGAGCTTGGACTCGAAGCCTCCAGCATTGTGACCAAAGAAATTTCTGCTGTTTAAGCCATCTGGTTTACTGTACTTGGTTATGGCAGCCCTGGCAAACTAAAACAAAGCCAATTTCAGAGTCTGGGAAACCAAAACTGACCAAGCAAAAAACTTGAAGGTAAAAGGAACAGGGGAAGAAGAAGGTAGCCTTAGTATTTCCTCAAGGCCCAAGCGCTGACTCAGTGGACTGTAACTTTCAGAATTAACCGAATGTATAATACTCCTCATCCTCAAGCCTTACCACATTTTCTGGCAGCTTGTGTCCAGGGAGATATTTCACATTTTCATGGTCATTATTTATGATGTCTGTCAGTTTCCTCCCATTAACTGTTTCTTCAAAGACCCACATCTTGACTGTGGAGGCAAACTTCTGAAGTTTCTTGACATTATTACCAATTATTTTTGCAACAGCTGAACCCCTACAAAAGAAACAGTGGAAAAGAGAAAAAAAATTAAACTCACTTGGGCAGCAGAGAAAATGCAGTAGATTCTAATTTGGAAGTCTCACATTGTGATTCTGATTCAAGCACTGAGTTTATAATTCACGATGTGATGTTGTATCAGCCAGGAGCCATGTGAAACTTAACTGTTTTCACCCAGAAATACCACCCCTGCGATCAAGAAAGTCCCAGAGTTTGGTACAAGGTCAAAAAGCACCACCCCTCAAAACTAGGAAGCACCAACCTATCTTGGAAGAGAGTGTCATGGGCAGAAGAGAAATCCACCTAAAAGATAGCATAAAAATAACACAGGTTCTTCTCTAAGATTCCCAGGCAGCATTTCAAATTCATAGAGATTAAGATGTAACTACTGTAAAATGTCCTTTGTCTCCTTTTTAATAATCCCTTCTTTCTTGCTGAGGCTAGAAGACAGAATGTGATTGTTGGGGCTCCAGCAGCCATCTTGGGCTGTGAGGAGAATTTAGGAATCGAGATCACACACAGCAAAGTAACAAGAGAAGTAACTGGATTATCAACACCATGCAGTAGAGCTGTCAGGCCAGCTCCGGACTGCCAACCTCAAGATTTTATTGAGTGATAAATTTCTGGCGTAGATGTCTGTTAAAAAAGAATGTCACTACCATAGAATAAACTGTATTCTGGTGAACTGTGAGAGGCCCAAGGTGCAGTCATAATGGACAGACAAGAATCAGAATGGATTCCAGAACAGGAGCAGGGTAAGAGCCCAGGTTCTGGGGGCCTGAGTGTTTAGTCCCCCAGCAGACATCCAGTCAGTCTCAAGACCAACAAGCTCTCATTTTCTTTTTTTTTTTTAAGATTTTATTTATTTATTTTTAGAGAGAGAGGAAAGGAGAAAGACAGGGAGAGAAACATCCACTGGTGGCCTCTTGCACGCTCCCAACTGGGGACCTGGCCTGCAACCCAGGCCTATGCCCTGACCAGAGAATCAGACCAGCGCCCTTCCAGTTCGCAGGCCAGCGCTCCATCCACTGAGCTACACCTGCCAGGGCCCGGTTCCCATCTTCTGCATCTCTACATTCCAAACATTCCCGTAACGAATCAGTCACCCACCGGCTTTCCAACGAGGGAAGAAAGGCGTTCCAGCTAGTTAATGCCAGTCCCCAAGACAAGGGCCATGGTCTGCTGCTAGTCGCTCTGACAGAGGCGTCCATGGTCGGCCTGGGCGCCTGTGCCCACCACACAAACGTGTTGAGTGCACAGTGGGCCAAGGGCCCGCTGATTGGTCCAGGGATGGGCATCTGATCCTGGCTGAGCCAGTATGTTTCTACTGCACGACTTTGAGTGGGAGACATAGTTTGTTTTTTAGACAGCCTTCCTGGGGAGGAGCAGATGAAAGAAGAGTGGACAGCACTTCGAGAATTCACATGTCAGGGCAATTGTTTTTCCCAACAAGAAACAGAGATGAATTCTCAGCTCGGTGAAACAACAGTTTAAGACTCCACAACCAGTTGTAATCTCTAGCTTTCTAAAGAAAACTTTTAAAATTAAACCTAGTGTGGTGGAATGAGTGCAGTTTAAATTAAATCATACCAGTAGATATACATATCGAGTGCACAATTTTATGACACACCATCTATACACTGCACTGTGTGCTCACTCTCCGAAGTCGAGTTTCCTTCTGTCTCCACACATCTGACCCCCTCATCCGCTTTTCCTCCCTCCACCTCCACCTGCCCTGGTAACCACCACACGCAGGCCTGCGTCTGTAAGTGTCTGGTTTGTTCGTTTGTTGCTTTCACTTTTATACCCCACATACGAGTGAAATCATACAGTTCTCGTCCATTTCTGTCTGACTTACTGCACTTAGCATGATACTCTCAAGAACCACCCATGTTGTCACACATGGCAGTAACTCATCTCAGAAAACACGTTTAGAGAAAAAAAACTACAGTTTTATTCCATAGTTTTCTCAAGAAAACATTTTTGAGATGAAATAATTTAGTACCATTGCCAAGATGAACACATATACTTGATAGTCAATTTTATGCAGACCTGAAGGAGTTTTAATACAGTATCAAGATTTACACACGTTTTGTCAGAAGACCAGTGTTCCTTGTGGTAGCTTCTGTCGGCTCTACTGCAGGCCTAACCTTGTTTTAAGTGTCTTCAGGGTGTAGGAGTACAACAATTTAAGGATGAAAGCTTTTCCCAAAAGAGATGGTGTAAGTGTACCATGCAACATTTTTCTACAGAGTAAAAATAATTTTACAACACATAACATTCTAAAAGATGAGCTTAAACTGTAACCCATTTACAATAATTACAGACATAATACTCTGTTGGCCCTTTTTAAAAAGTGTTTTGAATTGAATTTATTGGGATTACACTGTTACACTAATAACATTAACAGGTTTCCAGCGTAGAATCCCACGATTTGGGTATCGCATCACGTGTTTACCACCCAAAGGGAAACCGCCTTTGTCACCACGTAATTGACCCTCTCTTGCTGTCCTCCCCCACCCTGCTGCCCCTCCCCTCTGGCAACCACCCCACTGAGGTCTGCATCTGAGAGTTTTTGCTTATTTGTCTTGTTTCTTTATCCGTTGCTTTCAGTTTTACATACCACAGATAAGTGAAACCATGTGGTTCTTATTAAAGAGATGATTCTACGGCAAATTAATTGATGAATATTTTCTGAAAACAGAGGACTAGCTTTTCATCACAGAAACCTTTTTTAACAAATACAAAATTCCTTCACTTTCCTTCGCCAATGACAATGCACTGTGTAAGGGGCCCATTTAAAAACAATGGCACACATCAAGGAATCTAGAAGAAATCTGAAAACTGGGAAATACTGCATTCTTGGCCTCACAGTCTTCAACTGCAGTCCATTCTCAAGATGGTTTGGAGGGATGAAGCAAGGCGTTGACAACGGAAGGGTGCCGGGCCTAAGCAGACGCAGAGCAACATGCTGGAAATTTCTACCTCTACTTTGGAGCAAACCTCAGTTATCCTAACCCAACTCTAACTTATCCCAGGATACAAACCTCTGTGCTCCAACAACAGAGAAGGGCCACACAATTATCTGCATGTCAGAGTCCCTTTCCCATTCCTGGGACAGAGGGGGTCGGAAACACCCGAGTCTCAGGCTGCACCCGGGTCCACAAAACCGGTGCCTCTGGAGTGAGAGCGGGCATCAGCAGTTTGTGACGCTCCCCAGGAACCGGTGTGCAGCCGGGGCCTGGAACAGCGGCTCTGTCGCACAGTCTAGACCATGGTGCCTCCTCCCTCGCAAAAGAGCAGCCGTCAAATCAAAGCTCTGTGGCTTTACCTATAAAATGCGTACTTGATGCCAGCAGGCCAGTTTATTAGCCAAACACCCACAATCCAATTCTCCTCCTCACACTTTGTGAAAAGAGGCCAAGAATCTCCCACCATTACTCTCACCTCTATTCTCATCTTGGAAACGGCCGCTCACACACTCACAGCGAGGCAGCAGCTCAGGCCCAGCGTCCCCTGACATGAAGTAACTCATACAAAGTCAACAAGGGTGGCTTCCTGACAGGCCAGCGTTGCAGGTTCAATCCCCAGTCAGGGCACATACAAGAATAAACCAATGAATGCATCAAAAAATGGAATGACAAATCGCTGTCTCTCTCTCTCTCTCTCTGAAATCAATCAATCAATCAATAAAAATGTAACTGTACCACTGGTGGCAAAGCAGGTGACGGAGTAACACTTGGCAGACATCAGGGAGGTCGGGGAGAGCGGGGAGGAAGTAGAGCCAGGGCTGAACTCTAATGGCTAAAGGCCCTAACAAGGAGTTAGTGGGGTGGGGAGCCTTCCAGGCAGGGGGAAGGCCCCTGGGGCAAAGGTGCACGAGCAGGAAGGGCAGGGACATTATCTTCCCCTTTCACCCAGAGCTAATTTTGTAGGGAGAGGGGGAGGAGGAGGAGAGGTTAAAGGAAGGAGAGGGAGAAAGGAGAGATGCAGGGGGAGGGGAGAGAGAGGCGAGGGAGGGGACAGGACTGCAAGAGGCGGGCTGAGACAGCCAAGAGGGCAAGGGTGAGGAAGAAGAGAGAAAGGCGCAGGGATGGGCAGCAGCAGCAGCGATTTGCTGCCTATCAGGTGTCGGGCATTGTTTGTTGTTATTAAAACACAACCAATATATAACTTTGTATCAGTTAAAGGTGCACAACACTGATTCAATACATTTATATATTCTCCTGTAGCACTGTTTAAATACCTGACCCCCCTGCCCCGCCCCATCATCTATTTGAAGCCTCAGCAACCCTCTGAGGCAAGTACTACGATGAGGCCCGTTCTGTACATGGAGTAACTGAAACCCGGCGACCACAGATGGTTCATGGAAGAACAGAGTCGCACCCAGGGAAGGTCCTCAACACTCTGCTCGCCCTCCCTGGGTCCCAGTTGGACACCCACCTGCTGGAGGTCCTAACCTCCACCTTGGCAACCTCCACCTTGGCAACCCCCACCCCCACTTCCTTGGTGCTTGCGCTCTGTACACAGCCTTCCTACCTCTCCCTCTCTAAAAAGGTGTAATATTTTAATCAGGTGGGGACGCACTGCATCGCCCCACCACCTAGCAAGTCAGGCCCGAACCTGCCTGAATTCTGGTGGCCCATGCTCTTTTCCAGGGTGCAGACTCTTTCTGGGCCAGAAAGGACCCAAGAGTCCAGTCCTCTTTTTGCCAAGGAGACACTGAGACCCAGGGAGAATGAGCAAGGGTTCCACCACATTTCCCCGTCCCATGCCCTGGCTCTCCAGAGCAAATCCTGACTGTGGGGCTAAGGACAGAGGACAGTCAGTTTTGGTTGAAACGACACCTACTTTTTTACTCACAGAAGCTATACATGGAAGAAGAGAAAACAATCATGAATAATCTCACTGCCCAGGGACAGAACCACTGTTAACATTTTGTGTGATTCTTGGCAGTTAAATGGCTTTTAAGGTGCCATCAAATGCCAGAGTATCAGATACAAATGTGGAAAATGAAGCATTTTTAAAATAGCTTCAACTTGGTGAGTGTTTATTTGATCTCTGGATAGGGAAGCTTCCTAAGCTTAGAATCAAAGGAAGAAACCACAGAGGAAAAAAGATCAATGTGAACGACTTCGCATAAAGGGAAGGAGGGGGAGAAGGAGATGAGAATGCCTTTCTGTTCATTAGAACTCGAAGCACAGAGGAAAGGCTTAAGAATGAATGTTACATTTAACAAAAACAGGATGCAAAATTGGACACGCCGCATGACCGTGTGCAATTAATAAAATACATACCACCCCACCCACCTCAGCATGGCCACGATCAGAAATAAAAATCAAAACAAAGACAAACTAACAAGTGTCAGTGGGAACGTGCAGAAGTCAGAACCCTTGTGGATTGCTGGGGGCGGGGTGTAAAGTGGTGCGACCACTACGGAAAATCATATGGTGGTTCCTCAAAACACTGAATTCAGAACTATCACATGACCCAACAATTCCACTTTGCGGTACAGACCCAAAAGAATTAGAAGCAGGGTCTCAAACAGATACTGGTACACCCAGGTTCACTCAACATTATTCCCAACGACCAAAAGCTGGAGGCAGCCCAAGTGTCCACTGACAGGATGAACAGATAATGAGATACGCTGCCCACACAGAATGGAATACTACTCGGCTTTAAAAAAGAAGGAAATGCTGACACATGCTCCAGCACTTGAGCACATTATACCAAGTGAAAGAAGCCAGTTCCATAAACACGAACACTGTATGATCCCACTTATAGGAGCTCTCGCCCAAGCTAGCCGGCTGAAGGATGTGACATGCAGCCCGGTCACTCCTGTCCACTGGGCCCAAGCCTATCCACTGCCAGACATGTAAAGGAGGTCACCTAGGTCACCTACAAAGGCCCCAGCCAACCCACCACCTGGTGACAGGCCGTATGAGCGAGCACAGGCTAGACTGGCAGAAGACCCACCCAGACTAGTCAGTCTAAGCTGCTCATCTCCAGAATCATGAGCTAACCTATGACTGCTTTCTGAGTCCATTAAGTTTTGGGAGAAACAGGCAGCGAGAGATAACTGATTCAACTCCCAGCTCCCGGCTGTGGCAGGGACTGCACCTCCAACTAGGATGATGGCAAAATGCTACTAGCATAACCTGAAGGGGTCCCGGAAGGCCACTGAGCATCCTTCTTGACCTCTCTGGGCACGGGGCAGGGGATGAGAGGGAGCAGAAGGGAGAGAGCGTGACCTGGGTGGGGAGGACCCTGGACACCACCTCCCACCAACCACCACTGAGACCTTGGGACGCCACTCGGCTGCCACAGAGAAGATTTAGGGGAGATGTGACTTTTCTGTCCTAAGGAATATGTTTTAGAAAAGAGTAGGCTCACCCAGGCATTGTTCTGAGATTAAAGGGTGTGTTGGAGGTGACGGATTTTTTTACTTAAACATAAGGGTTTTCTAAGATTAATTTTAAAATCAGGTGCCTTAAAAATAGTAAACTATGATCATCAGTCATATCTGCAAAATAAAGGATGCCTGCCTTAGAGGGAACTGAACATGACAATTAAAAAATATTTTATTTTAAAAAATTAAGGTGTGGTAATATCTTTAATGATACCAAGGAAGTGGTGGGTAGTATCACTGAGTAAATATATCATTTCTCAGCTATTACACAAGAAGCAAATATAGATAATATCTTTAATTGATCAATTGAGCATGATAAAATATGCTAAAAATGTTCTGGAATTAGTGCACAATTCTGAATATATTAAAAATACTGAACTGTATACTTTAAAAGGGTGCATTGTATGATATATGAATTATGCCTCAATAAACTGCTATAAATTGCATTAACTTAAAAGTAAAATAGGTTATATAATATAGTGTATGTGATGTGTGATTGTTTTAAAGTAGAGAATAAGAAAATAAGAGAGAATAATTGTAAAATTATCCATGATTAGTTGTAGTCACTCCAAAAGGCTTATTATTATTCTAGTCTGATCATCAGGAGAAGATAGGGTAGTATCCAAAGAAGCAGCATGGAAAGGTTTCCAACAAAATCAGATCTTACTTTTTTAATGAAAGAAAAGCTATCTTAAAAGAAAATTTTTTCAGGTCTTGTTTTGTTCTGTTTTTCTTATTGTTAAAAAAATAAAAATAAATCTTATTTATTACCTTTTAGGGTAGGTGGGAGAAAGAGAGGGAGAGGAGCACTGATGTTGCCCCTCACATGCCCCCAGCTGGGGACCTGGCCCGCAACGCAGGCATGTGCCCTGACTGGGAATCGAACCTGTGACCTCTCAGCTTGCAGGCCGGCACTCAGTCCACTGAGTCACACCAGCCAGGGCTGAACATAACAATTTTTAAGGCCTTGTTTCAATCTGTTTTTTCTTGGGCGGAATATTGTTATACTAGACTTTAGTTAGACGGGTGAGGTACTCAGTATGTTTTACGACAAGCGTACTGAGGACCAGATTTGTCCTTAGGTAAAAGTATGCTTCTCACTGAAAATAAGAATTTACAGAAGCTTGGACATTGGGGTCAGGAGGATCTGGGTTCCAATTTCAGATGGACCATAGATGTCAGTTTTGTCATCCACAGTAGGGCTAACAGTAGTACCCCACGGGCTTATTACAAGACTTAAATGAAATAACGTACACGACACACAGAAAATGACCAGTAAGTGGTACCTGTCACTCTGACTGTCCCCTAAGGGAGGTGTGCAAGGGGAAGAGAAGAATGATGAGAGAGGGAAAAGAGGGTTAAGAGGTGAAAGGTCAAGAGATAAAATAAGCCCTGACTCACCCCTAGAACAGTAGTCCTGATTTGTATACTGAGGAAGTGAGGGAATGATGGAACCAGGTGACTATGCATCAGCTTGTTGCTGTTGTTTATTATTTACACAAACGTTCTCACCCCAGCCAGAAGGAACTCTGGATCTCTGGCCAGTTTAGCTCTACCCCATCCTATCATTAAACTCTCTCTCCAGACTCTAAAGCAGAGGTGCTCCCGTCAGCCGGGAAGGAATTATTTCTGACCTCAGAGGAGCCGACTTACAGACTCAGACTGTTCCCAGGCTCTCTGTGGGGGCGTGTACCAAGAATGGGGTCAGAAACAGTAGCAAAGACAAACAGGTGACAGACGTGGACAAAGGGCCACAGCATCGAATTCAGAAGGTTCCAGCAGACTACAATAAGTAGTCACACACAGACAGCTTAAGTCACCGGTGCAAAGTAGGCCACAGCGCTCTCTGACACCCAGCTGCAGGCCTCAAGAAGCGGGGTGATGGTGAGAACGAGGGCAAGAGATACGCAACTCCAGCTGCACGTCAGCCATGCTCTTTGTCTTCTGTCTTCTCTCCGTTCTCTGCCCGACTCCTTGGCCAAACTTCACCTGGGTGCGTTTTACAACCTAATGATGGTACTGGTAAAGGGTGATGCAACTAATGATTATAATGATAATGATAGCTGACATTTACTGTTACTCACCTTGCACTCTCCCTGGTCACCTCATTTAATCCTACCCATAATCCTAGACAGCAGGTGCCAGTACTACCAGTCTTGATTCCTGGAGAGGAGCAGTTTTGCTCAAGGCCTCAGAGCTGCCAAGACAGAAACCCAAGGCTTGGAACCCTGAGCCCTCCTTCTACCCTGCCTGCAAAAGAGGTCTGGGACATAGGCTCCCTAGCACAGACACGTGGCTGTAAATAGTTCTAGACCTTAATCTTGCACCGTGTCTGGGTGATCTTCCCAAGATTCTGATGGAGAAACTTTGTTTCATCTTTGGACTTACTTAAGAAGCCTTGTGTGTGTGTGTTCTTTTTGCTGTTTTTTCTGAGGCACCAGAGCCATAAAGAGCCATGCAGATTAGGAAAGCAGCTCCCAGCATTCCCAGCAGTCTGCAGCATAGCAGGGCTGGGCTGGATGCCTGGGTGCCCCCTGCAGCCTCCTCCCTGACCTGTCTACAGGAAACGAGGTGCCAGAGGACAAGACAAGGGCATGTTACACAACTCGTTTAATTCCCCTCACATGTTCTTTCTGGCTGAAGCTCCCTGGCAAGTCAGCTAGATTCTGTCTTCAGGTATGTGTACTGCAATTGATCATTTACAGTCAATGTGAGTGTTATAGCCACCTTGGAGCTAGGAGCTTAGACGTGACACCTTTACTTACATAAGCATTCTGAACTACTTCAAAGGCCCAAGTTTAACATTTGCTTAATCACCTTCACATTCCAGAGGCAAGGCCCACATCTGGAAAGGCAGATATCTCTCTCTCACTCTCTCTCTCTCTCTCTGGAATCTGTGTCAAAATTAGCAAAAGGCTAAAGTCCCTCGGGGAATATGATTCAGCAAGTCTAGCTTCATTGGGAATTCTGGTGAAAGTGGCCTTGGACCGCATTTTAAGGAATTCTATTTAAAATGTAACATCCAATCTTGTGACAGATATTTCATTCCACTTTCTATTTCTTTTGAATTTATCTTCCAAATCTCTATCTCAGATCCGTAAGTGAAGTTCTGAAAGGCAGGGATTGTGTCCAGCTGTGTCTGCATGCCTGGAAACATGCAATGTCTATTGACCAGGGCCGAACACACAATGAGCCCCTAAGTTCCTGAATCTCTGGTGAGGTCGTGATTCTCTCTCTAGGACAGAAGTGGCTCTGCACCCAGAGCAGTTGCAAGGAAGCCAACAACTGTTTCTATTTGATCCCATAATTAATGGAGCCAGGCAGCCAGCCCAAACCATCGGCACAGCACATTTCTCAATTGCCCTGCTCCAGTGTCATTAGCCAAGTTCTCCACTTCCTTGTGCTGGAGTGGGCCAAGAAAACAGTCAAGTACAGAGTAAAGCTGTGGGCAGGCAGCCAAGTCCCAGCAGAAGGGGCAGAAGGTTCACTTCACTATTCCCGATCCAGGCCCAAATCCAGCATGGCAAAGTTGTGCTACTTCCACTGCCTCTTGCAAATTAGGAAAAGGTGCTCATGGCACCTGTGGTTCTGTGGCCTCTTACATAAGAGGAAACTACCATTAAAAGAACACGTGCTAAATGGGTGCTTCTCCAGTCCCATGCCCAACCAGGCAGCTGACATCTCACTCTAGTGACCTTGGGATGAAAACCAGCAAAGCCAAGCTGCAAGTCCAAATGAAGCTCTATAGTGGATGGACAGCAACTCCGTTAAGTGTTGTGCAGAACACTGTTGTTTACAGATAAGTGCATAATACCCTAGTGCCTGCAGGGCAGAGAGTGAAGGAACCTTCGTAAACATTCATTTGCATCTGATGGAATTCCTCCAGGAAGGACAGAAAAAAAAAAAACTGATTAACATTAGTTCCTCCAGGACACTAGTGTGGGTGGGAGACAGTTCACTGTGTTTTGTTTTGTTTTGTTTGTCGGTACCTTTAGGTTTTTAAACAATATAAATATATTACCCAAGCAAATATGAACACATTTGAAAAAATTAGCTTTCAGACACTCAGTATTTACTTAGTCTATGCCAGACACGAGGGTAGATGCTGTTCTCAAGAGCTGGATAGGGAGGAGTAGAAAGAGATAAACAAATCATTACCCTGCAGGGATAGGTCAGTGACAGAGGTGGATACTTGGAGGGGCCCCTGCACTTAGTAAAGTAAAGTAAAAACCCAGTTAAGGTATAACACCTCCAAGAAGTATTATACGTTCTGGGCCAAGTCTCAAAGAGAAAGACTAAAGCCAAGTAGCTGGTACAAATTGCTGCTGAGCCCCTAAAGGCCTGAACTGTGATGGGTGTCAGGCCCCAGAAATGCAGAAACACTGACTGGACATCACTCAACCTTCTATACCAGGGGCGTGGGGGCAAAGGGAGAAAAACTGGGACAGCTGCAATAGCACAAACAAAAAACCCATTAAGAAAATTCTATACCAGTCCCTCGGATGTGGGAAAAATAGTGCATGGCAATGGAAAAAAAAAATGATCAGATTCTACACTATCCTCTGTCCCCTACACCCACTCATCCACACACCAGAGAATCTCATTGTGTAAGTTTGATAAATGGAACTGAAAGAACAAACAATTATAGAGCGCTTAGAGCAGCGTCTGGCAGAAAAGTGCTTTATAAATGTTAAAGTCAAATAAAGCCGAGCAGAGTCGCAAAGCTTCTCAAACACCTCAGAGAATTCTCAACGCCCCTTGATTACTCTGAGAGACATGCAGCTTGAAAGTTGGGTTTTCTTCCCGACGCAACGTTACTAGGATACCAGACCTAACAGCTACCAAGCGGAGACCCGCACTTTGAAGGGTAGCGCTGCCACCATGTGACCTGGGTAGCAAGCTCCCTTTTTAGCCCTCTCTACCTTTTTTCCTTATGACCGAAACTATAGCAAGAATATCCGAGCCTCCTTCAAATCCTCGACACAGGCGATCTCCCGAGAATGGAGAACGCCCTTAGGATGTTGCGCATAACACCCAGGAGTGGGAAGCAGGTTGCCCTTGCGCGCTCCCCGTGCGGAGACCTGAGCGTAGACAGGTGCCCGCGGGCGCGCAATACCCGCTCTGCACGCGGCTCGCCACGAGCACGCGGGCCCAGACCCCGGGGCGAGCGCCTACTCTCAGACTCCCCGGGCGCGCGGTGCCCAGTCCGCCCCCGAGGCCGCCCGCCCCGCCTTTCTGCGTGCGGTGCGCGGTGCCCACGCCGCGACAGGGACGCGTCGCCGTAGCACGCCCCGGAGAGGGGCTTCCTGGAGGCGGGTCCCGTGCCGACGGCCCGCCGCTGCTCACCAGTTCCCCGAGCCCACGATGCACACTTTCAGGGGCGACGGTGCCATGACAAGACAGAAACGCAGCAGCCCAACGCGTGCCTCTCCAGCTGGCCGCTGGCCTCCTCCCGTTCCGCCAGACCCGCAGCGGCTCCGGAGGACCCCGCCCCTCCCGCCTGTCGGCCAATGGCCGCGGCCACCCCCACCCTGGAGTACCGGGCCAAAGAGGACAGCCCGGGAGGATCCGCCCCGCCACTCCCGAGAACCACTGCGCAGGCCTGGGCCTGCCGGCCCAGCCCGCCCGGCACTCGCACCACCCCTCCCCTGCCCGAGGCATGCCGGGACTTGTAGTCCACACGCCCTGCTGCCGCGGGCTACGCTTGACTGCCTTTCCCACCGCGCCACGCGCTGCCCGTGGAAGATGCATAGCCACTGGTGTTTCCAGCGCGGGAGTCTACACACAGCGTCTGGGCACGCCAGGCCCAGTTGGACTCGCCGGCTCGCCTTAGTGCCCCGCTACCGCAGTGCCCGTCTACGCGAGAGGGAAGCGCTGCCCCCCTGCGATTTGGAGCAGAGAGATCCCAGATTGACTTGGCCCAGAGCTTGAAGTCCCCCACATCTGCCCTTTCAGCCTCTGCCTCACGTGTTAGAAATGAGACAGCCTGGCGCCCCTGAACTTTTTAATGGACTTATAATTTCTGAGGCCTCCTAGGCTTGGCTGGACGGTACCTGAGCGTCAGCGTGGACACTAGTGAAAGTCAAGAGAGACTTGACGACGACGGCATCACCCACAACCACTTGCTTGGCAGGACCTGCCTTCTGCTTGTTATCTCTGTGCCAGGGCAGCAGGAGAGTTTGTGTTTGTGAGACTACGCTTCCTGCCTTCCCGAAAAATAGAACTTGATTCATTCTGAACGTCACTTTCCTCCCGGCACCTTGCTGGGCACTGTCGGGGGAGAACAAAGCGGTTTAAACAAGTGGCGCTCAAACTCTGGAGCTTTAAAAACTCCCATTACGAGACACCAGCCTAGGCCAGTTATGTCAGAACCTCCCAGAATGGGGTACAAGCCTCAGAGTTTGTTTAAAGTTCAGGAGGTGATTACAAAGGCAGTCAAAATTGAGGACCAAAAAACTGATATACCAGTAAGGACTGGCTAAGAAACAAATACTCTAGTACATAGAAAAGTACTAGGCCTGTTAATTTGATGCCCAGAGGATTAACTTACTTTCGTTTTCATCTCTACATTGTATGAAAGATGTACCTATGTTACGTATGATATTTACTCAAAGAAATGCTTAAAGAGTGCATGAAACAGATTATTCTATCCATTCTTTCATGGATGGTTTACTCTCAATTATTTGCACTAATAGAAAGATACCTAACCAGGGATGATGGGAAAAATAGGAATGGACTATTCAAGCTTTATTCATTTTTCTTCTTTGCATGTGTGTTATAAAGTTGGGTTGTCACATAAAATAATGAGCTTATGTACTTGAGGAGTATACATGCATTATGAAGATTTACAGCGACTCATTATTTTTAGCCTCTGCCTAAAAGATTTGTACGTCATATAGAAACCCTTGTTCTCCAGAGTTGCAGCTACACATGCATGATAATGAACTTCCTGGCTATTCCGTGGACACACAGCATCACTGTATGGAGTTTACTGATGTCCTGATATAATCATGTGACATACACGAGAAAGTGAGCCAGAATACACAGAGTGAGCAGTCATTTATTTTATAGACTCATTACAAAGATTAATACAAAAACCAAAGAGGTGAAGAGAGGGGAGAATTTCACTCAGATGCAGTCAGGTCAGATTAAATTGTAGAGGCTTGTTTTACGTTTTTTTTTTTTTTGTTTGTTTGTTTGTTTTTAAAGGATTTCCTGCTGGTCGAATCTGGTTGACAGCATCAAGATTAATAATAGCAATGGACTTACACCCTTTGAGTAAAATAAAATAACAGTTCATGAGTCGATGTGGTTTGAAGAAATAAGTAAATGAATAAACGAGGCAGAGAGAAAGCTCCTCCTTACAGTAGAAGGCCAACTAAAACACGAATGTAGAAGGAATAATGCTGCTAGCAGGTAATCAATGGATGCTTGAAATAGTGAGAGTTTGATGAGGATATATGCCGAGCCTCAGAGTCTCCACACACATTACCTACAAAGGATAAAAGAGTCGCTGCGACCAAGGGTTTTTAGAGAAAACTGGCTGACACCGCCGTAGCCCAGCGGTCAAAGCCAGCATTACCAGCGATGGGACGAAGCAACACACGTGCCTCCTTTAGCTGGAATGAAAAGGCATTTCGTTCATATTGGCTTGTCGAAAAAAATATTTTAAAATAGTGCCCAGACCTTGGGATTTTATAGATGGAAAATATTTGTACTTAGCCACGGCCAGGTAGCTCACTTGATTGGAGCATCGTTCCAATATGCCAAGGTTGTAGGGCACATGTAAGAATCAACCAATGGATTGCATAAATCAGTGGAACAACAAATCGATGTTTCACTCTCTTTCTCCCTTCTCTCTCTCTAAAAATCAATAAATTAAAAAAATTTTAAAATGTGTATTTGGTCTTGTTTTCGAGTCTGACTCAGAATTGCCAATTTTTAAATTTTTCCATGTAAACACATAAACTATTACCATATACAATTCCCATTTCATTTCATCTTCTTTATTATAATTCATCTTACTCATTATAATTTAATTAATTTGGTTTTTTTAATAATTAATGTATTCTCCTGATTCAAAATCCAAAAGGATCAAAAGGGTATATAGTACAATTCTCCCTCCCTCTGTTTCCCTGCAGCTCCCCACTTTCCTCCCTGGAGGAAACCCTTTCTTGTGTATCCACATTGTTCTGTTACTTGCCTCTCCACTTAACACTATTTCATGTTAAAAATGTCAGTCAATACCAAAACCATGAATGCACATAATGAAAACTGAAAATGAAAAATGAAAAGAATACATTTAGCCTTCTAGAAAACTCCCACAAAGTCTTCATTTCCCTCATTTCTCTGTGGCACCAAAAACTTTCCACAGGCTGGTATTGGTTAAATTCATTCCTCTAATTCCAGGTAAAACTTACACTTGGACCACCCTAGAGAAACACTGTAGCTATTCCACCCTCATAGTACATATCTCACCACTTTGCTTTCTAATTACATGCTGTGAAATCCTCAGTGGTGACATTTGTTCTTGGTACAACTGGCTTCAAATGAAACTGCCCATTTTCAATATTGCTATTGGCAGTCTAATGAAGAATTACAGATTTTTGGCTGAAGAAAATAATGCCTCATTCTTGAAACATACATGGGCTTTTACCTTACTTCCTTGGGGAATAGAGACATAATGAATTAAATAGGCAGATCTGGCTGCTTGCAAGAACCAAATAGAGCCCAGACACTTGGCAGTAGCAGGTATCCACCGTAATCTGTTCATATCGAAGTTTACTAAATCATTGAAGGGATTGTGCACCAGGTTTTACCCACCAACAGCACCTTTCCACCGGTCCCTTATATTGGGATGCTGTGAGGATTGTTTTTTTTTTTTTTTTAAGGATCATAGTACTGTAAGCTACCTTCAGTTTAGCTGCCAGCTCTTAGCCAAGCACTGGATATTACTATTGATTACATCTGTAGTATCACTGTGCTTGAATCACTAGGAGAACTTGAAGTTTTGAAGATGAAATGACCAGATTTAGTATTGTATCTTATCAGAGAAAGACAGAGATATTTATTCAGTTCTACTTGATTAAAGACCAAATGTTAGCCCTGACTGGTGTCACTCAGTAGGCTGGGCATCATCCCATAGACCGAAAGGTCGCCAGTTGGATTCTCAGTAAGGCCAGGTCCCCAGCTGGAGTGTGAGAGGCAACCAATCCATGTTTCTCTTGCACATTGATGTTCCTCTCCCCCTCTTTCTCCCTCCCTTCCCCTCTCTCTAAAGGTAAATAAATAAAATCTTTTTAAAAATCAAATTCTAATCCAGACTTGGTCCTAGATTTGAGTCTTGTTCATTTGCTTATTCAACAGGTATTCCCTGAACTCCTACCATGTGCCAGGAGCTGAAGATACAATGTTGAAGAAAAGAGACAAGTGTATAGTCCAGAAAGGAGGGCAGATGAAGAAACGAGTATCTTCTGTAGAGTCCAGACTGCTGTTGCTCTGATAAGACTGTGGACCCCAGGAACCGCTGGGAGGGATACCAACCCAGACTCAGGCTGTCAGGCGAGACTTTGTGGCAGAAGGATGTCTAAACTGAAGGATGAGTGGGAATTAAATGGAGGAAAAGGGTTTGAGGCGAGAGAACGCTGCGGGTGAAGGCTTGGCAGCAAAAGAATAGCCATTGGTTCCTTTGAAATCCTGAAAGTTCAGTAAGTCGGAAGACAGAGCAGGAGGTGAAGGTAGATGGGGCAGGCAGGCGGACAGGGACCAGACGGTGGAGGCTCTGTTGTAGGGGTTTGGACTTTAGTTTTGAAGGCAGTGAGGGAGATGCTGAAGTGTTTAGGCTGATAAGTGATGTGGTCATATTTGTCTTGTAAAAGATCACTCCAGTTGCAGCAAAGAGGATGTCCTAGGAGAGACAAAACTCAAAGTGGCAAGAACTTTAGGAAAGCTGTGGGTTGCCATGATCCAGGCAGCAGGGATGGAGAGAAGTGGACCCATTCTAGGTGGAACCTGTAGAGTCTGACATTTGAGGGGTGAGGGAGAGGAAAGAGTCAAGGATGACTTCTGGATTTCTGACTGGCACAGTGGGTGGTGGTGGATGGTGGGTGTTTTTGAAGCAGAACTTGCCTTTCTTGGCAAAAACAAAAATATCTGTGGGTTTCCTGGTTTTCCTCTTTTCTAGACTGTGAGATTCGATACCAACTCTTATGTTGAATTTTATGCTCAATAGTATTCAAGAGTGGTTGCAGTGTTCCATAACTTTAAGAAATGTGATTCAATGTGTAAAAGTCTGGCAGTTTGGAGGAATACAGACAGTTCCATTCATGTGTCAGACAGAGTTGGATAAAGCTTAGCTCTCATCAGATGACTTCCTAGGACACTAGCTTGGTCCCTCTCATGGTTTTTTCTCATTTTTCTTTTTTAAATTAAAGTAATGCATCCACATAGTTTTACAGTGATGCAGTACTGAGTAACATTAGACAGGAAGCAGCAATCCTCCTTCATGGGTTCATCTTCCTGGAAATACCCACTTGCAGCTACTTGAGCTATTTCAACTCATTATTTTCTTCCATATTTCCAAATAATGTTCCTATGCTGCTGTTTCCTTTTAAATTCATATTTTTGAGTAAGTAATACATTCACAGGGCTCTAAAACAAAGCACAGAGAAACACGTGCAGCAAAGAGTGTCTCTTCTCCTCCGGTCTTCATCCAACTAGTTCCTACCCAACTCCACATTCCTCGGGTGACCATTGTCATTAGTTTTCTGTGTATACCTATAGACATAAAAATAGCATTCTATAATTGCTGCTGCCTTTTTCTTTACAAACGCATAATGAAATTTATATATAAGGTGGTATCATATCTTGTATCAATCATGATAGGTTGCAGTAACAATCCGCACATCTGTCGGGGAGGGAAAATTTCCCCGAGTTTTCTCTTTGTTCTTCCGGCTGGTCTAATCATCAAATGGACAGGAGAAAATAACTGAGTTTAATGACATTTGTACACACAGGAGTTCCTTAAGAATATGGGGCCCAAGGACAAAGGGGCGGCTGAGGCTTACATGCTCAGGAGAGAAGTGGTGGAGACTGTGGTCCGGAGGAAGGCAATGTACAGGAAGATGAAGAGTACAAGTTTTTGGTCAACAAATGTGTCCTGGACTATGCGGAAGCAATGGGACACAGAGAGGACTTCGGTAGCATGAGCCTTGCCAGGTTCCTCCCTGTCTGTCATGCCTGTCATTGCTGTAAAAAGTAATAGGAAGAGACCAAAGCTTCTTTTACAGAGACGGGTGTAGGATAGTCAATGGTCAACAATTCATTGTGCTCCGAGGGGGCTGGAAAAAGAGATTACTCAAATCTTCCAAAGATATGTTATTTTAGATGCAAAAAGAATCATAGGCTAAATAGTATTTCACCTACTAGTATAGTATTGGCTCAGTTAAGGTAAAGATTAACCTTTATCAAGAAAGATACTGGCCTAGGGTGTGACTACTGGCTATAACTTGCTTTCAGTTAGTAAGTTTTAATTTCAGGCCGTCGTATGTGGTTACTTTCGGTCTCTGAGTTCGTAAGCCACCATGCAGGCCACCCCTGAGCTTGTCAGGTTTAGTATATGGCCCCTTTTTCGTCCACAGTGTGAGTCATGTCTTCTGCTACTTCTTGATTTTCTCAACTCACACATCCTACTGCTACCGGACAGTGTCTGCCTGGGGCCCGCGGACCGAGTGTGGGTTCTTGACCTGGTGTAGAAAAGATTTTACAACAGGAGTTCAGATGATTTTGAGAGTGTGTTTGTTAGTGCTGGGGACAGTGGAACAAGGAAGGACTTAAGACAGAAGAAGCCGTGGGAGAGAAGCCAGGCTGGGCTGCCTAGACTCTCCGAGAAATGGAAGTCATAGGAGAAGAAGTGAGCCCCCTGGGAAGTCAGAGAAAAGGGGGCCTCGAGACAGTTTCAGGGGGTCAGCCCGGGAACTGCCCACTGCCCACTGCTCTCCTGGTTGCAGGTGTTCTGGGAACCTTAAAATTTTGGGGAAAGAGAGTAGAGATACAAGGCATGGCCATGCTCTGCCTGGAACACACCTGTGTTTTTATCTTTCTCTGGCTGGGCATCCTAGGGGAGGTCTCGGGGGAGGGTCTTAAGGGAATAGTCATGACCTTTTCAGGTATGTCCTTCAATATGCTGATTCATCAAAATGTGCCTGTACAGGGGTCAGGGATTATTTTCTGTTTAGTTTTATCTTCAAAGAACATCATCAATGATGGCATTGAAGAGGGATGGGCACCCTGGCTGCCGTTCTGTCCCTGGATGGATGGTCTGGAATGTGTAAGCCGTTTGCTCCTAAGCGTCCTTGGTTAGTCAAGATAAAACCTCATGATTCACTAGCTGACTGTAAATTGTTCAAACTGTGTGACCTTGTTTAATTATTTTGTCTCAGTTTCCTATTGCACTTGCCAAGGATTTTCCCTAAATCTCACTGTCCTGCCTCACTCTAACAAACAGTAAATGAGGACTTACTTCTTCAACACTGTCCCCCCACTCATGCACACATTCCTTTCCCCACATGCGCTCTGCAGTCAGTTTGCCTTATTATGACACTTAAATATATGTAGCTATAGCTCCAAGAAGTGCATTATAATATTTTCTGTCATGTACACTGCCCCGCAGACTTAATACTTCCCTTTTTTTTTTTACTCACACATTTTTATTCCACAAATCCTTAAAGTTTTCTTGCTTGTTTGATAGAGTGTATTCCTATCAGTTTTCCCCAAGTGATCAAATGTATTAGGTGATTCATTGGTTCCATTTTGTTCCTGAGAGTTCCTCCCCAGAACCGTCTGCCTTTTACACCGCCCTTGGCTATTTGCTCTTCAAGCCTGCTTCTTGGATCCCAGGCCCTCCTTTTTCTTGGAATGCTTCTTATTTAAGTGGAGCATACCATTCAATAACTTCCAGGAAATTCTGGTCTTAGGTCTTCAATGCATTCATTCTAACCTCACCTTTGATTTTGGACTAGTATGGTATTGGAGTAGAGAAACAAACTCTACTGTCAAGGTTTCAAGGTTCTTTTGGCTGGTCAAGTGATCAAATGAGGTGTACAAGCAAGAGCCAATAACGAAATTTAACACAGACATATGTACAGGAACTTCACACATGAGGGAGTCAGAGACCCTACGTGTAGGAGAGGTTCACAGATAGAAAGGGAATGTGGGTGTGTAAGCCATTCTGAGCTAGGGATGAGGTAAGGTGCCCTAGGGGCTTCAAAGGGTCATTCAAAGGATGATAGGAGTAGATGTGTAGTGAAAACCAGTTTGTCCTGCCTTGTCCTGCCATAGAGGTGTGTCGAAAGAGGTTATCAATGATAATCTTTGGGCGAGTCCCCTAATACAAATTCTTCTAGGTAGTTAAAGGGAGCAGCAGAATTTTTACTTGAGCCCGAGGTTAAAATTGCCCTCTGCTCAAAACAGTCTGCATACTGTTATTGATGGACAACAAGTTCTTGCCGTGTCATAAGACAAAGAATTTCCTGAGACTCACATGGGAGGATAGGGCTCCACGGTAGACTTTATTGATGATGTAAAATTAAGGGGGGTCCCCTCCTGACTGCCCAGTGCCCCATCTCCATCTGTCTTGCCACAGAAAAGGTCTAGTCTTGTCTTCAGCAGGGCCAGGACAAAGGCCACTGCCCAGAGTTTCTGTTCCACATTAAAGTGCAATCCATTCCAGCATCCGGCTGGCTTAGCGTGTGTTTCCAGCTGCAGTCCACTGCTGCGCTGCAGTGTTCATGCTCCCCTCTGGAGCCCCCACGTGGCATCCATGTGGCCGTGGGCCTCACAGCTGCCAGGGCCACATGGCTAGGAGAGAGGACATGCAAATGCATGGGATGAGTTCAGGTTATGGAGGGGAGGGGTGGGGAGAGAAAGAGAGAGATCCTTTGTTTTCTTGGGATTATATTAGCTTGGGCTTGAAAAGACCAGAAGCTTTTTCAAAAGAATCAATGAACTTTCCAAGTCTTCGTGCACGTTGGATGGGTTTACACCCCTTAGTTAGACTGACAGGCCTCTATGGACCGGCACCTCCCGTCCCCGCCAACAATCCAGTGCCAGAGGGGTAAGGAGGAGTGTTAACCCCCTGGGTGGAGCAATGCTGTGGTCCCCGGCGTGAGAAGCTTCAGCTTCCTGGTGGTGCAGACAGGCTTATGCTCCCGAGTTTATAAGCTCGATGTCTAGTTCCTTCTGCTCCCCTCTCCTCTATCAATATCTCACTATATGCCAACAGTAACAACACCACAGAGGGCCATCTGGGGGTGACTAGCACCGGACCCCAGCAATATCCTGGGGTAAAGGTTTTTATCTCTCCAGATTGTGAAGACATTAGTCCATCAGTTACTACCATGCAGTGAGACTAAGGAATGCAGGTCGGTTCTGACTCCGTCTGTGGCAGAGGCTTCGCCTCTACTTGTCCTCCAGTGCCCACTCTTCCCTTCTCCTTCAGTAAGACAAAGCCCGACTTTCCCCTAGCTGGAGACCACGTTCTCTAGCCTTTCTCTCGGTGCTTTGTGGACAGGTGACCAAGTTCCGGCCAGTGGACTGCGAGCTGAGATTTCGTTTTAAACGTCTAGGTTGTAGACTAGATGGAATCAGCACCAAAGTCCTTTCTCTTCTCCTCCTTCCCTGTGCTGGGATGCAGACAAGGATGGAGGGACTCGTTCTCAGAAGTAGATAAGGATTCCTGAGCGGCCCTCTCAGCTCTGGATTCTACCTCTGAGCCATGAAACAAGTGAGGGTTACATTTTTGTTTTGGGTTTGCCACTCCATTTTTTTATATCTTTGTGTTTAAGCAACTTAGATTCTTCCCTAATGCACTGCTCATTTCTTATGACCTTTTTTCCCTCCCTCATCAACACCCTCTAAAAGTTCTAGAATCTTCTTTTTATCCCCGTGTCCTGGCATTTCATGATTATAACCCCGTCATGGCTGTTTTTCTAGTCAGTGGTGCGCTTTCAATCTGAATTATTGTGTGTTTTCAATTCTGTGAGATGTTCTTCTCTCATTTCTTCAGGAATCAGTTCCTGTCTGTTTTCTCTGCGGTTTCTGTCTGAAACTTTTCTTGTTCAGCATTTCTCTCCTTCCCTGTCATCTTTCCTTTCCCCACTTCCAGTGTTTTCCTTCTCTGCCTCTACTTTCTAGACTTTAGCTTTCAACTCATTTGGTTCCCTTTTTTTTTAGGCCCTGTTGGTTCCCATTTTTAAGAGTTCTTGCTCATACGTTTGACCTCTTGAATTTATCAAGTATCGAGTTTTGTCCCTTCACTTTCTTTTGTTGCTGCCTGTGCTGTCTCCCATCCTAGCAGCTTTTCCAAATGTCTGGTGAGGCGGAGTGGTCCGTTCGCATTTATGGGCGAGGCGGCCCCAAGTGGACTGGCAGGGCTTGTCAGCAGCAGGGGGCTGGGAGCAGTGAGTCTTCGTACTTACGAGGCCCTTGGAAATGCCACCCTCAGGCCCTTTCTCCGCAGCAGATTAACTTCTCAAGAGGAGACTTCTATAGTTTCCTGGTGGGGTGGGGGCCATGGGCCTCCCCCACCTCCAAGTTGACAGTATCGGGTAGATATCACACATGCGCTCCAAGCCAGCTTTCATGTGTGAAGATATTATTGACTCCCTTTAGCGAGCCGGGGTTATCACAGATACACATTACATAGCACGCGCATATTTATTTATTTATTTATTTAACACATATGTGTGGCGAGTCCCTCGGGGTATGTGTGTGTGACCCTGGATGCCAGGAAGACAAAATTGAGGAAAACCAAGTCTCTGCTTTGGCTTGTAGCAGGTAAGAGAGCATGGTGTCTGCCCACGCAGCGGCTGCTGTAAAGGAGGTGGTGAGAGGTCCCCGCACCACCCCCACCGTGTTTTGCAGGGAAAGGGAAATGGGGGGGCGGGGAAAGACTCGATTCCTTTCTGCTAACTTCACTGATAGAGTTTCCCTTCTTACTTGTCCCTTCATCACCCCCCAAAAGCCAGATATACCAATTATATATTTATAGACTAAAGTGCTTTGATAAAACCTTTGCCATGTCAATGCTCCCAACCATTCATGCCTTAGTATTAATACCAATTACCAGGTAATCACTTAAACTTAACTAAGCTATGGGATGTTAAATGGTAAGAAACCCAGATCTCTAAATGCCAATTTAAGAGAAAGCTACATGCATTTGCTGCGTTCAGTGGTCTCAGAGCAGAAATCCGAAGGGCTAGGCACAGAGCAAGAAGGGAGGGCACAAGCAAGTGTAAGGCACCCTCTGAGTGCAGGTCTCTGGTGGACAAGGAGGACGATAAACTCTGCTTTTGGAATGGCCACGTTCTTTCCATGAGTCACATCCCTGATTCTGAGAAGTGTGGATTCGAACAGATCCAGATCCAGGAGGGGTTCTGTGAGGCTCTGGTGGGCCCAGGACAGGACTCAGCAGACAGGATTGCCAGAAGATGGTTGGAACTTAGTAAGGTTTTTGTTGTTGCTTTGTATTTTGTCTTTGTTTGTTTGTTTTAAACAGGGACTCAGTGGGTCTATTACCAAAGTGTGGAGCTGGCAAGGCAGTTTTACAGGCAGCTTGGAGCCCTCCCAGGTAGGACACTCCTGAGTCGGGCATAGCATGAAGCGGGTCTGAAATGCACGAGGGAGTCTCTGGGAGTGTGAGGGGATGTGCAGAGGGCAAGCGTGTCTGTCTGGAGGAGGATTTGCCGTTTCATTCAGAGTTTTAGGGACACGCCCTCTCCCACTCCTGAAAATCTCTAGGGGGTGGTCTTGTTTCCCCTCTAAGTTGAAAAGTTGATCACTCTTTAGACAAATCAAAAGGAACTCCGCCCATTCCTTTTGGACCAGCCTATCCGTTTACACACCCCCCCTTGCTCTGTATATGGTTTCTTCTTATTGCCCTTCTCTGCCTTGGGTCTTTGTACTTGGGTCTTCCTTTTTATGAGTTTTCTCTCCCGATGTATTCCCAGGCTTTAATTCCCCCGTGCTCCCCACGATCTACCTCTGTGGACGTTTCCCCACCTGTACCCTTCCCCTGGTGCCACAGGTCCAGACCTGTCACCTCCATTGCCCATTAAACTTCAGGAAATTGCACAAAATGTGGAACAGAACAACAATGAATATCCTAATAGGTAAAGAGCTCTTACAGCTTAGTAGAGAGAAAACTGAATATCCTCGATGTAAGATACATCCAAACCTGCAGAGAATTCTCATGAGTTTATTTGGCCCCAAATCGATGACAGTTGCCAGGAAGCAAGATCTCCAATGCTTCGGAGAATAACAATTTTGCAGTTTCTTTTATGCATTTAAAATTAAGAAAGGAATACAGAATAAAGACAAATCAAACAGTCAAGGAAGGTACCGAAGATTACATGAAAGCGGAAGAAAGCCAGGTGGGTCTTGGATCCCAGGACAGATAACAGGGATTACATGCTTTCTCCAGGGTGGGTGTGCTTATGTCCAAGGGGCGTTAACATCTCTGCATGCACACAAACAGCAGGCAGGACTTGCTTCAGGCAAAGATCCACCTTTTACCAAGGAAGTTAAATGCTTGGAGTGTGTCTGTACACCGTGACCTGCCCATTCAGGAATTTATGGTCAGAGTACCTGTGAGGTTACTTTCTGTAGAACCCTTTTTTTTGATCCACAATATTCTAGTAGAAAAATAAGCACAGATATGAAGAAGTCTTTTGTACCAGCAGAAACACAAATGACCAATAAACAGGTAAAAATGTGCAGGATCAGAGGTAGCTTTATGTAGATTAAAGAGAACAGGTGACCTTTAGAAACTGTTTCAGCCCTGGCAGGTGTAGCCAAGGTTTCCAGTTAGGTCCCTGGTCAGGGCACATACAGAAATCAACTAATGAATGCATAATTAAGTGGAACAACAAATTGATGTCTCTCTGTCTCTCTCTCTAAAAAAATTTGTCTTTTCTAAATTTGCTACAATGAATATGCATTATTTCTATAACAAAAGAACAGCCATAAAATATTTTCAAACCACCTGGAATTCAAGTCCTACTTAGTTCATCTTGGGTGAGGAGTGAGGCAATTGTTTGTAAAGACTGGAGCAGGCTTTATATATTCCCCATTCAAAAATTATTTGCATTTGAAGAGTTGCACCCAGACCTTAACACAAGGAGGACACAAACATATTATCTTTTTCCCTGATTTCATTAGATAGAATTTCCAGACTCCTAAAGGGCAGAAGATACAGAATCACCCGAACACGAAGAAGGGGACATATCTTTCCTTCTGGTTTCAGAACAGCATCGCTGTTCCCACAGGATAGAAGACACAAAATCACTGTTCCCAAAGGCTGGCATTAATGGTGGGAGCTCCTGGACCTGTCTGGAAGAGGAGATAAAGAGATTTCTGGGCAGGCCTCTGACATTTGAAATCAGGCTTTGTGGGTGGCTGCCTTCAGAGAGAGCTAGAAGGACACAGGCCTGGTGGTTTCTTTGTCAGCTGATCCTTGGGTGAAGTTTTAGAGGCAGGACCATGATTTGTGGGTAGTCACAAGGACATTGCTGGGCAGAGATAGAACTGCCTCACAGGAAGTGGGGTGGGGGTGGGGGGGTGGTCAGAACACAGCCTAGATGACTGTAGGAGACCAGCTAGCAGATTCCAGCCCTCGATGGACTGGATGCCTTAAGGTTCTTTCATAAACCTCAGGTTCCATGATTCTATTTGTCCCTGCACCCTCCCCAGAGAGCACCAGCAGGACCAACTGAAACGGCAAAGCTGAGTTTACTGCTCACCACACCACACCTGCCCATAGCTTTGGCAGTGGCTTCAAGGGGAAGTGGAGGTCGAAATTGGTTTGGAATTGGGAGTTTGGTTTATGGTGGGTCTTTCAGTGCAGAGGGGTGAGGAGCCTGATTAGGATTGGATAAGGATGGAGGTGTAGCTATCCAGAACTGGGGAGGATTTTGAGGTGAGGGATTCAAAGAATCTTACATGTGGGTGCAGAGTGTCTGCTGGTAGTTGCCATTGAAGACCTGGTGGGTTTTTCGGAAATTCCTGTTGGAAACAATGTAACCGTTTGTCCAGACAGAGTCTTCTCGAATAGTGCAGGTGTGTTAATGAGCGCAGTGGGACACTAATGCTAAACTCATAGGAGTGGTGAAGTATGTGGGGGCCTATGTGTAGTTTCAGTGCTCAGGGCCCCATGGTTTGTGGGGAGACGGTTTCATGTGAAGTGTAAGAGAAGAGTGCTTTTTATGTGTTTTCACTCACCTTGCTTTCCCAGGTCAGCTGCTTTACTGAGAAGGGGCTACATAGAATGCTAATCAGTTTACCTGTCATTTAGATTTCTTGTCTCAGGTGAGTGTTTCTTACACAAATCAGCCCTGTGTTGTTCTTAATATTTATTATGTATTGAGTGCTATCTGTCCAGCCAACAAATTTTCATTAAATATCTACCATGAATAGGGGCTGTGCTACACATTTTAAATTCACCATTCATTCATTCAACAGTTTTTCAATGAACACCTGTTTGGTGCTGAGCAGAGTGCTAGGTGCCAGATACACAGTTGTGAACAGGACACAGTCCTGTTTTTAGGTAGTTTATACATTAGAATCTAATCTTCAAGACAATCCCAAGGGATACACTGGATTAATGTTCTTTGTGGAGGAGGGCACAGTGGTGCAGAGGGCTGTGGGGGTCTGAAGGAGTCACCCCAAGACGTGCCTCTGTGGTCTTCAGATTGTTTCGAGCTAAAGGCAACTTTAACTGCAGTCTCAAGAGAAACTTCTTCCCCTCCCTTAACTACTTAGAACTTGAATTACAGGCCTTGCCCATAATAAGTGATTATCAGAGATAACCTCTTTTGACCTATCTATAGGGTGGGACAAACTTCTGTTTACTAAGTATCTGTTCTTCTTATCCTGCAATCAGTGGTCCCCAACCTTTTTGGTATCAGGCAGGGACTGCTTTTGTGGAAGACAATTTTTCCACGGACCAGGGTGGGGGTGGGGGAGTGGGGAATGATTTGGGGATGATTCAGAGGCATTGCATGCAAGCTCACTTTCTACTGTGCATCCTGATACGTAACAGGCCATGGACTGATACAGGTGGGAGGCCCCGGGGTTGGTGACCCCTGCCGCAATGACCCTTTGGAGCCCCAAGGCACCTTATCTTATCCCTAGCTAAGGATGTCTTATTTACCCATGTTCCTTTTCTATTTTTGAACCTCTCCTGCCTGTGAGGTCTCTGACCCTCCTATGTATGTGGGGTTCCTCTGCATAGGTAGGTATTGAATTGGGATAGTTTCTTTTGCTAATCTGCCTTATGTCTACTGGATTGTTAGACCAGCCAAAAAAACCTGAGGGTAGAGGAAAGTTTGCTCATCCCCAGACTGCATTGCAGGAACCCTCCTTAATCAGATTGAAGGCCCTGCCCTTAACCTCCGATCTCAGTCTGTTTATCCTGGGCTTGGTTATTCGTCCTTGTGTAAACAGTTCCTGAATAGTATGGTGCTGAGAGCCTGGACTTCTTCCTACTGGCCTTCCTGGTCTTCAACACATGCTTTAAACCCCTTGCCTCCTCTACTGCCTCCCAACTCACTGCAGGATTCAATTGGGAAGTGGTCACTCTTCCCAGGGCTAAAAATAGTCTGCAATCACCTCTTCCTTTGAGAAGTATATTAGTAACACTTCTAACTTCCTCCTCAGGGAATGCAATGGTCTGTTCTACTCTTGAAACATGTTCAAGTTGATTCAGCATCCAAGAGGCAGAGCTGAAACTAGAAATGATTCAGGGCTATAAGTCAACTTTTATTACCGCCCACTGCAAGGGTCTTTTCCTAAGATCTCTATTGAGTTCATCAAGACCAAGCAAAACCTAAATATTTTTAGTACATAAACTGCTGTGAATTGGGGTTATCCAAGATATATGACTAATATCAGGATTTGTGCTCTGACAGTGCAGTCAAGTACACCCAGTAAAAAATACTGGAAATAGGAAGCCTTTTATTTGAAAGCATTGATTTTCTCACATGCTTCTGAATCAGCTTGTCCAAATAGAATGGATGACCTTTATTTTTAAATTTTAAATATTTGCAAAACATTTTGGGGAGTAAAAATAGGAAACAAAGGATTTGAGAATTGACAGATGCTACTGTCCTGGCCATCTGGAAGTCCATAATACGACCACAAGTCTTTCATTGGACGTAAAGTGTGTAAGTGGTAATGTCAGGCTGTTGGCCACACTGGCACAGAGACCAGGTCTATGCAAGAAGCTCACACCCCAGCCTTCGGTTTTCCCTTTTGAGCTCTGTGTCCTTGGGCAAGTTTCCATATCTGCACTCAGAGATTTTGTCTGGACCAGTGTGAAAGAACTTTCTAAATCCTAGAGACAATTTACATTATACAAACATTAGCTATTGTGAATGAAACACAACTAACACTTGTAAGGAAATTAATAACAGATTTAAAAATACCTAAGAGGAGAGAGCCTCATAAGAAAGAAACGACTTACCCAAAAGAGGATTGTTAAATGTTTAGTACAGGCCATTAACATTAAAGGGTTTAATTCTTCCAAGTGACCTTTCCTTCTGTCTTTGAGAAAAGCGTTGTCATTGAGCAAGAGCATTGATGAGAGTTCTGGACTAATAGTAAACCTAGTCTACATTAAACTCTTCATGGCAAAGGGGAAACAGACTCGGTGAGACTCAGACCCCTTAGCGAGTTAGTGTCGGGCTGGGCCAAGAGCCCGGCTGGCGTTCTTTGTGCCGAGCTCACTTGGTCTGTGTTTGCGTTGCCTTCTCCATGTTTCCGGTTGGGAGCACCCTGTATTTCTGCCCTGCTTTCCCTTAGTTTGCAAATCCAGCTCACTTCCACTTTTCTCCTCCCAGTTCTATTCTTGCTCTTCCCTTTGCCATCCCCAAATTGCTATCCAGCCAGGCATGTATGAGGCACACACTATTGATTCTCATTCCTTTTCTTCGTCCGCATTTTCTAGTTTCTTCTGACCAGAAATCGTTGATCTTTCAAAAGCAAAACCATAAAACTAACCACCTACCCTCTCTCCAAGTAGGCTAAGTGGTTTTGTAGGTGGCTAAGTCCAGCAACTTGTATAAGACCCGCACCCTCCTTTGGCATGGAGGGGCAGCCTTTGACAAGTGAAGGGAGAATGCATTCATTAAAAGGGTGTTAGGCTGTATAAGCCTTCAAGGTTTTCCTCCAAGAACCTCACCTTGGATGGTGTCCACTAAGCACCTGATTATGAAAGATAAGTAACTTTAATTGTGCTGTGGATAATTTAAAAAGCATGTGTTTATATACCATCACTCATGATTTCACTTATGTAATAAATATTTACTGAACTCCTACTATGTGCCAGGCCTGGGGCTGGATACTGGAAATATAGTGATTTAAGGGCAGATACCATTTGCATAGTACTTACAGTCTATCTGGAAATCAGATATTAAATAATTACAATAGGTGTGGTGACTGTCCTGAGAGGGGCAGATGGGATCCTCAGGGGACAGGGCAGGAGGATGTAAGTCAACCTAGGCCTCATGAAAGGCCTTCGTGAGGCAGTGCCTGAAGGAGGCACAGGAGATGCTGAGGTGGGAGGTCAGTGCGGGAGACGCAGTGAGGCTCATCTGAGGAGCTGAGGAAAAGCCTGTGTGTCTGAAGGACAGAGTGGGAGCGCGAGAACGCTCCCAGGGGAGGGGAGGAGGCAAGCAGGATCAGATCAAGCAGGGCCTTGGGGTCCCCGCCCAAAAGCTTGGGCTTGTTGTAAGGACAGTGGGGAGCCAATAAAGTGGTTTTCAAGCTGGGGAGAGACATGGTCAAATTTGCCTTTTCGAACATTGGTTCTGGCTGCAGTTGAAGGGAATGTTTGGAGACAATTGGAGACAAGAAGCGGGGCTGGCATTCCTCCAGAATAATGATGCCCTCCACCAGGGTGGACGTGGGAAGCTCTGGATAGAGTTGGGCATGTACATACGAATGGTAAAACCAACACGGGGCGGGCGGGTGTCTGCGCGGAGTAAGGAAGGGGGCGGGACTGAGAATGATGGAGTCTGGCACGGCTGTCTGATGGATTGTCAGGCACACAAAGGTAATGAGCTCGTGGAAAGCACATTAAGTTAACCTGAACGTGTGTGGGAGGTGGGAGCAGGAAGGTGCAAACTAGTGCAGCTCATAGGCCAAGTCTCTCCTGCAGGAGAATTTGGCCAGCATTTATTTATTTAGTATTTTTGATGTAATCAGTTTTATTAACCTATCAATGTGACATTATATATCTGTATACAATAGCTAGTTGTTTTCTTAGCTCTAGAATTATTTTAGGACACACATGTTTTGGCGATCCCTTTCAAGATGTATGAAGTTCTCTCATTCTTTTTTTGTTTTGTTTTGTTTCATTGGCATAGCAGGCACACACAGAAAACTGTATGTGATATAAGTATCTATACAGCTTATTGAATTTTCACAAAGGTAAGTTCGCATCTGTATAACCATTGCCCAGATCACAGAGCACTCCCAGAACCCCCCAAATCTCTCTTATCCATCTTCTAGTCACTGCCTCCACTACTCTGACTTTATAGAACCTTAGATTAATTTTTGCCCATTTTTAAAGTTTATGTAAATGGAATCATACAGTATGTAATCTTTTGTGTTGCCTCATCCTTTTAAATGATTTCGTGTTATGGCATTGTATGGACATATGTTTTATTTTTTAAAATATTTTATTTATTCATTTTTAAAGAGGAGAAGGGAGGGAGAAAGAGAGGGAGAGAAACATCGATCAGTTGCCTCTCATACGTCCCCAACTAGGGACCTGGCCCGCAACCCAGGCATGTGTCCTGACCAGGAATCGAACCAGTGACCTTTTGGTTTGCAAGCTAGTGCTCAATCCGCTGAGCTATACCAGCCGGGGCTGGACATATGATTTATTTAACCAATGTCCTGCAGGTGGTATTTAGGTTGTATTCCATCATTTGCTATCACAAACAATGCTACAGTAAATTCTTCATAAATAACCTCAAAATAGTACCAATATTTCAAAGATTTTTTTTTAGCTGCAAGTAACATAAGAACCAAATAAAAGCTGCCTAAACAGTAGAGACATTTGTTATCTTACTTAGAAATCTGGAAGTAAGCAGCTCTGGCGCTGGTTAAGGTAATGGCCCAGTTCCTTTGCTGTGTCCTGGGTCCTCCCCTGTTTGTCCTCTGGCTTTATCCTCAATGCTGCCCCTTACCCCGCCTCCTCGCCCCACTGCCACGGTCCAATGATAGTTGTTTGTGTTCCTTGCCCTTGAGATTTCTGTTCCAGTATATTTTGCCCACTTTTCTATTGGATCATTTTCGTAAGACTTAATTCTTTAAGCTGTTTTATTTCTGACTTCTAGGACTTTCCAGCCTGCATAGGCTCTCTAGTCATTTTCTTGTCATTTGGTCACATCTGCTCCACCTTAAACTCAGTGGCTATTTTAATCAGACCAGTGTCCTTTTTCTGTTTCACCTCCATTTTAATGGCCTTAATTTACTCTTATTCTCAGTTTCGCCTTCTTTTCCTGTCTTCTTTTACAGTCTCTGAGCTACCTACTTGTACATTTTTTTAAAATTCCAAGTCAAATGTTTCTCTCTGAGCAGACATACTATATGCTTAGAATATGATAATATAATCAAATAGCCCAACAAATTCACTTCGTGTTTGCTTACTGATTCAGAATCAGTTAAACATATAAAAGTAGTCAGAACACAAAAAAGACCATACTTTTCTATAGTCAAAATACATTTTCTGTGGTTTTCTTCTCAGTGTGTTAGTTATCAATATTGTATTTATGTCAATGTTCTTCTTTTAACATTTTGATGTGGAAAATTTCCAACACAACAGAAAAGTTGAAAGAATTATCCTTAGAACACCCAAAGAGCCACAGACTAGGTTCTACATTTGCCATTTTGCTAAGGTTGCTTTATCACATGTCTATCCATTTAACCACCATCCATTTATCTTGCTTTTTAATGCATTTCAAAGTTGCAGACATGGGCCATCTCATTCCTAACTATATCCACATGCATCATTAACTAGAATTTAAGGCTTGTTTAGATTTTTTTTTTGAACTAACATTTACATGCAGTGAAATATACAGACCTTAAGAGTAGTATTAGATGAGTTTTGAATGTCAGTACGTTTTAGTTCCTGGCAACATCATGAATTACCAATTCTTTGATTTATTCTCACCAGCATACCCATGCAAGTCCAGGCAGTAAAAGGTCATTGTAGCCACAGACCGCTTCCTTTGCATAGGTTATTCTCTCTCAGGCTCCAGAGCTGAGTCACTGTGCCTCAGCTGATACTCTCCTGGGTGAGGCTCCCTGTTGCCCTTCACCCCCATGGTGGGTCTAGGGGATTGGAGCGGGTCGGCACTGTGGAGCAGATATCACGAACCCCAGGGTCAACAGCATGATCCGTTGATGGTGGGGTGGGGTTTATGGGTGTGGAGAAAAGAACCAGCTACAGGAATGGTGTCCAGGAGAGAAGACAGTGTATGAGAATAGGTTCTGAACCTTTGAAGTCTTGGATATTTGGAGCAGGGAGGTGGAGGGGAGTCATCAGGATGGAGGAGAAGGGAAAGGAAAGGAAGGGAAATCGGTGGGAGCTGCTCAGCACAGTGATTAGGGGAACAGATGTAGGGTCAGACTGCCTGCGTTCACCTCCCTGTTCCCCCATTTGTTAGCTGTATATTTGTTTTTTTTTGTTGTTGTTGTTGCTGTTCTTTTTCTTTGGTTTTAGCTGTCCATTTGTTTTACCTGAACTCTCTGTCTCAATTTCCTCATCTACAAAATGGGGATGATAATAGTACCTACCCCATTAGATTTCATGCAAGGAACACGTGAAATCCTGTAAAAGAGAATAAATGCTCTTTTTCCTGTCTGGTGGGTGGCAAATGTTTGCCGACTGCATGTACGGGTGGCCAGTTGGTTTAGCCTGGGGGCCCATCCTAGACATTTACTATTCAGAAGCAGAAAGACCTCTGCTCTCCCTCTGTTCGCCCCGTCCTCACCACTCTCCCATCTGCCTGCTGTGGCGGAGACATTGCTCTAACAGGGCGTAGAACCACTCGTTTTGCAAGTCTTTAGGTTGCAGTGGGAGAGTTACTAGTGTGAGTGGGTTTCATTTACTGTGCAGATATCGACCTCTGACCTTTTTTTGTTCTGTTTTGTTTTTTGTAAGGGGAGGTAGAGAGAACTGAGGATAACAGCGAGAAAACTGAAGCCACCAGGGTTGTGGGATGAGCAAAAGGAACAGACGGGCACAACCAAAACAGAGTTTGCTGAATGTCTTTTTTTTTTTTTAAAGCAAGCAGTGTTTTCACACATGGAGGATTTCATTTTTGCACAGCAAACATATTCTGTATTGTAAGTAATAAATAAGAAGCCATAGGGAAGTGGGCTCAGGACAAACAATAAGGCTGAGATTCTGGTTTTATTTTTTGTTTGTTTTTTACCGTTGATGAATCACATACATCTATTCTTATTTTTCATCTGCTCACACCTGGTACACACCCATACAAAGTGCTTCCCGCATTTTTGTTTAATGCTGCTGTCAGCCCCAAGGGGTGAGAGAGAATGGGAGAAGGCTTGGCTTCACTGTTCGGCCGTACCACAAATCTCACTGCTAGGAAGATTTTGTGTGAAATTTGAGAGGCTGGCATAGTTTTCAAGTTGGAGAGGTGGATACCACTTTAAAAAATGCTTGCAAATCCTGCCTGCAGGCCGAAGGCTCTCGGTTTGGAACTCCCTCAGGTGGAAAGCCAAGCTCATGGTCATTCCATTATTGATCTGGTCTTTACTTCCAGGTGGCTGTTGCTGTGTACACAAAGGTCTAACTTTTACACCCTCTCTCAGGCTCTTTCCCAACAGTCTCTGCAATCTTCTTTGCTGATCGATCTGTTAGCTTAAGCTCAATGATCAGTTTGCTCTTATCATAATCACCCCAACAGCTGCTATTAAAATATACTTTTACAATAGGCATCGGTGTAACCTGGCTCCTAGGGCCTCACACGTGTTTTCTGGCATCTGGGAGCAGCCCCGGCGAGGCTGCATGGAAAGGAAGTTGGACCATTCTCTGCAGAACGCCCACACCCCGTGGGAACCATAGTCGGAAGTGCCTCTGGAAAACCACTGGGTGCCCCATGCAGACTGTTCTCATTCACACCAGCTTGTGGCTCTGCCCACTATGTCGTCTTAAAGGCAGGGCCTCTTTTATTTTGAAAACTCGCCACAGACAAAATGTGGGTGCAGCAAAATTAAATACTGAAGGTTATCTCACATTGCAAATCCACTTTGAAAAGAAGACACAACTGAGTTACTCTGGAGTTTTTCAAAGCAGGGCATTCCCTTCCGAGGTAGGCCTAGTTTGCCCTGTAGAATCAGGTTCCCTTCTCTGCAAATTTCAAACGGAGGTTGCATCAAATTACTATTTCCAATAAAGTTGAGGATTAAGATTCTTCCAGTGAGTGATTTTTGAGTTCCCGCTGTGTGCAGGGCTCCCCGCTAACTCAGCGCCCACCAGGTGCTGGCCTTGGAGAAGGGGCAGGCAGGGCGGCCTGGAACTAAATACACAGCAGTCTGACCAGGGCATTCATTCTGACCTGGAGATGGGGCAGCGGGGGCTGCAGAGAAGGGCTGATGATCGCACTGGGCTTCTGAGGATGAGCAGGACTTCCGATTCTGTGATCAGGAATTCAGCACCAGGAAAGTAGGGACAGCTCATCTCTGCTTCCCAGTATCTGGGGCCCTTAACTAGGAAGAAGGCAAGGATGGGGGTGGCCCCACAGCTGGGAACTGGGATTAACTGGGGGCATCTTCACTCACAGGTCTGGCAGATGATCCTGGCTATTGAATGTTACCTCAGCTGGGGCTGTCAGCAGAAATACCTAACCAAGGCCTCTCTGTGTGGCCTGGTCTTTTTTTTTTTTTACAAAGTGGGGACCTCAGAATGGTCAGATTTTTTTTTATATTTTATTTATTGACCTAAGAGGGAGAGAGGAAAGGAAAGAGAATGGATCACTTTGTTTTTGATGCGCTCATTGGTTGATTTGTGTATATGCCCTGACCAAGGATCAAACCTGCAACCTTGGCGTACCAGGAAGACGCTCTAACCAACTGAGCTACCCAGCCAGGGCAGAATGGTCAGATTTCTAACTTGGCTGCTCAGGGCTCCAAAATTGAGAGTTCAAAAGAACCAGGCAGAGGCTGCATAGCATCTTTCGAACTGGCTTCGGAAGTTACGTAGTGTCACTCCCACCTCATGCTATTGGTTACAAAAGGGGCACTAAGGTTAACTAGCTTGTTCCATAGGAAGGGGCATAGACCCTCACCTCTTCATGGGAGGCTGTGGCCGTTTGAAAAATCGTCACAGGTGTGCTGACAAAGCTTGAGAGCACGTGGGTGTTTCCAGCTGTTGGAACTTCAGGGTTTGGGTTGGAAAGACTGGGCCACACTGTGAAAAATGTGGGCTGCCTTTTGGCAGTCACCGTATCTTAAAGCCACACACACATCACAGAAAAAACAAAACTTTGTTTTCGTACAAGTCCATCTACTTTTCCTTTCGGGAACTTCCCTCTGGGTGTGAGCACTTAACCTCGGTTCCGGGTAATCACTGCCAGCCTGGGCTGCAAAGCTCAGCCCTCCCGCCTCCTTTCTCTGGGCATGCGCAGTGGGGAGGGAGCTGGTTCCGGGCGGATTTCTGTCCAAGCTGACATCTGCCAAGTGGCCGCCCCCGTTTTGTCCCGGGATGGTGATTGAGCAGGGTGCGGCTGTGCGGTTCTGGCTGCAGGGCGGGCTTCTTGACTCTGGCTCAGTTTCAGCTAAAGCTGCCGCCTCTACAGGGACGCGGGGACAGCTGGCTGCTCCCCTGCACCTCTGTGGGCTCCAGGGAGCTCTGCGAGCCTGTTGGCGTCCTCCTTCCACCTACTATGGTTTACTCTGTGCCAGGCCAGCCACAGAGTCATTTATAAAGCCCGGGGCCTTGGAGGGGTGACAGCCAGGCCCCTTCCGCTCAGGAACCTCCAAATCGATCTGACATCTCTCTCTCACTCCTTCGTGCCCTTGAAAATCAGGTTCCCTCCCCTGAAAATGACAAGGCTGCATTGAATTGCTATTTCAAGTAAAGTGGAGAAATAAAGTTCTTTCAGCAAATAATCTTATCACTGTCCCTCACCCCTTTTCCATACCCGGCACAGGATTCCTTAAGATCTGCCCCAACATTGAACCCCAGAGGCTGGGGGTGTGGATCTGGCCACCCCCTTCTAAGTCCTTTGGTGTGTATGCCAAAGGCGGCCTCCCCTCTGGAAACTCAAAGATAAGATTGGACTCTCTTGAACCACCTTTCTCGGAAGGGCAGGTAGCTCCTTGGTCTGGAGAAGGTCCGTGCAGCCTGAGTGGACAGGGACAGGAACGATCGCCTCATATATTGAAACAATTATCATCACAAACCCGTGAGACCCGCAGAGGTGCACCTGACCTCTTCCTCCAGGGTGGCGCTGGCTGCCCAGTTCTGAGAAGTGCGCTCCTCCGACGGCTTTTAGCCTCCAGCTTCTTCAGAATCTGCCTCAGCTTTCTTTTTATTTTACTGGCAAAATAAACATAACAAAATTTGTCATCAACGATATTTGGTACATTCACAATTTTGGGCGACCATTACTCATGTTTAGTTTCAGAACATTTTCATCACCACAAAAGGAAATCAGTGTCCATTGTCAGTCAGTCCTCCTTTGTCCCCTGCCCCCACGCCCCTGGACGCCTCTGGTAAACTTTCTCTGTGGATTCTCCTGCTCTGGATATTTCACGTACATCCAATAGATGGCCTTTTGTGCCTGGCTCCTTTCACTGAGCATAAGGCTGTTGGAAGCCCATCCACGTGTCAGCACTTCTGCTGGTTTAGACCTGGTCACCCTGCTCCTTGCGGGTGGTTTCCTCCTAGATTCGGGCAGCTTCCTCCTATGCGTGCCGAACGAGCGCTTTGCCAAAGGCTCCAGAGCCCCTTTTATAGGTCTCGGGAACTCCCTAAACGCAACTCCCTGATCCCCAGTACGTCCCTCCAAACATTTTAGAGACTTTATAAATTTTTTTTTTTGCTCTTATGTAAAAAATTTTCCCACCAATGTTTTTTCTCTGAGTCCTCTGGACAATGTCTGTCTCCTGTTTGCTCAGCCCAGCTCTCCTAGGGAGCTGGAAGTTTCCATTCTCTCTGTCAAGTGGGGTACATGGGTGACCCTTCCTTCCAGCATTTACTGGTCTGTGGGGACTGCCTGAGAGGACAGTCACCTCCCAAGATGCAGTGAGTGTAATGAGTGATGGTAGTTTTGACATGAACAATGCAGGCAGGTGGGCTGCTGGGAAGTGAGGCACAACTTTGGTTTCCATCATTGAGGTCAAGCCGGCTTACCTCTGTACTAGTAGGACTTCTGCTTAGCTGTTTGGTTATGCTTAGTTATCCCCTTAACAAGAGGATGAGTAACCTTCTTTGTGGTGGGCCATGGTTCCGAGAGCCGAGTGGGTGTCGTTAGGAATGTGTTTTACAGTTCGTGTCCAAACACATTGCCTTTAGTGGGATGCCTTTTAGACTTTGGGGTGTGGTCATTATATCTCCCACTGCCTATGCCTGTCATTCTCTGGAGCAGCATCTTAATAAGTCAGGAGGGTGCTGGTGGTTTACCCCTGTTAGCCTCGGGGCAATCTGGGGATCTGGTATTTGGTTCTGCAGGAATCGGAAAACCTTTGAGGACCTCAGAATGGAAGTGGAGGGCTGCGTGGCCCACAGGTGGGTCATGACATAGGAAGGGAGACCAGTTATGTGGCTACGGCCACCATCTGCATGAGACACAACGGTGGCCTGTCCCGGGAAGTGCAGCTGGAATGGAAAGGAGTAAATAGTTTCTTATTTTTTTCTTACAAATTTGTTATTGTTGTAAGATAAATTCTATATGTGATATAATGAGGTACCTAGAATGATCAAATTTTTAGAGACAAGGTTGAGTGGCAGTTACCAGAGGCTGGGGTGGGGGGAAGAAAATGCTTAGTATTGTTTCATGGGCACAGTTTCAGTTTTGAACATGAAAAAAGTTCTGCAGGTGGATGGTGTTAGCATACACAGCCCCAGGGAACAGCCCTGAGTCCGCAAGTCTACCTCTGTAAGCAGAGGGCAGGGAAACACCGAAAAAAGAGGCTGGCCACGCCAGTCTGACAATTACTATAGAATTTCTTAAAGGAAACTTACATATGAGGCATGACTTGGGTGTCTGCAACATGAAGTGGGTGTCTGCAACATGAAGTGGGTCCCTGCCACTTGGGGGACCCTTCTATAGGGGGAAGGGTGGGGTGGCCAGGAGTACTGTTGCATGACTACTACCAGTTATGGGAAGTTATTTTGCGCTCTTGACCAGGTTGGGACAACAGCCTGTCCCAGGGACCAGCACACAGCAGGAGGTGGGGAAAGGTGCTGATTTGTGTCATACTGAATATCAGTTATGACCAGACGGCCTCTCAGCAGGGCTTGCTAAAAGCAGCCTCTGTTCTGGCCCAGGTCCAGCTTCGGGACAGGTGGTTGTTGTGTCCTAGCGTGGTCCCTCCCCTGCAGATGGTGTGATGGCTGCACAAGAGTGTGAAAGTACTTAATGCCACAGCACCGTGCACTGAGAAATGGTCACAGTGGTATATTTTACACCATAAAATTTTAACTGTTATTCTCTTTTCTGTCTCATGAATTTACTGCTAATTTTTTGCTGTTTAAATATGTGAAGATAGTTTGAGTTCTTTTCTGCCAGAAGACTGGGGAGAGAATGAATGAATATTCTCTCTCTTTTTTTCTTTTGAGAGAGAGGAAGGGAGGGAGGGAGAATGAGAAGGAGAGAAACATTGATGTGAGAGAGAAACACGCATTGGTTGCCTGTCTTATGCACCCCAGCCGAAGACTGAACCCACCACTTAGGCAGGTGCCCTGACCAGGAATTAAATCCTCAGCTTTTCAGTTTGCAGGACAACGCTCCAACCAACTGAGCCACACTGGTCAGGGCTGAGTGGACATTCTCTTAAAGTCTTTTCCAAACATTATTTTCCTCAGTATTTATATTAAAAAAGAACATTAGTGTCTGATCCTATTTTACCAGTGACTTGTAGGATTCCTTCAGAGTTGTGAGGTTTTTGTTTTAATGCAAGATATTTTTTCTATAAAATACCTTTATGGTATGCCCTGCCTCCCAATTTCGCGCCTGCAAATTCTCTCTGCTTAGGCTGGCTACACGTCTGACAAGACATCTGAGTCAGTGCTGCTGCTGCCATAAAGGAACTGTAGTCACAGGCACGAGCAAGCCCCATGATCACGTATTTCAAATCTTCATGGAGGCCAACAAATAGGATCTCGTTGTGAATTTATGTACGCACTGACTTTATTGGTAGACTCTGGAGTAGCTGTATACCCTGTGTTTATTTTGACTTGTTTGTAGTTTGTAGATTTTTGTAGTTTTAAGTGGACTTAGCATACATTAACGAAGCCTCATTCTTATAGCCACTCTGACACAGTGTGGCTATGAATGTAGGTTTGACAAAACCGAATTTGCAGACTGACCCTGGAATTGCTACCTATTGGCATATACAGTCTCTTGACCAAGGTTAATGGAATGATTGCAATGTATCAGGTAATGTGTTGGAGGCAAGTTAAAGTCCTTCCTTGTGTGGACCCAGAGCGGTAAAGTTATTCATTTTCTCAGAAAGCACTATAATGAGCATCATTTTCTTCCATTTGGGAAACTTAGTGTTCATTCTTCTTTGCTTCCAGGGCTTGTGATTGATTAGGCCCTTTAATTATTGATTACTTTTCTTTTAGGAAGCCTCAGATTGTTTGAAGAGAAGGGCGTTTATGTTTGTAGAAAGTTTTAATTTCTCACCTTTCCTCTTTTCTTTCTTTGCACTAAAGACAGTAAGAAAATCCAATAATAACTTCCAATGACTTATTGTCTTGAGGGTAACTAATCTCACTTGGGGGCTAAATGTCCCCCGAAACCTCTCATAAACAGTATGAATAGCCATAATGGAATTTTGTCTCTTTTATCACATTCTCTGTAGAAGTCACTGTCACTTGTAACACAGTGAAATGTGAATCTGAATATCCTTAGGTATTTTCCAATACAGCATTCATTGGCTGCAATTCAGAATTATGGTCACCTTTTATTAGCGAGGAGATACCCCTCCACCCCACCCCCTCCTCCAATTACTGAGTGCCTTTTAGGTGTCAGATACTTCACAATTGAACTCCTGACTTTAGGACTGGGTCCATGGTTTGCCAGGTTTGAAATCCTATTGGACCATGGAAGTTCAAGTTAATTAATTCTAGGTTCAAAAAAATAAGACTTCCTCTTAAGATGAAAATTAATCGTATAAGATTAATATACATATTTGAAAGCCTTCTTGTAATTGAAACAGCTCTTAAGATCTTCAGACTTTGACAAGTTGGGCCAAAATGTTTCCACCAAAAACACCCTGCTGAGCTTTATTATACATTTCAGATTGTCTTATGGTATTGGAAATAGCAGGGGAATATTGAGTAACACAGAGGTTATAAAAGCTGAGCACATTTTTTAGAATATTCATCAGGTTGTGGTTTGACAGCTGCTAACTATGGCTACTGACTGTAGGCATAATAATTAAGATGAGTTTCTTTTTGTTATTGCTGATAGTTACGTGACATATTCTTGAGCAAAGACATGGATTTTCTTTCTGTGAAGCTGCAATAAGAACAAATGCTATTTCACTAAACTCTGTGATTCATTTGGGACTGTGCCAGAATAATTTTTTTAAATGACTTATACAAAATATTTACTATTTTCTAACAAAAAGGCACACATACTAGGACTATCAGAAAAACTAGTAGAGAAATTAAAATTTATCTTAAAACCAACTTTAGTCAGGAAGACTTGTTCACAGGCAACTAAGTGATTAAATATACAAATTCTAAGTACATCACACTATTCCCCACCCCCTTTTTGGTCATGGAATATTCCAGGAAGATTTAATTCCATAAGTTTTAATTTGAGGAGTTCCAACAATGTCTTGCCTAAAATGTAAAGTGAAATTGCTCTTAAAAAAATGTCAGTTGGATGAGAAATAAATTTGTCTATTTTAGACAAGTTTTGTTAGTTTCTGACTACGTTTCAACACAATCATTTCTCAGAAGGCAATTGCTTTTTCTTTTCTTTTTTTTTTGAGAAAGGGCAAAGTAAATTTTAAATTAGCATCAGAATTCTACCTGTAATTACTTACCCAATCAATATTGGAAGAGATGCCGTCAGTATGCCAAGATGAACAGAATGTCAGTTATAAAATCTGGAGGAAACGTAATCTCAAAAATGCATAAAACTATTGACAAATTTAAGCTAGACTTCACTCCAGGACATGTTATTGTATTTTTACCTGAGGAGGATGAGTAACTAGACAGTGGAAATGCTGTTAGAACTATGTTTGTTTCCTCAGAGTTGTTCATATTAATGAAACAAAGATTAATTGTCTCTTAAGTTAAATTTGAAAAATGGAATCATTGCCTGTGATTTAACTTCGAGGTGTCATATAGGGCAAAACTCAGGTGTCATAATATTTCTGTCCATAAACACGAATAAAAGTCACGACCAATACAAATGTTAATGTAACAAAATAAAAGCATGGTTATTCATGTCTCAGTTGCCACAACATAGTAAATTGTGATTTATCTCTGCTATAGTAAATCTCCCCCCCACCCCCCGGAACAGCAGATTAACAGAAATGTGAATTTCCCAAATTTCTGGTGATTTAGAAACTAATTTTGATCTTTGACACCAGATACCACGGTGAGACGAGCCATAAAACACAAAAGCCTTCTGTATCACTCAGCCGCCAAAGGGTGAAAGAGAATGCCCTGCTGAACCTCACCTGCTACTGTACCTGCTACTCCATCCTGGACCCAGTTTCTTTTTCTTTTTCTATATATTTTTATTTTTTTCCATATTATTTTATTTTGATTTTAAGAGAGGCGAAGGGAGGGAGAGAGGGTGAGAAACACAGATGTGAGAGAGAAACATCAATTGGTATCAGTTGCCTCCAGTACATGCCCCAGGAGGTGACCTTTTCTTAGGGAGAAGGGAAGGGAGGAAGAAAGAGAGGGGAGAGACACACAGATGTGTGAGAGATACACCTGCCTGTTGAACGCCCCCAACCGGGGACCCTGACGGCATGTGCCCTGACCAGGAATCAAACCAGTGACCTTCTGGTTCTCAGGCCAGCGCTCAATCCACTGAACCACACCAGCCAGGGCAGTGGACCCAGTGTCTGATCACCCACTCAGTGCCGGTGCTTCCAAATCATCAGTTCGCTCTCTTCAGCCTCATCCACCTCTTAACTGCTTTTGCATCATGACTCTCATTTTCTGTCTGTCAGTTAATCCTCATTTTCCAGAAAACCCTGATTTTTCTGATTTCGTGTTACTCCTAGTCAGTTTTTTATTAAGGGAAGTGATATAATGCTTAAAATAATTTAAAAGATAAAAAGTAGGTTACATTAGTTTTATGGAAGCTGCATTTCCAGTGATCTATAAATACATGAGAGTAGCAAAAAAAAAAAACCTTAAATTTTAAACCTGATTCCTTTACTACTTGGTTTAATATAATCTTGCTTTGATTACTAGTCAGGACAAAAAGGTAAGCAAAGGCCATAAAACATGCATTTTGTGGGGGGAAGAGAACGGCATTTGAAGATTTTGGGGGAGTTGGTCCCAGCATTTTTATATCTATTATCTATGAGGATTGTCACACTTAGCGTGTCACAGTTATTAGTAAAGGATCAGGCCTCTTGCTATGACTGATGTTGGCAGAAGTGTATTTGAATATTCCTCCCTTGTAATTGCACAGTCCTTCAATTACAGATCGTGAGTGTGCCCACAGAGCAGAAGAAAAAATTTATAAAGAAAAAAATCCTTGGCTGGTGTGGCTCAGTGATTGAGTGCTGGCCTGTGAACCAAAAGGTTGCTGGTTTGATTCCCAGTCAGGGCACATGCCTGGGTGGTGGGCCAGGTCCCTGGTTGGGGGCGTTCGAGAGGCGACCACACATTGATGTTTCTCTCCCTCTCTTTCCCCTTCCTTCCTCTCTCTCTAAAATTAAATAAATAAAATCTTAAAAAAGAGAAAAAGAAAAAGAGAGTGTCACAGTCCAGTCTTACTAAATTCTAAAACACTCCCCTTACCCACACATTATTCCGTACGTCTCTGAAACATCTGAAAAATACTTTTCTGTGACAAACCAGGCTGTAGGGAAGGAGCACTTTTAGATCCATCAATTTCTAGCAGAGTTTGACATCTTTCTTCCCTTAACGTTAATTGAATGTTTCAACTGGATCTTAACAGAAAGTTGCCAACGTTCATTTTGGGGGGCCTCTCTGAGTCTTTTGCAAGCCGTATATCAGTTTATCTTTTTAGGTTCCTGTCTTTGGAACTCTTCCTCTGTCCACTTAGCAGTCTGTCTGCAGGCGAGGGCCTAGCACGGGCCTCAGACATTCATCTGAGGATGCTTTTTGCCAGTGTGGCTGTATTTGTTCTTTATCCACCTCTTCTAGAATCTGTAATGCTAATAACTTTTCCTGTTTTCTTGTTTATGTCTCTCAAAAAATCGATTGCTAATAGTTTTGGGGTAAAGTTGGTTTCTGTTTGCCCTTGGTCTGAGGAAGATTTGGGGAACACTTTCCTCCCTTTTAGCAAAAAGTGTGGATGTTCAACTGCTTCAAACAACGATTTCTGATTTTTCCCTTTGGCAGTATCTCCTTTACTGATTGGGAGGCAAGCGTGTTATTTCCAGTTACGTCTGATAGAGTGCCCCCCCCCTCTGTTTCGCCACAAGGCTTCACTGCAGCTTCTCTAGAGAGGAAACCCTGGCTTCAGGCTCCTCATGACTTATGATACATAATTCTTCATCGTGATTGCTCAGTCTCGATGTCGACTTCTCCTTCAAGGCACCATTCTGTACCATCAGCATATAACCGAGGCATAGGTGACGCTATTGAGGACTCCACACCTTGTTCTTCAATGTCAAGGCACATTTGCAGAGAAGGTGTAGGCAATCTTCCTCAGTTTCTGTCTTGCCACATAGGGCTCTTTACATCACCACTGTCAGCTTCCTTAGACATGGAGTTTTTCTTGCCCTCTTGTACAACTTCACACTGTGATGCAGGCCCGAATTGACTTAAGTGACAGCTACTTCTGAATATCTCCAGTGTTTGTTTATCTGTTTTTACTTTTCCTTTGCAGCTTGGTTGTGACTGGGTCAGATTTGTCTGGGATTCAACTGAAGAAGCTGAGACTTTTCCCTCAAAGAAATTGTTCATAAAATGCTTAGCTTTCTTGCCAGTTTTTCCTCACTTTTTAGTTGTTCTATCTCTCTTCTCCTTTTTTTCCTGCCTGTCTTGCTTCTTCTTCTTCCTCCTCTGCAAATAATTTTTTTTCTGTCAATTTCTGTGTGTATTTGCCACCTTCATAAATACAAACTATAGATGTTATCTATAGTTTCTATATATGTATTATAGATATCTATATATCTATAGTTTCAGCTTCAGACCCAGAAAAGTAGCAAAAACAAAGTGATGTCATAGCTGACATCAGGACAAGAGGCAATGACTATATACCTCCTACCCCAATGCCAGCCAATCAGTAGACACCACAACCCTTAAAGGACACACCTGGACAGCTGATGAATATTCTATTGAGATAGTTCTGAGACTTCCCCTAAAATTCCTTCCTTGAGGAAACAGATGAAAACTTCTAAGACAAAGGACGTAATGTGTGTGTGTAGAGAGAAGAGAAGGAGGGGAGAGAGGGAGAGAGAGAGAGAGCTAAGGAGAGAAACATCAACCTGCCACTCCAACTATTTATGTCATCATTGACTGTTTCCCATATGTGCCCTGACCAGAGATTGAACCTGCAACCTTGATGTACAGAGACAATGTTCTAACCAACTGAGCTAACTGGCTAGGGCCCCCTAAGGGGCATATCTTTGCTTTCTTTCTCCAAGGGCCCTTCTTTTGCGTTGGTAGCTTGTTTCCTGAGCCCATGCAGCCCAGCTGGCTTACTTCTTCTGGTTCTGTGACTGTCTTTCGAAAGGGCCATGGCAGTTCCGCCTAGGCTCACCCCTGTTGCTAGGATCTGGCCTTGTCTATCTTAAGCTCTTCCTTTGTCGCCCTGTCCCCAGCTTTAATAAGTGTGCTCTGAAAATCACCTGGGCTGCGTTGTGAAATCTTCCCTGCATGAAGTTAAGCACTGAGAGCCCACATCGCTGCTAATAGCAGCATTAGAATTTTGTGGATCATTTCAGTATATCCAAAACCCTTCATAAATAATTAAAGATTAAATAATTAAAGACAGTCTAAAATTTTATTTGCAAGAAATAGGCTTGTGGCCCATTTTCTTTAAAATCTTTATTTCTTTAAATCTTTTTTAAAGACACATCTTTTAAAAAAGTATGTCTGAAATATGAAAAATAATTCTAAATATCAGTTGTTGACAAAAGAAATGTCTAAACCTTTAGAGAATTTTTATGAATTTATTTGAGCCAAACTGATAACAGCTACCAGGAAGCGAAATCTCAATGGATTGAGAAAATGCTCCAGAAAATGGCAGGTTTGCACCTTATTTTGTACATTAGACTCAAAGGAGAAGACACACGGTGATTACATGACATCCATTGGTGATAGATTGGGGAGGGGGAGAAAGCAGAGCAGGGTAATCCCTGAGGCTGGATGAAAAGGAAAACAGTAGACACGCACTTCTTTTACACGGGTGGGTACAGGATAGTGAATACCATTTACGGCATGTAGAGGTGGCGGGCAGGAAACACGAGAACATGGAGGGGTTCTAGGGTCTCGAGTTTTGTTGGAGGTTGTGCCCTGAGGGCTCTGAAAAAACGGGGATTACTGTGACATTCCAAAGGTATGTTATCGTAGGTGCAAAAAGACAATAGACAGACAGGCTCAGTTAAGGTCAAGATGAACCTTCCTCAAGGAAGATGCTGGCCCAGGACCTGACTACCGGCCATGACTCACTTTTAATTAGGGAGTTTGAGTCTCAGACCTTCCTATGTGGTTACTCTAGGTCTCTGAGTTTGTAAGCATCTATGAGCTTAAGATACATTCAGATAGGACAAACCCAGTTGCTCTTCATGAAATTATAAAACCGTGAAATATTTTGCCCTGGCTGGTGTGGCTCAGTGGATTGAGTGCTGGTCTGTGAACCAAAGGGTCATCGGTTTGATTCCCAGTCACCGCACAGGCCTGGGTTGCAGGCCAGTCCCCAGTGGCGGGGCACGTGAGAGGCAACCACACACTGATGTTTCTCTCCTCTTTCTCCCTCCCTTCCCCTCTCTCTAAAAATAAATAATTTTTTTTAAAATGTGAGATATTTTACTCTTTTGTAGGTGCAGTTCCCTTAAATTCTCTTTGATCACTTTCACTATCTCTGTCTTCCTTGTTAAAATATTTCATATTATCCCTTCCTTGACATGAAAAATTGCTGTTGGATAAAATGGATTCCATTCACAGAATATTTTATATAACTTAAGCATGGTGCTTAGTAAAGTTTTATCTCTTGCTCCTTTAAGAAAACTTAGATGCTATAAATTTAGCCTCTAATCTTCTTTGACATAATTTTCATTCTCATTTTATGACACAGTCACCTCTATTTAATTTAATGGTTTAATAGTCGTGTTTGAAACTGGCTGGGAAGCAATTTCAAGTAATGGTTTATAGGCTACTTTTAATGGGCAGTGTGAGATATTTATCGCTCTCAGACATAACATTATTATTATTGTTAGAAATTATTCGTCGATTGCTGGTGGTTGCACTTGGAGCTACGAGAGACACAGGGAAGCCATGGTCACTGCCCTGTGCCCCATTATCTGGCAGATAAAAAAAATGCGTCTCTCTATGGTTTCTCTGGTTCTGCCTCACATCTCTCCCCCTTTTGAGAATGGACGCTACCTAGAGTGACATGATGCATTTTTGCCTTGTCTTTTTATCGGCTCTCTTCCCACGAGTGTTAGATTCCTTGGCTGTCAAGTTGAGCCCCCTAGGAGGAAACGTGAGAGTAGTAAGGTGCACTAATGACCTTTGCAGGTGCATCATCACACTGATTCATGCTCCCAGGACCTGCATTAGGCTGGCATTGCCCATCAGCTCTAAGTAGGTGTTGGAGACAACCTTCGAGGTCAGAGTCATTCAGAACTCACCGGATGGGAAATTTCGCCACAGGGCAGGAATGAGATAAAGGAATTTCTTCCCTAATGTTGGCAAGGACACTGGACAAACTCTGCTTGTGCCCGGGTTGGTGAGTACTGCTTTTCTTTAGCTGGTGCCTGCTTGCTGTATGCCTGCGTCTCTGCAGGCCAGTGTACCAGACCATCCAATGGTAGGTGCTCTCTCTGTACCAAAGGCCTTGCCCTTTGGGACCCAGTTCCAGCTGAAAACAGACTTTCTAAAGCACAGTTTTCCTGCTGTATGAGGAAAAAAGGGAGAAAGAATGGAGGGAAGAAAGGAGGGAAAGAAGGAAAGAGGAAAGGAAGGGAGGGAGGGAGGAAGGAAGAGGAAAGTAGGAAAGGAAGGAAGGGAGAAAGAATTTGGCAGAGTTTTTCTAAGGAACGGTGGTGGGCACTTTGGGGGTGGGGTGGGGTGGGAGGAACAACACAGAAGCAAATACGGACAGAACCCTCTCCAATCGGGTGCAGATAATTAGGGAAGTTAAAACACATGTTCCCCCACCTGAAACACAAGGTCAAGGCGGTCAAGTGCCATAAGGGTCTAGGCGGAGTACTGTGGAAATCCGAGGGGAGAGCAGACTTCTAGTGGATCCTCACACCTGTCAGTAAGGAAACCACAAACTAAAAATTCGTGTTCTTTCCGTGTTCTCTCTTTCCTTCTACCTCCCATCAATTATTTCTCAGAAAAGGAGCAGATTTCTCAGCCATAGAAAAGGAAAGGCAACGGAGTGAAGAGGATACCAAACATTTAAAAACACAAACCACACAGAAAGAAACCGAGCTCCAGATGTTTCCAAGCTCCTTCTAAAGGATCAAATATAAAAACCACCTCTTTGTAACAGTCTCCCTCTTCAGGACCAGGGAGGAAATTGCAATTTGGTATTGCAATTCAGTATGTGTGTTACATGTTACGAGCGTGTGTGTGGGTCCAAAACACAAGCTCACACACCAGTACAGGTATTATGATCTGTTCTGGAGCTGAGGCTGATGTAGAGGGTGAGGGAAGAGTGCCAGGACGAGTTCTGGTCTCTGGTTTAAGTACTTGAATCGGATGGTTGGATCGTTTACTGAGATGGAGACAATGGGGGAGGAGTTGAGAAGTTTAAGGGGAAGAGAGTGAATGAAATAAAGCTTTCTGATTTGGCCGTGATATGTTTAAATTGCTTATATAGTAGCTCTCAGCCATTGTTATGGTGTCCCACAGTTAGCTATACTTTTGACCTCAAAACCAAGCTGGCCCCCCCATTTACATGTGTGAGTGTGTGCGTGTGTGAGAAGTGTGTCTGTAGTTCCTCTTCCCTGAGCACGGAGCACATAAGCTCTGCACTGAGTGAGGAATCGGAAGACACCACCTCAGGGAAGGGCCCGATGAGGTGGTGGGCCCATCGTGAGCAGGGAGAGGAGTGCCCAGTGTTTTCCGTGCGCCCAGGCTGAGCCGACACCCAGAACCAGGGCCTAGTTCTCTTTCAAAGATTGAGGTGGCTGATGGGTCAGAGACAGCTCCTCCACTCTCTCCATTGCCCCATCAGGAAAAGAACAAGAAAGAGGAAGCTCAAGGTCTTGTCTTGCTGTGAAAACAAACAAACACCTAAGTTGTGAAGTCTGAAGCAACATCTTCATTTCTGGTAGAAATGCCTCTTACTTAAAATCTGGACACATGTGACTTTTGATTACTTTTTTTTAGCTAACCGTACTGAAAAATATATAGAAAAATTTAGCAAACACTCCCACTTCCAGCATCAAGACATGATAACTGTTAACACTGGTCTCACTTGCTGCTAGTCTTTTCCTTCACGAATAGAACACAGAACAGGTGAAGCCAGCCTCCTGTGTAGTCGCCACCCCAGTCCACTCCTCTCCCTCTCTGCGCCCTCACTTCAGTTAGCACGTTTGATCTGTATCTTCCAGTCCGTAGTTTGTGATTTTCATGCATGATGGTCTATAGCTAGTACACAGTATTAATTTACATACTTTTATTAACAATGACTTCTCAGCTGGCCATGGCTGTTGGCCTAGTACTCCAAGGGAGTTCCCTGTGAGCACGACAGCAGCCTCTCGGAGGGCCCGATGCGACGCTGTGGATGCTGCTGCAGGCAGCTCTGGCCCAGGACCGAAGGTGTCACCATGGGTTTCCATTGGACTCTGAGGGGAATTTTGGTCCTGGGCCTGTTTCCTCAGCTTACAGCCGTCTCAGCTAAAAATAGCGGAAGCCATTCACCATCTGCAAAACACATCTGTGTGGGCCTCCTATTGTGAAATGAAGGGAACGTTAGTGTGGCTGGTCATTTCCTAAGAACTAGCCTTCTTTACTGGGCAAAAGGTGGTGCCAATATTAATTGGCAGACAGGTCTTCTGTGTCTCTCTCATGACCGCTGGTGTGCGGCAGCAGGCACGGTGGTGTGATACTCACTGAGGGTTCTCTCAGAAGTACGTGGTTTCTTTGGCTGTCCCTGTAGGCATTCCTGTCTTCACATCAATCTGGTTTTTAGCTGTAATGAACAGGCCTTCGGCCATACTGAGCAGAAAAGGAATTCCTTAAAGAACATTACAGTTCTTACAGAATCTCTGCGAGGGCCAAGGAGTCGGGTTCAAGGCTATGTAGCTAGCAACAATGCTCAGATGACGCCCTTCTTTGGCATAAATATCACAACTGTCTCTGCTGACCACGGACCCCATGACTCCCACCGGAGATGCTGAAGCTTCACATCGTCCCCCAGATCAGACGCTTCTGCCAGTGCTGTCACAGTGGATCAGGGCACCTACTTCCCTCATCTGAGCTGAGGTTTCCCACAAGCGGGTCTGACTGGTGACGCCTGGGTCACAGGGGAGCCCGGGAACGTGATGGTCTGACCCCTGTGCCTGGGGGAGCAGACCTCCATTCATGACAGTTACAGCACTGTATGAAACTCCAGCCACGGTTGGGGCATTTCTGTCAGAGTAAACAGTATATAACCAGAAGGGTCTGGTAACACATTCTCTCTCCATAGATCTCCAAGGCAAACCGAATTTTGTCAGGAGTATTTGTTGAGCGATAGTCAGAGGTGGTGGGTCAGGTTAGCTTCTTCCTGGACAAAGCTTGTTTCTGCGACTCTCGCCTTGCTTTGGTGGCTCTGCCTCCTTGTAATACAAACATTTTTTTTAATGAAATAAAAGTGTGTGCGTGTTGAATGTGTGTGTATGTGTGGGTCATATCTGCACATACCACAGAATTCGAAAGGTACAAAAAGGTAAACAGGAGGAAGTCTCCTTCTCACTCCCCCAGCTGTTCTCTGCTCTTTCAGAGGCAACTTTATTTTCAGTTCCTTGTGTGTTCTTCCATAGAAATAGTGTGCATGTGCACATATGTTTACAGATTTTTCTCTGTGCCAATGATAGCGTGCCATATACTGTATAGCCTACTCTATAACATGCTTTTACTACCTAATGCTGTGTCTTGGAGATTGTAAATATAGAGCCACATCGTTCTTTCCATCAACTGTATCAGTCAGGCTAGGGTAGGCTAGGCTACAGTAACAAAGAGCCCCCAACATATGAGGGCAGCTGAAAACCAGCAAAGACATCATAAGAAAAGAAAATTGCAGACTGATATTACTCATGAACATAGGCACAGAAATCCTTAACAAAACACCAAAAAGTCAATTTCATCAACATAGAAAAAAGGATGATACACCTTTAACAAGTGTATTCCCAGTGTATACTGGGTCCCAGGAATGAAAGGTTGAATTAACATCCAAACATCAAATTAACTTAATATACCATATGAATAAGGTCAAATAAAGTAAAAACTATATCATCTCCACAGATGGAGCAAAATCCAGCACGAAGTCATGAAAAATGCCCCCAACAAACCAGACTGAAGGGCATCTATGGACAGCCTACAGCTAATGCCAGGCTTAACGAGGGAGGGCTGAGTGCTTTCTTCCTAAAACCGCGAACAAGGCAACACTGCTCTCAGCACTTCTGTTCGGGACTCTGCTGGAGGTCCTCTTCCAGCCTGGACAACAAAGACATAAATCCTAAGTAAAGGTGCTCACTTTGGAAAGCAAGAAGTAAACTCTTTATTTACAGACAATATAATCCTTCATGTAGAAAACCCTAAAGAATCCACACAGAAAAGTCTGGAACCAATACATCAGTTCAGTAACATCATAGGACACAAGTGCAATACACAAGGTCAGGTGCATTTCCACAATCTAGCAACAAACTCCCCGAAGATGACATTAAGGAAACAATTCCATTTATAATAGAATCTAAAAGAGCAAAATACTTAGGAATACATTTATCAAAATTAGTGCCAGATATATACACTAAAAACAATAAAATATTGTGAGAGAAATTAAGTACAACAGGAATAATTGGACATTATATGCTTATGGTTTGGAAGACAATATCGTAAAGATGGCAATTTCCCCAAAATTGATTTATGCCAACACGTCTATTTTTAAAAATTTATTGAATGTTGAAAGAGAGAGAAAGGAGGGAGAGAGAGAAAAACACCAACTTGTTCTCCCACCGATTCCGGCATTTCTTGGTGTTCCTTGCACGTGCCCTGACCAGAGATGGAACTCACAACCTGGGTGCACCAGGACGGCCCTCCAACCCCTGAGCAACCCGGCCAGGGCCTAACACGAGTCTTTTCAAAATCCCAGCAGACTTTTTTTTGTAGAAATTGATAAGCTGATCATAAAACGTATATACAAATACAAATCCTTGTAGAGCCAAGACAGTTTTGAAAAGGAAGAACAAAGTTGAGTGACTCACTGTACACGGTTTATATGCAAAACTCACTATTAAAGTGCAGTGTGGCATAAGGTATTACTATGCCACTTGGGGTACTGGCGTAGGGACAGGCGTCTACAGCAATGGAGAAGGATTGGGCATGCAGAAATAAGCCCTTACTTTTATGTTACATTTATTTTAAACAGAGGTCCTAAGACCATTTAATAGAGGAAAGGTCAGTCTTTTAAAAAAAAATGGTACAGATATCCATATGCAGAAACAAACAAACTTCAATCCTCACCTCATACCACGGACAAAAATTAACTCAAAATTAGTCACAGGCTCAAATTTGAGCCCAAACTATAGACTTTCTAGAACAAAACGTGAGAGAATCTTTGTGACCTTCAGTTAGACTGAGTCCTCAGGACACCAACACTGCAGCAATGACAGAGAAGATGGATGAACTGAACTCCATTAAAATGAAAAACTTCTGCTCTTTAAAAACCATTAGCAAAATGAAAAGACAAGTTACAGACTGGGTGAAAATATCTGCAAAACCTGTATCTGATAAAGGATTTATATGCAGAATATGTAAAGAACTCCTACAAGTCAATAATGCAAAGGCCCAATTAAAACCCAATTTAAAAATGGACAACAGATTTGAAGAGATATTTCACCAGATGTACAAACAGCTAATAAGTACACGTGAAGGTGCTCAGTATAAAAATACAAATTGAAACCGCAGTGAGACTCCATGTTGTACCCACAAGGCTGGCCATAATAAAGAAGAGACATTACTGCGTGCAGATGAGGGTGCGGAGAAACTGGGACCCTCTTACACTATCGTTGGGAATGGAAAATAGTGCGGCTAGTTTGAAAAAACTTTTTTTTTAAATGTTACATGTAACTTAGCAATTCTACCCTCAGGAATCTACCCAAGAGCAGTGAATACACGTGCCCTCCCTGAGCATTGGAGGGGAGCTATCTGAGCCCTGTGCTTCTGGGAAGCAGCGACATTGGGAAGTCCCCCTGCTCTTGTGTTCTGAGAGCCACCTTGCCTCCTTCGCATATTTCCTTCCATTCTTCCTAAGACTCCCAACAGATCTACTGATGATGTCATTGTTTCTCTGCCTCCACAGAATCCCAGCCCCACTTCCTTTTCCTGGAGATGTTTCTCATTCCTGAATGTTCTCCCCATGGCAACAGGCTGACCCAGATCATCTTCATTGCCCAGTGCATTTGCTTTTCCACATAACGAGACTCGTGCACAATTACTTTTGGCCCTATTACTAAAACCTGGAAACAATCCAAATGTGCATCAACTAGTGAATTGATAAATAAAATGTAATGTATCCATGCAATGAATTCCATTCAGCAATAGAAACAATGATATGCTGGTATTTGCTACAACGTGGATGAATCGTCAGAGCATTATGCTAAGTGAAAGAAAGCCAAATGCACAAAACTACATACAGTATAAAGTGTCCAGAAAAGTACCATTTAGAAAGAAAGTAGATCAGTGGCTGCCTGGGTGGGGCTGGGTGTGGGAAGGGAGGCTGTCTGCAAATGCACTCAAGGGAATTGGGTGAGGGGGGCAGAGTCTGACACCCCAAAATATGCCTTTTTTGGAGACATTATCTCAAGCTGGTTATTTTGAAGACCCAGGAAGACCCTTTGACTTCCCCGTAACTGCCTAAAGTCATCGAGATAGAGGGCCTGCTCCAGGAAGGGAGCGATCATCACAGGTGACTATAGTTTTATATGAACTAGGGTGCTGGACAGAGAGGAGCCTAGTAAGACCCTTCTGATCAAGGTCCCCGTGTCCCTTTGTTACAGATGGCCCCGCACATAGTGAGCTTCCTTCTGTCCCTTTGAAGTGCCAACCACTCCCCACCCCTTCTCCTTAGCTCAGGATGACAGGTAAGCCTCAACTTCCCAGTCCATCTTTGGATCCCATATTCTAAGGGAATGCCCATATGTCATTAAATCTGTTTATTTTCTCCTGTCAATCTATCTCATGCCAATTTAATTCTTAGGCCAGAAGGACTAAGAGGGAAAAGAGGAGAAACTTCTCCCTCCCCCACAGTGGAAAGGAGTGTTCTAAAATTTGAATGTCATAATTGTACAGCTTTGTTAGTGTATTAAAAATCATTTAGTTGTACACTTATAAGATATACTTACAATGGTATATGCATTATAGTTCAGTAAATCTGTAAACAGTAAAAAGAATAAAAGTTAAAACCGAAATGCTGTGACAAACGGAAAATTTGCAATCAGAGCCAAATGCGTCCTATAAGTGGACTAGGCATCTCGATGTCTGGTGTGTAGTGTGATAATCTCATTCGCTTTGCTTCTACAGAGCAACTAGAATTTGGAGAGAACTCTCTCCAAAATTTTGGGGCCCATGTTTGATCCGAATATCTAGAACCAGCTTTCAGAACCAGAGGCCCGTGCTGCCATAGCCAAAGATCTATAATTGTGATTTATATTTTCCTGTTCAACAGGAATGAAGGATGAAAAGGAAGCTAACTCAATGAAGAACCAGACTATAGTTGAAGCCTTTGATTGCGGAGCCAAATAGAGATAACACGACGAGAGACTGAGAACAACTTCGCCTCACCCACCCAAGAGAAACACTCACTAAAAAATTTTATGATTGCATTACAAAATTTGTGTTGAATCTTTTTTGAAGTAACTGAATTCGTACACATGGAACCAATCCCCACTAAGTGGTCTGTGGATGTTGAATATATACAGGACATAGAGTTAAGAAAATGCTTTCTGTTCCAACTATAACAGAAGCCTGAAGCTTAGTCGTTCTTTGTTACCAATCTTTCTTTCCAAATATATGTCTTTCCTTAGCACCTTCCTCCTACCACACATCTCTGCTTATCATGAGTTCCCACCAGCCTTACAGACTTAGCTCAAATGCAACTTCATAGTTTTCTTCTTGAGTTATATATATTTCTTTTATGTGTAAGTGTATTGTCAAGTATCCTTGAATATAATGCCTTATTCACCGGGTGGCCTCCAGGTGCCCTGCACTTGATAACCTCTAAGTGTTTGTTGAATTGGATGGGATGTATCACCCCCTGGTGGCTGCATAGGAGAAGAACAACTTTAGACTTGGCGAAAGGATTTCCCTCAATTCCTCAAACTACTGTGGATTTCAGAAGGCTCAATTTATGAAATTCAATTCAAAAGAATTTGAGGGTGATGTTCTAGAACTGGTATTTGGTAATGTTTGGACAATCACACAAATTAACAATGGCTTGGGCTTTCTCCTGGTGGAAATTACCTCCCCTCCCTCTTTTTTCCATTTCTTCCCCACTCCCCCCCCCCACTACTGTTCCTTTTTCTTTACCATGACTCCTTTTATTGCATATCTACCAATGGTAATATTTTTCTTTCTTCTTGTTCTCAACTTTTCATCACTCAGTTCTTTGAAATTGTCATTAATTTTTTTTGCTTGTTTTCATTCCGTTATTTCCACTGTGATCACACACGAAGCACTGTTTCCTTTGTTGTCGTGTTTAATGGACACAGTGGGACAACCTCCAGATTCATCCACTGATGTCCCGTTCCTGGTATGAAAAGACCTCCTCAAAAGTAGTGCATCGTGTTTTTATTAACTACCGTCCCCTCAAGATTGTTTCCTATTTAAAAAAATATGCAAAGGAGTCTGCTTCAGGTGAACATACAAGTATTAGAATGATCTTCACTCAAGCAAAAAGCGAACTGAAGCGAGCGAGACCGAGCACTTGTCTAAGGTCACCGGCAGTCAGTGTGTTATTTCTACCAGCTCGCCGACCCACGCACAGAGCTGACTTCTGAAGTATTGGAATCAAACGTCTCTACTGTGACAGCTTTTAACAAGTGTCGTTTTCTTGTAGCAGTCTGTAATCACTTATTTCTTTAAGTTTAGTGACACGATGAATATAATTGCTCCAAATTCACTTGGCATGATTGAATGTTAGAGTCTAGAGAATTAGAGGTGATTTAATCTACATTCTTTTATTTAACAAATGTGCAAACAGAGGCTCACAGGTGAAATGACTTAGTTGATTTTGTGCCATTTAATTCTGCTTCCCAAACTGAACTGTTGGGAGAATTAAAACTTGAAACTATAAAAAATTGCACTAGATTCTGACAACCTCTTCTAATTACCCAAACCAGTGAGAGACAACATCTACATAGAGCTCTTACAATGCCAGGAAAAAAATCTTTTAATGTTTATCGCATGAAACTTCTTGAACATTCATTCCCAAATGACGTTTCTAACATGATTGGCTTTTAAATTCTGGATTAGTCTGGTCTGACTGCCGTAACAAAATACAACGGACTGGGTGGCCTGAACAACAGAGGTGTATTTCCTCACAGTTCTGGAGGTTGGACATCCAAGGTCAAAGTGTCGGCAGGTCGGGTTCCTCCTGAAGCCTTTGTCCGTGGCTCGCAGACGGCCGCCTTCTCGCTGTGTCCTCACACGGCCTTTCCTCCGGGCACACCCACCCCAGTGTCTCTTTTTCACGGGTATTTGTTAGGTTTTGCGGTAAGAACACTTACCATGACATCTCTTCTCAACACATTTTTTTTCAATTACAGTTTACAATCAAAATTATTTTGTATTAGTTTCAACCCTCAACCATTTCTTAAGTGCAAGACATAGAATGTGTATTACAGGTGCAGTATTGCACACGTGCCTCTGGAACTTATTTATGGTAACTGAAATTTATACCCGTTGAAAAAATTCCCATTTCCCCCTCACCACAGGCCCTGGACACCACCATTCTATGCTGCTTCTATGAGTTGGATTATTTTTAAGTGGGATCATGCAGTATTTGTGCTTCTTCGGCTGGCTTATTTCACTTAGCACAATGCCCTCCAGGTTCTTCCATGTTGCTGCATATAGCAGAATTCCCTCCTTTTTAAAGGCTGCATAATATTTCATCCTGTGTATATACTGCATATTTTTTGCCTTCACGTGTCAGTAGACATTTAGGTTGTTTCCGTATGTTGGTTGTCATGAACAATAATTCGATGAATGTGAGAGTGTAGACATCTCTTTGAGATCCTGATTTTAATTCTTTGGGATATGTATGCAGACGTCAGAGTCTTGGATCATATGGTAGTTCTATTTTTAACTTTTTGAGAAGTCTTCGTACTATTTTCCACAATGGCTGCAAGAATGTGCGTTCTCCCCAACAGTACACAAGGGTTCCCTCTTCTCCACATCCTGGCCAATGCTTGTTCTTTGTTGTCCTTTTGCTCATAACCATCCCATCAGTGGTGAGGTGAGATCTCACTGTGGTTTTGATCTGCATTTCTCTGATGCTCAGCGATGGTAAGTACATCTTCACATGCCTGTTGGCCATTTGTATGTCTTCGTTAGAGCAATGTCTATTCTAAAGTCCTTTGCTTACTTGGTCATTAGGTCATTTGTGCTTTTAGTACTGAGTTTTATGAGTTCCTTATATATTTTGGATATTAACCCCTTAGCAGGTATATGGTTTGCAAGCATTTTCTCCCATTATGGAGGTCGACATTTCACTCTGTTCATTGTATTCTGTGCCATGCAGAGCCTGTTCAGTTTCATGGAGTCCCACTTGTTTATTTTTGCTTTTGTTGCCTGTGCTTTTGTTATCACAGCCAAGAAATCACTGACAAGATCAATGCGGAAAAGTTTTCCCTCTTGTTTTGTTTAGGAGTTTTACAGTTTCAGATCTTATGTATAAGTCTTTAATCCATTTTGGGTTTATTTTTGTGTGTGGTGTAATGTAAAAGTCTGATTTCATCCCTTTGCCTGTGTCTGCCCAGTTTTCCCAACAGCATTTGGTCATGAGACTGTCTTGTCCCTGTTGTGTATTCCTGGCCTCCTTGTTGAGGATCAGTTTACTATATACGAATGGGTTATATCTGGGCTCTCCATTCTGTTCTACACATATATGTCTGTTTTTATGTCAATACCATATTTTTTTCAAGGTATGTATTCAACCTTTAATAACATTAACATACATGAAAAAAATTAGTATACCTATCTATCCCCAGTAACCAGTTACCTGCTACATCCTCTGAAACCAGAGATGGGTATTTTATTAAGAGTCAAGACTTTTCATCCCTGGCCAGTGTAGCTCAGTGGGTTGGAGGGCTGTCCTATACAGTGAAAGGTGGCAGATTTGATTCCAGGTCAGGGCACATGCCTAGCTTCTGAATTCAGTGCCCGGTCAGGGTGCGTATGAGAAGCAACTGATCGATGTTTCTCTCCCACATCCATTGTTTTTCTCCCTCTCTCTCCCTCCCTTCCCCTCTCTCTAAAATCAGTAAGTATGTCTTTGGGTCAGAATAAAAAAATATACATATTATATATATATAAACACACACACACACACACACACACACATTTTTTTTATAAGAGTCAAGACTTTTCCGATCTCTGCACCAATACACCCTGGTGTGCAGGGTGTATTTCATCCACAGAATTTCATCCACAGAAGAGTGGCGTATAGCAACAGACAGGTCGGCACATTTCTGTGATCTTCCCAGGAAAGTGTAGACACAGCGTGTGCCATTCACACCTAGGTCCCAACACCTTTTGTGTCTGCCAGTTCTTCCTTTAGTTCACTGTCCTTCTGACTCTGAAGTTCGATGTCAAAACCTTGACGTTTCTGGACTTGAAAATGGAGAAGGCTCCCAAGACCTGTTTTCTTTCTCAAAGGAATCATCTTCTTAGAATGCAAATTTCTGCTTAAGTGCCTGGGATATTACAGCTTCTGGGTCCCACTGTGAACTGTGTCTCTTCCTCTTAGGAACGGGTCTGCCTCCAGGTGACCGTTCAATAGCATGAAGCTTAATCTTACTCATATCTTTTAGGACATCCAGTGTGTTCGGAACATCTTTGTTTTTCTGGTTTTTTGAATGACAACTATAATTGGTCCTACTAGCACCTGGGTGCTGTTTTTTCACTTCAGTTGCTAAATTAGCTGAGTCACAGAGAGTATTGTATCCTGGTTGCACAAGAGAACGTGGAGGCTGTAGAGGAGAAAACTGAGGGGGCGGTGGGGGTGGTGGGGGAGGAGGAGCAGGAAGCACTGAGCTTGAGGATGGATCTGGTTCGTCGCTCAGCTGAGCAGCCCCTGAGGACGGCACTCGTCCCAGACCACCAGGCCCGTCAGTGGAGTCAAAGGAGCCAGAATTTGTACTGCTCTTCAGTTCCTGCATTTCCACAATCGCAGCGATCTGAGAGCGAAGGCAAGTAAGTTCACCTTCAAGGGCAGCTGTTTTTTTAGTTGCAGCTTCACTTACAGGCTGAGAGTTTTCTATTGGTCTGTCTGTTATGTCTTAGAGCAGGTGCCAGTGGATCCCAAACTAGTGGCAAAGGATGGAAAAAATGCACTTTTCTCTTCTTCCTCTTTTTTCCGTATTCCGTTTTGAAATCTCAGATAACTGGCTTCTTCATCATTTGCCATACACAAAATATCAGCGGAAGATGGAACTACAGATCCACAGTTGCCGGAGTTTACAGAGTTCAAGAATAGAATCAACTCAAAACCAGGTCTGTGGCAAGGTTCTAAAGGAAGAATTTTCCCAGTGGTACGAACAATGCTCTGAGCTGATCCATAGCCTTTATTTCCCCAAATCTGCAAAACCGTCCTCCAAAGCTGAGCCTCCAGGCAACACTGCCTTGGAATCCTCAGCCAGTGAAGGGCAACACGCGTTCGTGCTGTTTCAGGAATGATCAGACCCGTGTCTGCCCGTGTGGCTCAGTTGGAAAGACACAGGTGGTAACGGACCGGGGCTTGGGCCCTGGAGCCACTTGCACAGCCAAGGTAACGCCAACCAAGGCGCAGCCACCTGCTCGCCTGTCCCACACAACCTACCGCTCTCCTAATACCATACTGTTTTAATTTCTGTAGTTTTGTAATATATTTTGAAACCAGACCGTGTGATGCCTCCAGCTTTGTTCTTTATTTTCAATATTGCTTTACTTTCAGGATCTTTTGGTGTTCCAAATGAATTTTAGGATAATTTTTTCTCTTTCTATAAAAATATCATTAGGATTTTGTTGGAGTTAGCACTGAATCTCTAGATTACTTTGAAAAGTATGGGTATTTTAACAGTACTAAGTCTTCCAAACAATGAACATGGACTTTTTTCCATATATTTGTGTTTTTTTAAATTTCTTTCATCAATGTTTTGTAGTTTTCCATGTACCAATCTTTTATCTCCTTGGTTAAGTTTATTTCTAAATACTTAAAATAGGGTTGTTTTCTAAATTTCTGTTTCAGATAGTTCATTGTTAGTGCATAAAAATTCAAGTGTTCTTGTATGTTGACTTTATATCCTACCACTTTATTCAGGTCACTTATTAGTTCTAACTAGTTTGTGTGTGTGTGTGTGTGTGTGTGTGTGTGTGTGTGGCGTCTCCAGGATATCCTGCATATAAGATATTGTCATTTGTGAACAGAGATAGTTTTACTTCTTCCTTTCTGATTCAGATGCCTTATATTTCTTTTTCTCTTTGCCTCATTGCTCTGACAAGCACTTCCAGGACTGTGTTGGATTGAATTGATGAGAGTGGGGATCTTTGCCTTGTTGCTGATACTGAAGGAGAGGTTTTGGTTTTCCACCATGGAGTATGATGTTCCCTGTGGCTTCTTTATAGATGGCCCGTATCATGTGGAGGCACATTCTTTCTGTAATTAGTTTATTGAAAGGTTTGAGTCACGAAAGGTGTTTCTGCGGGAGAATGAGTGCTGGGCCTTCCCATTCCTCTGTCTTAGTCACCTGATTGCTCTACTGTTTCTTAGAAGGACGCCAGTCCTGTTGGATGAAGGCCTCACCCTCATGGTCTCATGTAACTTTAGTTATCTCATTAGATGCCCTATCTCCAAATACTGGGTTGGTCAGAAAGCCCATGTGTTTTTTCTGTAAAAGAAAAGACATTTTTCATTTTTACCAATAACTTCATTGATCTGGATATTTTGAGTATGTCAGCTATCTCCTGCTATTGGCTTCTAGTGGGTAGGGGCCAGGGGTGCTGCTAAACATCTTCCAGTACATAAGACAGCCCTACGGCAAATAATTATTTCTCCAAAATGTCAATAGCACCAAGAAAGTTTGCAAACCACTTTTGACACATTCGATCAGTCACAGCACCTTCTCCATACACTGCACAAAACTTTCTTTGCATTTCAGTTGTGTTTTTACCTTTCTTGAAATAATAAAGCATAGTATGCCAAAAATGTGTTTTTTTCCATCTTCAATATTAAAATGGCTGCACAAAAATTTACCAATTTTGAAAAGGTTTTTTAAGTGCACGCTGATATGACAGCTGTCACAATACAATCAACAAATTGTTTCGAATGAAGTTTAAGACAACTAAGCACTACTAGAGCCATTGTATGGGAAAAAAAAACCCTAAATGAACTTTTTGGCCAACTCAATACAGTCAAGTTGGGGTTTAGGAGTTCAATATATAAATTTTGGGGGCAGCAGACACAATTCAATTCATAGCAAATCCATTTGGTTTTTAATCCTCAAGGTAACAGAGTGCTCTCTATAAATACTCGAAGAAACAAGTTGATTGGCAAGTGAAGTCACGGATCTCGTGTCCAAGCACCCAGAATTGTCGAATGTGAGAGCCAGAAGGGACGTAGAAGTCACAGTTGACTGCCTTCGTTTTTCAGTTGATGAAACTTGGAGCCAGAATGGGGAAGCGACCTGTGTGAAGGTCGCACAGCTGAGACTAACTGGCATCCACACAGGAACCCAGAACTCCTCATGCGGTTCAGGGCTCACATGATTGCAACGCACCTGGCTACTTCCAGTCTGACTTTATGTATAGGTAATACCATCCCTGCTGTTCACCACCTTGAATTTCATCAGTGCATTCATTTACACTAGGCAGCTTGCAGCTCAGCTCATGCCAAGCACTTTACTTGGAAATGCATTGTCTCATGGAGTCCTCACTGCAGTCCTCGGAGGGAGAACGTAACATTTCTTCATTTTACAGATAAGGAAGTCTGAACAAGTCACTTGCTGAAGTCTCTCCACCTAGTAAGCGACACAGCCTGAGGTGGACATGGGTTTGAAGGTTTATGTGCTTATTAATTGAATAGCTCCTGTGCTCACTCCCTTTGAAAGCTCACTCGTCAGCTTCTCCCTGCACTCCCATTATGACTCATTACTGCGGGCTCGACAACAGGTGGCAAAAGAGGACAACTCCACAGCTTCGCGGGGTGTTGGAAGAGGCTTTTGTTCGGCTTGATCTTCGTTCTGCTTCTCACGCAATAAAAGGATTGCTGGGGAGAGCAGAGAGTCCCTGCACGGCAGGGCCAGGGCGCCGTAGGCAGGTGGGCTAGAGCACGTTTTACAGCAAACACATTTTACCGTGATTGTAAAAATAACCTGTCCATGATTTTTTTAAAAAAGTCCAAGCAATATAGGAAAGTATAAAGGAAGAGTAAATTTTCACATCTTTCTGACCCACCCCCAGTTGCATTCTCCAGAGGTGATGACTGCTATTTTTGTGTGTGCATTCAGGAATATATGTTAAGCACATGTAAGCACACATATCATACATGTAAACTAGGGTAGGGTAATACTATATTTATTGTCCTGCAGTGTACTTCTAATTTCTTCACAGTATGTCTTTGTCATATTTTCATGTTAATATATGCAGTATCATTTCATTCGTTATTTTTAATGATGGCAATGTATTTCATTGTAGAAATCTACCATGATTTATTTAATTATTCCCATAGTAGGCTGAATAATGCCCCCCCAAATGTCCACATTTTAATCCCTGAAACCCATCAGTGTTACCTGATTTGAAAAATAGTCCTTCCAGATGTAAGGTAGGGATCTTGAGATGGGGAGATTATCGGGGTGAGCGGGGTGGAGATCTGACACGCTCAGAGGAGAAGGTGATGGGAAGACAGAGGCAGAGACTGGAGTGCTGTGGACACAAGTCAAGGACTGTCCGCAGCCATCGGCAGCTGGAAGAGGCCAAGGACACATTCGGCTCGAGAGCCTCGGGAGGAAGTGAGGCCCGGCCGACACTTCGATTTTGGACCAGCGACATTGACCACACACCTCTGGCTTTCAGAACTGTGGAAGAAGGAGCTCGTGTTATGTTTGCGGTAATTTGTTACAGCAGTCACAGGAAATGACTATTAACGCCTTTACTGATGGGCATTTGAGATGTTTCCCCCATTATCATCAAGGGCTATCATAAATAGCCTATTTGTGTCGCTTTCCCTACTTGTACGACTGTATTTGTAGGTCAAAGTCTAAGAAGTGGTACATCAGAGGCAAAGGATGTAGACATACAAAACAAAGGTTTCATCAGGCCTAATGAGAATATTTTATGCTTCCCAAATGGACTAAATGTCAAAATGTGTGCCTTTGAATTTATAGCTTTAAATGTGTTTATCATAAAGCAATAAAGACCTAAACCCAATGTAAAGAAGTGATAGATAAAAAGACAAAAATCAGTAAAATAGAAAATAACAACAAAACCAAAAAGTATTTTAGCATAACCAGTGTTTCCCCAATACGATTAGCTAAATAGGCAAATTTCTGTCTAGAAAGACTGAGCAAGAAAAAGCATGCAAGTGAACAAATGACAAAGGCAAAGGCAGGAAATCAGATATGATAGAGATTTAAACACAAAAAAATAATGTAAAAGTATTTTATGATAAAAATATAAAAAGCAAAAATTGATTTGAGAAATAAGAAACTTGGACAGACATATTAGCATGTTGTGAAAAGGATTTCAAAGATCTCTCTAAAAATCGCAGGCTGGGTGGTTTTAGAAATGTATTCTTTTAATCTTCCAGGGAATATGTAATCCTTACTTTAAACAAGTCGTCCTAGAGAATAGAAAAAGGACACAATGTGCTTGACTCATTTCCAAGTCTAGTATAAGCTGGATTCAAACTCTGTGTAAGGACAGTAGGAGAGAAGACGTTTCTAGGTCTGGGTAGGTATCATTGTGTAGTTATAAGCGGTATTCACCCAGTAGTTCCAGTTCTCCCCCAGCTTTCTGGACATGTAGGAGAATCACGTTTATTGGCCCACTTGAGAGTGGGTGGGCCTCCTAAATTTCCAACAGTGATTTATGAGCTTCCAGGCTCGTGCATTTAATGGCTGGTCTGCAACCCTCTGGTTTCTCTTTACCTTCGTCATGGCAACAGCAATGCATGGGATGGTACCTGCTCTATCAGCCTGGTCTCTGAATGGCTGTAATGAGCTGAGTCATGTTCCTTTTGACCTATGATAGGTGGCATGTGCAAGAAATAAACCTTTGCTATTTCAAGTCACGGTGATTTGGGGGTCGTTTGTCATTGCAGCATAACATAGTCCAGCCTGGCCAGTACGGTGGATACTAACTGTCCATTCCAACATTCTTCCAGTGCGCCCACCCGTACTGCAAAATCTGGACAATAAATACGACCCTTTTCAGCTTCCTTTGCAGCAAGAGTTCTCAATGTGATTAAGTTCCACCGATCAGTTGCACTTGAATGAAATTGAAAAGTGCCACGTGTGGAGCGGGCCATCTTCCTAGGTCCCTTGCAGTTGCTTTGCTTAACATGGTCACGGACACATTCCTGGTACAATGTTGTGGAGTCTGGTCACTAGGAAACCTTTAGCTTTGGTTCCATTTTCTAGGGAAATGGGGCTGAGACACTAAGGGAGAAGGGAAAGATGGATTATGGTCAACAGCTGGGAGTCTGTATATCCAAGGCCCACAGAAAGCATCTAACTCTAAGAACTTCTGCTGCATTACCCTGTAAGATCAGAAATGAGGCAAAGATGCCTGATATCCCCACTACTGGTCAACACAGTACTGCTGGCTTTAGCTGATGCAAAAAGACATAGGAAAGAATTAAAATGTAAAAAGATGATAAGGGAAGAGTTAAAATCATCATTATTTGCAAATAATATGCCAAACTGTATAGAACACCCAATACAATCAATGAACAAACTATTAAAATTTGTAAGAGTTTAGCCAGATATTTAGAAAAAGAACTCAAGACTCAGTAGCATTCATTCCTTACAGCAGCAAGAAGCAACTAAAAGATATGATAGAAAACACGATACCTTTGACAAGTAAAAATAATTGCGAAGTGTCCGGGATGTAAGGTATCAAAGAGATCATCAGCATTTCTTTGGAGAACATTTTAGAACTTTAAAAAATGAAATAGAAAGTGATCTGAATTATGAAGAGACAGCCTACCACCAAGGACTGGTTGTTATAATGTTATCGTGATGCTAATTTCCTTCCATTAGGCTATATATTCACTGTAACCCAAGAAATATTCCAGTTGGATATTTATTTTAGAGACTCTACCATCATCCTCTACATTGTCTAAGGAAGGATACAGGTTCATAAATGGGTAAGGTCACTTTGGAAAAAATAAACCAAAAAGGAAGACTCATCTTGCCAGACAGTAACACGTGCCACCAAGCCATAACAACGAAAACAGTGTGGTGATTGTGGGTGAACAGACCAGCCCGGTGGGCCTGAGACAAACCTCTGTGCAGAGGAGAACTTGGCGGATGATAAAATTGGCACCACAAATCAGTGGAGAAAGGAAATAGTGCCTCAGATTGGAGAAAAATAAAATTGGGTCCTTGCCTCACTCTTTGTATGAAGGGGAACTACAGATGGACTGAGGTTGTGTAGAAAGATAAAACTATAAAGTTCAAAGAAGAAAATGTTGGAGAGTATCTTTGTGATGCGAGTGGGGCTGAAAGGTTTCTTAAACAAGACCTAGAGGACACAAACCACAAGGTAAAAAAGTTAATGGACTACATTATATTGAAATGAAGAATGTATGTTAAATACAATACGAGCGGCAAAGTTGACAATTGGATCACAGGGAGTTTTATATCAACAAGTGATGCAGAAATAATATCTAGATCATAGATAGATGTGCAAAGGGTATTCATAAGGGATCTCTAAATGGCTGATGTTGCTTAATCTTGTTACTTGATTGAGAAATGCAAAATAAAACGAGATACCACTTCACAGCACCAAGTTGTCAGGCATTAGAGGGGAGAGTCGGGCAATACCGAGTGTGGGTCTCTGGAGAGCAGTATGCCGGTGCTTGGGGATGTTGCTTACAGCGCTCGAGCCATCAGCGCGCTGCTGAGTAGTGCATACTCCAGAGAAACTCGCTCACAGCCCATGAATAGACAGGTCCACGGTATTTAAAATATTAGCAGTCATGTGGTGGGGGGGCAGTGGAGACAACCAGGCTTTTCCCAATAGGGGAATGGAGTAAGAACAGTGGAAGAGATACAACTTGTGGGATCCTTTCCAGCAGTTTGGTGCTATGAACTAAATACGCATGTGCATCGTGGGTAGACCTCAAAATCAGAGTGTTGACTGAGAGAAGCAGATTAACATCTATGGCATGATGAATTCTGTGTGCTTTTACAAGGACACCAACACATATGCAAGGGTACTTGTCATTACAGCGGTGCCTATGAGGAGGGGAGATGTAGGGAGTGGGAACTGAATGGGAGAAAATGAAATAAAGCAGGAGACTAGTGATACTATGAATTGAGGAACTTCATTAACTCAATTTCCACACCAATTTTTAAAAAATATTTATTTATTCTTAGAGAGTGGACAGGAGGGAGAAAGAGAGGGAGAGAAACATCAATGTGTGGTTGCCTCTTGCGCACCCCACACTGGGGACCTGGCCTGCAACCCAGGCATATGGTCTGACTGGGAATCGAACCAGCGAAACTGATTGCACTCAATCTACTGAACCACACCACCCAGGGCCACACCAAATTTTTAAAATTCCAGTTATCATTCATTTGTCCACAACATGCTCTGCCTTGTTCCAGGGACTTCAACACACGCTTTTCATCAGTTGTTCGTGTATTTGTTGCCTTGCAAATCTATGAACGTTTTGCAGTCCACACCCATGTTTTCTTCTCCATTGTTCTCCTGGTCTCCGGCACAGCAGGTGATAGAGAGTTCTTGAACAAAAACCCAGAACATTCTGGAAACCAACTTATACATTCCTCAAAAGCTGAGAGACATAGAAGAACCAGAGACTGTGGTGCCCGGAAACAAGAGTTTCTAATTTTCCTACTGCATAGTTTCAAGGTTCAGGGTTGAAAAGCCAGTGCTGCTTTTTATCCTTGTTTTCTGTGTTCTCTTGCTGGCTCCTTGCCTCCTCCTCTCGGTCCCCCGGTGCTCTCTCTCCAGGTCCTGTCTGGGCAGGAGCATCAGCTGACCACGGGTTATTGCACAACCCTTCCTGGTCTTATAGGGAGAGCGCAGGGGTGTGCCTGCCAGGGCAACAATCCAGCGGAAGCAGGACAGTCACAGGTGACACTCTTTGCATGAGGCCCTCGGCGAGTCTATGCTGCCCTCAGGATAAAGCCCCTACAGGACATTCAAATCCTTCCAGATCTGCTCGGCCGGCCAGCCTCGGCACCGGTCACTTTAGCAGTATGATCCCCTTTATAAGGGGTACAACCGTCGTCACTCCTTTTAGTTTTTAAATTCAATAACAAATGATTTTTTCATTCATTCATTCATTCATTCATTCATTCATTCAATTCTTGTTGAATTTACTGGAGTGACATCGGTTAAAAAATTCTATAGGTTTTAAGTGCACAGTTCTACAACACACCATCTGCACACGGTATGGTGTGTCCACTGCCCCAAGGCAAGTCTCCTTCCGCCACCATTTATCCCCCTCTATCCTCCTCTACCTGCCCCCACCTCCCTGTCCCTCTGATAATCTCCCTGCTGTGGTCTGTGTCTATGAGGTTTTGTTTTTTGTTTTGCTTAGTGTGAACTTTTTCACCCAGTCCCTCCACCCCTCTTCTCCCTTCTGACAGCTGTCAGTCTGTCCTCTGTATCTATGAGTCTGTTTCTGTTTCATGTGAAATAGAGCAGTTAAAATTAAAACTAAGTAAGGAAACGATTTAAATGCCTTCCTGTGCCTGTCCCCTGAGGTGGCAGTTTGTGGCCGACACCAGGTCCACAGCCTTGGGTCCTTGGGTCTGCCCCGCCCTGCTCTGCTGTGAGTAAACAACTCCTTTTATCTCACTCTCCACTCAGCTGTTTCGCTGAGAACTGCCACCAGCCCAGGGTGCACAGGCCAGAAAGCACTCTCAGCATTAGCCCCTGTGCCAGGAGTGTCCACTCGGTCCCTCCAGGTGCACCGTGTTCCCTGCCGCCCCTGCTCCACACCCTGGGAAGCTGACATCTGTGGATCCACAGGCTTCCCCTGGCCCCCTGTTTCTTATCGGGTTCGGCCAGCGAAGAATGGACAGGAGGAGCAGCCTGTTCCAACCTGTAGTCTGTTCCCTCCCAGGTCCCAGAATGATACAGCCCATTGCTGAATCCTGTTCTGTCCTTGGAGGCCGCCCCGTTTCTTCGTGACAATTTTATCTCTGTGGTTTCATTGTCCTTTCCTGCAACTCAGCACTGGTTGAAAGCCAGCCTGGTTCCCCTGAATGTTCTCAGGAAATAGGATAGGGTGGTTCCGGGCAAAGCCTACAAAATGTTTCCACTTTCTCGGCAAGGTTCAGCTTGGCTAACCAGGTGCCTGGGGACCCGTGGGATTCCCCCTGGCATGCTCCACACAGGGCTACTTGACTTTCACTTGCATACACACACAAAGACTGCTCAAAGAACTCTCCCCTGAGCGAGGAACACATACTTCAGGGTGACCCCTGTTTTCTACCCTTATGTGTAGGACTCTGGGATAAAATTCAATTAACTGTGTTACTTGGTTCTCCTCCAGCATTCTAGGCATTCTGGATTTGCCTTCACAAGCCCTTCCATATCCTGTAATTTGCGAACCTCTCCCTCATTCTTCTGCCTTTTGCCCAAGTCCTTGCTGGGATGTAATTCTCTTCCTTACCCTCCTCATTCGGTCAACTTCTGCCTGTCCCAGCTGGGTTGTCGGCCTCCTGCAGGCCGTGTTCCTTAACCTGAGTCTAAGTGAAATCCCCTACTCCAGCTGGCACCTTCGCACTGTGCTGGACTGACCAGACTGTCTGTCACCTGCTTTGAGACATGAGGAAGTAAAAACTAGCTTGGGCTTTAAATATCTGCCTGATCATTCATCAGGCTGGAATAAAAGACACTTAAAATCAGCCCCAAAGTTAACAATTAATAATTCCTCTCCCAAGGACATTGTAACTGTAGATATCACACATACCCTCTTCTTGGAGTGAGTACTGTTTTCTTACTCATTGGGAAACTTTTTCTCCAAAATCACAGTCTATCAGAAACTTCGTGGCTTGAAATTATGTTTGTAAGAACAAAACAGCTACCACAAAGAAGGAAGTGATAATTATGTGCCATGATAGAGGTGTTAGCTAAAGCTATGGTAGTAATTATATTGCAATATATACATGTATCAAATCAACACATCATACACCTTAAACTTACACAATGTTGTGAGTCAAGTATACCTCAATTTTTAAAAAAGTGGAACATCCCACTCTTGCCTGGCAGGTCTAGGTCACTGACTCAGAGAAGCAGGTGCAGAGCCTACCACCCAGGTGCAAAGCTTCTGGCCACAGCAGTCCACAGCTATCATAACTTTATTGCTCCCAAGGGAAGGGGCCCCTGGGTCCAGTTCATAGTCCAGGAATTATGATGATACCTTCACACAAAGCCCTGCTTTGCTTCGTGCCTATCGAAACACTTCTTCACTTGCATTAGACCTCAACTCCATCTCTCCCCTCAATTCGGTAACTCTTTCTTTATTTGGTGAGATGCCCCATGACCCCTTTGGGTGCAGTTCTTCTGCAATAGGTTAATGAACCTGACTTTGCCAGAGTGAGGTTTATTCATGGTGGCAGCAGGCTGATTAAGTCTGGACAAAAATACACCATGGCATAAAGAACCAAAGTTAAAAGCCATATCTGTTAAATGGGTGAGTGAGTAAGTGACTGATGCATTCCTCTAACAGACAAGTATCAGTGAGGAAGCGTACTGGGCCCTGGCCAGCTCAAATGGTCTAGATCAGGATTTTGCAGTCACAGCTGTTTCTGAATCCTGACCTGAGCAAGACAGGTTTCTTCTGCAAACCTCAGTTTTCTCATCTCTAAAATGAAGGTGATATTTTATTGAGTAAAATCATCTCTTTCTGACAGAGTTTTTCTTACAAAGCTATTCCAAGAACTGGAAATGGACAAGAGATTTCTGGGTGCTCTCTTAGGGAAGGGCTGGCCATCGTCACGGGGACCCTCTGGGGTATCTGACTCCACAGGGGTGTGCACGTTTGCCTGACTTGCTGTGGACTAGGCTTCTTTTCCCCCCTTTTTAAACTACCCTGTAAAGATAGAAATTAAGTGGAAAATACTGATGCTGAGATTCCCTGGTCATAGCAATGCCACTTCATTTTTTCTGGTAGAGAATATAAATCTGTTTAATTCCCACTTTTACTTAAAGCCTTTTTAACATCCCACTGGGTTTCCTGCTAACGAGTTGCATAAAACCTTTAACTTGTGTTCATTTCACATTTGCACCAGAGTCAGGATTCGACCTTTTGAAATTCTTATTTAGTGTAGTGGAGAGCGATCACAGACCGAAGGGGCTTACTCTCCCAGAGACCCTACCATAGGAGCTATGATGATTTTTTCATCGGTTGACTGAAACAGTAGGCGGAAGGCACCAGTAGATCAGCCAGGGCACAGGGGTCAACACAGAGCCCAGCCTTACCGACAAAGGGTTGAAGGTGTAGTTCTCTTGGGACACGTCTCCACTGACTGGATAAGCTGGCCCCTGACCTGGAACAATGAGGAGGGGGGGCATGCCATGTTGAACAGCCAGCCTTCAGGAAGAGCAGCCATGTACCTGGACCTGAGGACATCTCGATTCAAGGACTCCAACACCAGCAAGAAGGTGGCTCTGCCTCTCTCCAGTCTGCCCATTTATTGGGTTAATTCTCCATTCCCGCACCCTGGCCGTGTCCACACAGCCAGGAACATGGTTCCCAAGCCTTCCTCCCCAAGGCTGCTGCCCGGAGAGAAGGGCAGTCTCTTCTCAATTTGAGTCCCAAAGACATCCAGGAAAGGGACTCAGTGGTTTGGGAAACCGTTCCTCTCAGAACATTCGGTGGAGGCCATGGAAGAAAAAGATATTTCTCGTGTGAGCCATGTGGCTGGAGACAGGGAAGGAGCAGTTCCAGGAAGAAGAGGGAGAGTGCTAAGCAGAGAAGGCAGGACGTTCCTTCCCCCTCCTTGGAAACTGAAGTGTAACCTACAGGGAACCAGTCGGGTGGCATTGCAGGGGCCCAGCTGACCATGGTGAACCGGAGGGCAGTCAAGGGTAGGTGTTGACATAGCATACTAAGAAGAGTGCCATGGTTTTGCATAGAAGATGGATAAATACCTGTGAGCTAGATAAACAATGGTCCATACAGATGTATGGATTACCCTTTATACGTGAGCCAGCGTGCTGGCCTTCTTCCGAGTTCCAGGTAGCTCTCACAGACGCCCACTGGCGAGAGACGGTGATCTTCACTTCTCACTCAGTTTCAGACAAGGCAGCTGAGGCCCAGAGAGGTCCTATGGCTATGCAGTAGCAGAACCGACTAGAGGCAGTTTGACCCTAAATACTACTCGAAATGGCCCTTTGGTTTTATAAGCATATACTATAATATAAGCTTGAATGTGACCCTGACTTCTATTTTCTTCCCTCACCTCTAGCGCCAGCCCGTCTGAGCAGAATGACTGTGACACAATGAAAGTATATGCAAAGAGAGTAGGGCCGGCGCTTGCACAAGACCCAGGAAAACGAACACTCACTTAATAGGTACAGGAAGAAAGCCTTAAATAGAATAAACTGGTATGATGAAGGAAAGGGAAATGCAGGCTAACATTTCTCACGTTGAGATAACCTCTCCCACAAAGGTAATCATGACACCATGAGACTCAGACTTTTAGAAACAGCCAGGACCACAGCACAAGCTATTTGAGATATTGAACACTTTGGCATTGACCTAAGGTGAGGGAGTTCAATGACCTTTATCATGCCCTGACTTCAGGCGCAGCTCCCTGGCAACAGTAAAGACACATGGAATCAGCTTGGAGAGTTCTATTAGAGATCGGAGGGCTCTCTAGGTCTACTTTGCCCAGCAAGGTGGGGGGGGGGGGACGTGCCCAGGAAAAGGTGAAGCTGTCAGGTAGGGATCCTGCTCCTGACATCTGGGCAGAGTTGAGACAGCCATATTTTTTAAACCCCAAAGAAAGACATATGAATGGCTTTTAGTTTTTAAGATGATTTCTTGATATCTTATTTTTTTAAATATCCTAAAACATAGAAACTGGGACTCAAATCAATGATTTGGAATAGAAGGAAGAAATAAACATTCAGAACAGAAATGAAGAAACAAGAATTCAAAAAAAATGGAGGAGAGGCTTAGGAACTTCTGGGACAACTTTAAACATTCCAACATCCGAATCATAGGGGTGCCAGAAGGAGAAGAGGAGGAGTGTAACAGGATGCAGCCAGGTCCTCTCCAAAAGAGGGATTTGTAATGGGGTCTAGAACTTGGGGTGTCCAGGAAATATTAAAAATATATGGGGTATCCTCACCCCCACAAGTCTGAACTGGTGGATGGGACACTTGGAGCAGGGCCATTGAGGTATTTTGCATATCAGCAGTTTTGCAAATAACCTCAAGAATGGTCATTTAACATATAGTATAACTTTTGGCTGGTTTCGTAGATCTTAAGTAGCTGTGGCCAAGCCTAGAGCCAGGGAGATGGGAGTGACTTCCACCCAGGATCTAACTGGGAGGCAACTCCCCCTGGTTACAGTGCCTGCATAAGAGTTTGAAGATGATTGGCTCCACGCCATAGGGCCATGCTTGCCTGGACTTACTATGGCAGCCCAGAAAAGCTGGAAAAATATGGGAATGCTGGCAGGTGTAGCCAGTCGGAGAAGGGGATGCAGAGGAAGATTGGAGGAAGATTGGCGCCAGGATTTAAACCCAGGCGGAGCATCTAGGTGGGTTGGAACCATGCAGCTTTGGGGCTCCCTCTGCCATACAAGTTCAGGAAGCTGGAAAGCAAGATGTAGCAGCTATGCAGAGCTCTCTATTAGCAGTTTGGAAAAATGCAGGAGAGATGTTGTGGGAAGGAAAGGGGTGAAAGGACTCTTGCTGGTGGGCCAGGAGAAGGTACCATGTGGTGCTGATGGTGCTGGGAACCATGGGAGGCCTGCCAGCTGAGCATGGACTACTGGGAAGAACCGGGAGCTACCTGAGTATTTCTACCTGAGGACTACCTGAGGACTTCTATTTCTTTTCCTGAGATACAGTGCCCGGGACTAGGCAAAGGGTAGGAAGGACTGCATGTGTTTGTGAGTGTTTTAAGGGACTTTGGGATTTTAACGAAGACATTAAGTCATTAGTCTAAGTCTATATAACTTTTGAATAAATAATTCCTTTCTTTTTCACCAATCTCTGGCATTCAGAGCTATCATTCCCTGGAGGCCGGCAAGGCAACCCTAGTTCAGGGGGACCATGGGAGAAAGGGGTCCATTTGGTAATAGTATATTGTCTCCTCTGCCCAACTATGGGTCTATAACAAGAGCAAGAAATTTAAAACTTATTTGAAAACATAATGAAAGAAAACTTCCCCAATCTGGCAAAGGAAATAGACTTCCAGGAAGTCCAGGAAGCTCAGGGAGTCCCAAAGAAGTTGGACCCAAGGAAACACACACCAAGGCCCACCATAATTACATTACCCAAGATTAAAGAGAAGGAGAGAATCTTAAAAGCAGTAAGAGGAAAGGAGAGAGTTACCTACAAAGGAGTTCCCATCGGACTGTCAGTTGATTTCTCAAAAGAAGCTTGCAGGCAAGAAGGAGCTGGAAAGAAGTATTCCAAGTCATGAGAGGCAAGGCCCTACATCCAAGATTACTCTAGCCAGCAAAGCTTTCATTTAGAATGGAAGGGCAGATAAAGTGCTTCCCAGATAAGGTCAAGTTAAAAGAGTTCATCATCACCAAGCCCTTATTATATGAAATGTTGAAGGGACTTATCTAAGAAAAAAAAATCAAAGCTGAGAACAGTAAAATGATAACAAACCCACAACTATCAACAACCGAACCTAAATAACAAGAAAAACAAAAACAAATTAAGCAAACAACTAGAACAGGAACAGAATCACAGAAATGGAGATCACATGGAGGGTTATCATTGGGGAGGGAGAGGGGAGAGAATGGGAGGAAAGGTACAGAGAATAAGTAGCATAAATGGTAGATACAAAATAGACAGGGGGGAGGTTAAGAATAGTACAGGACATGGAGAAGCCAAAGAACTTATATGTATGACCCACAGACATAACTAAGGAGGGGGGGAATGCCGGTGGGAGGGGGTGCAGGGCAGAAGGGAATAAAGGGGAGATAAAAATGGGACAACTGTAATAGCATAATCAATAAAATATACTTAAAAACCTAAAATAAAATACCCTAAAACATAAATAATCACATATATTGAAAAGAAAGAACTGTGGTTGGGGGTGGTTGTGGGGTCACAGAGGGATCAAGCAAAAAGGAAAAAGGACTCACAAACATAGACACCAGTGTGGGGGTTGTGGGGTGGGGTGAGGGTGTAAGGGTGTAAATGGTAATGGAAAAATACAATAAAAATGTGAAAAAAAGAAAAGAAAGAAAAAAGTCTGGGCCATCTCATCACCATTGAATTGGGGGAACCTAGTGGGGGAGGGGCTGGCAAGACAGGGACGGTGGTAGCAGGTGCCACACCCCAGGTGGCCACTGAGCGGGGGGGGGGGGGGGGGGGGGGGGGGGGGAGGCCCAGTGTAGCCTGTCCCCAGCCGGAGAGCAGAGGGAGACCGTTGATCAAGGCTGTCAGGCCCAGAGCAGTGGTGACAGCAGAACAGAACCAAGTGAAAACTGAAAGTCAGGGCCCCCTGCAGGAGGTTGTCATCCACATCTGGCTGACTCGAATTTGCAAATCACATCCCTCTGCTTTCTTCTTTCATGCATCTTCCTCAACCTTGCATTCACTTAAGAATGCAAATTAGCTAACTGCAAGTTCAGGATCCAATTACTTTACAGTGAGACTGACTATGCAAATAACTATACTCATTTGGAAAAATAAATTTTATTTACCTAAGATAGTTGAAAAAGAACTGAGATAGCTAGAAACTCTCCATTAATTTCCCAGAGCCAAGGAGGAAAACCTCAGTAAGGCTAGAAAAGCCATAGATGGCATCCAACAGGACGGATCAGGACTGGGAGGCTCGAGTCACACAGGGAGGGGCGAGGTTCACAACACTGATGCTGTGGACTGGGAGCCGCGGGGAAAGAACAGCTACAGGACAGGAAATTCAGAGTATCAAAGGCCCACGCTTGCATGTATCACTCAAAATTCTTGAAAAATACCTAATAAAAGGGACACATGCGGGGATTAGAATTTGCTTGTGGATTCTGCTGGAGACAGAATGAAGTATCTCCATCGTTGCAATCCCAAAGTAACATAGTCCCGAAGTCCCCTGTCTAAATTGTAAATAAACCCAATGCTTGGGGACAGCCCTCTGCTCAAATTCTGACTTCATTCCCCCTTCCTAGCAAGAAATCTATGGACTCAGCACTCAGTGGAACACTTTGTGGGGAGTTTTCATTCCACACGGTGAACTACTAGTGGTGAGACAGAGAACTTGAGGGTGAGGACATTCCTCATGTGCTCTGTTTTATTGAAAACAGAGAAAAGTTTTCAGGGAAAAGCCCCGGGCTCCGAGAGACAGTTGGCCACGTGACAAGAAGGAGGCAAAGCCAAACGCCCACTCAAGTCCCCCAGACCCCAAATGCCACGATGCCACAGCTCTTCCATCTCCCATCCCAAAATGCTTGTTGGGCAGAATTTGCTGTAAGCAGACTATGTGACCTGGAGAGTAAAAGACAAAATTCTGTCTGACATCTGCCAGTGTACGAACTCTTTCCAGAAGTCCCTTTTAAAAATGAGTGGAGTCCATACATGCTCATAAGGAGACTATTAGAACTGAAACATTGCCTCTTGGCGTTGGAGTAGTGACAGGGCTCTGCTCTGCATGTCAATCGGGAGTGCTTTTGTAGTCAGAAATAATTTGCTGTATGGTGCTGCTAGAGAATTCGAGCATGTGATCATCCTAAATTTGCTTGTCAGAAAGTAAACAGTTCAGCTGTAAGAAGGGCATGGTATCTAAATAAAGGCACCCCCGTTTGCATCAAGACGAACCTCCAGGATTATTTCCTTTCTTCCGGCTTCTGTCCCAGTATGAGTGGGAGCCTTGTGGGGAGCAGGGTCCAAGCCCCTTTGCTTTCGTTCTCTGAGATTCACAACCTCATTGCCATTCGGAATAGAGTTCTCACAAAAGTAAGCTTTTTACCTGTCCAAAGATACTTGTAGGTTTTTTTTCCTCCTTTAATAGAATTTAAAAAATAATCTGTACTCTCTGGAGTGGAAAGTAGGATCTCTTCATTTACTTCTTTTTGGTCTTTGCTTCTGGCAGTTTTGTTTCTTCAGTAGTTTCAACCTACAGAGATCAACTTGAATGTTAGGTTTCGTTCAGAAAGAAACATCCACACACCACAGCAGCTTCTCTGTGGAATGCCCCTCTTCTCTCAGACTGGGGACTACAAAGTTGCAGTATGGATTTCCTGAAGAGTGCTCTTTTTTCTTTATGAACTTCGGGAAAACCAATCCTTAGATCTGTGGATTAAAGCCTTCAAGTTTACTAATCCCCTTCTCTCCTTGGAATTTATATTAAAAAAATTCTTCAGATCATAGCACAGGTTGGCTCCTATTTAAAGGCAGAGAATGGCTCGTGCTTAGAGGCTGAGCCACAGCCAAGTAAAATAACCCACAATTGTATCATTGTTCTCTTGCATGGGAGGGGAGAGAGAAATCAAGTCCTCCCAGCAGATTGTAGAAAAAATCAATTTAGAATTCTCAGTTGAATTTAAAAGGTTTCTTTGGACAGATGTTTTCCTTTTTAGGAACATTAAATTGTTTCCCCCCCTTTTACGTCTCTGGACTATTTTGCCTGTTTCAGTAATCTGCCCGCTGGTTATTTGGGTTAGCTGCTGAGAAGTCAGAACTGGTTTGAGAAGTCGAAAGGACTATTTTGCACAGCACTTACTTAAAAAGGCAGTAGACACGGCACGTCCTACCACAGGACTGGGGACCCTGACTGTACCAACAACTCGCTGTGGGAGTCTCCTCCTCCCTCTGGGTTTCATTTCCCTTGTCAAAAACGCCGAGATTGGGTCCTCCCTGTTTCCAGCCCCCGCAAGCATTTGGTCGGGTGGTGAACTGGAAGCGCACAGGTCATGGGTGGTCATTGGCAATGGCTTGCGCTGCATGTTGTTCACTGCACTGGCTGCGTCTCGCTCCTTTGGACAGGGGTTTTCTTTGGATTCTTTTAAACCTGTGGTATTGGTTTTCTGGCCTTCCAGGAGTCTCCACATTGTTGCAGAATAAATGAATATCTAGAATGGTTTCTTCCTTGAGCAGTAGCATAGCTGGCATTTTAGTACCCTTTGAATTTAAAAAGAATGCTCACATTTGGCGTCTTAGTTCATCCTCAGCTGCTGTATGCTGAAGGTGATGTACGGAAGAGACACTAGCACTCCTACCTGAAAGGTCTGAGTAATATCAGCTGGGCAATCTAGAAATTTGGGCTGTGAGTAAGTAAGCAGGTAGGCAGGTAGACACCCATTGCACCACTGTTCATCCAACCGTTTGTCTGTCCACCCATCATCCATGCATGCATGCGATCATCCGTGGAATCCATTCCCTAACACGAGGGGAACCAGGGCAACAGATCTCCTATATGTTTTTTCATCTTTAAAAAAATGTGTTTAAAAGGTGTATTAAATGTTATTTAATAAAAATTCACACACACACCCCTGTTAGACTGGTGGTCAGTCTATGAGTTTTGACAAGTGCATGGAGTCCTTGTAACCAATACCACAGTCCAGAAACAGAAGAGAGCCACTACCCAGGCTCCCTCAAAAAGGATTCTCTTTGTAGTCAAGCCCTTGCTCCACCCTTAACCCTTGGCAACCACTGATGTTTTCTGTCCCTGTAGTTTTGCTTCTTCCAGAATGTCACATAAAGGGAATCGTACACTTTGGAGTCTGGCTTCTTTCACTTAGCATAAACAATGCATTGGAGATTCACCTGTGCTGTTGTGTAGTTCAATAGTCTGTTCCCTTTTTTAAAAGATTTTATTTATTTATTTTTAGAGGGGAAGGGAGGGAGAAAGAGAGGGAGAGAAACACCCATGTGTGGTTGCCTCTTGTGTGCCCCCCACTGGGGACCTGGCCCGCAACCCAGGCAGTTGCCCTGACTTTCCATGCTGGCATTCAACCCATGGAGCCACACCAGCCAGGGCAGTCTGTTCCCTTTTACTGCAGAATAGTTGTCCATTACATGGATGTATTGCAGTTTCATTTTGTTTTTCATTCACTCCCCAGTTGAGGGATATTTGGGTTGTTCCCAGGTCTTGGCCATTCTGAATAAAAGAGCAATAAACATTCAATATGGGTTTTTCTTGTGAACATATATTTTCATTACCTTTGAATAAATATTGAGAAGTAGGATAACTAGGAAGTGTGTGTGTAACTCTTAAAAGAAACTGCCAAGGAGTTTTCCAGAGTGGTCACCCTGTTTTGCACACCCACAGCAATGTGTATGAGATCCAGTTACTCTGAGTGCTCACCTCCTGTGGGGGGTGTGTGTGTGTGTGTGTTTTGTCATGCTGATAGCTACACAGTGTTAAAAAAGAAGCAACAGGCCTAAAGTGGAGTCACTTGCACTGAGCCCCAGGCCAGAAAACCAAGACTGAACACCCAACCCAATCAGAGTTTCAACCTCCCCCAGGAATGTAATTTTAACTGGTCAGTCTGGAATGTCCTGGCCAGCATTAGTGAAGTAATCCCAAAGACCCCTTCCATCCCTCTAAGGAGGAGACCTAAGCCTGAAACTATTCCTCTCTGGCTAGAAATGTCCCTTCCCCACCCACTCTCTGCCTATAAAAACCCTCGTTTTCCTGCAGCTCCAGGAAGCTCCCTTCTGTTGAGCTTCTAGGTGGGATGCTGCCTGATTCACGAATCACTGAATAAAGCCAATAAGATCCTTAGTATTTACTCAGTTAAATTTTGTTTTTTAACAGTGGTATTTCATTGTGGTTTTAATTAGCATTTGCCTAATGACTCATGGTGCTGAGCATTTCTTCATGTGCTTATCTGCCATCTGTATGTCTTATTTAGCGAAGCAATTGTTTGAATCTTGTCCTATTTCAAAAGTAATGCCGTTTATATTCTTATTTCTGCATTTTGAGAGTTCTTTACATATTCTGGAGACAAGCCCCATGTCAGATTCGCACATATTTTTCCTAGTATATGATGTGCCTTTTCATTCCCTTACTTGTGTCTTTGCAGAGAAGTTTCTAATTTTGACAGTCTAATTTTTCAATGGATTGTGCTTTTGAGGTAGTCCCTAAAACCGATTTCTTTGATCCAAGCTCGCAAAGATTTCTTCTATCTTTTCTTTTGAAAGTTTAAGAGGTTTACCTTCTACGTTTTGGTTTATGATTCATTTCGACTTCATTTTGTTTGGGTAAGGTGTGATCAAGTTTCTTTTTTTTCTTTTCTTTGGGTAAATGTCCAGGCCTTCCACTGTCACTTATTGAAAAGACCACCCAGGAGGGCCCAGTGTAATTCCAAGGACCCTTGCAAGGGCGGGGCGGGAGAGGTGGAATCAGACGAGGAGATGGAACAAAGGGGCCGAAAGAGACAGGAGCCAAGGGAAGCAGGTTTTCCCTGGAAGCTGGGAAAGGCAAGGACCTGATTCTCCTGTAGGTCCTTTAGAAAAATACCTTGATTTTAGCCTGCAAGACCCATGTTCAGACTTCTGACTGCCACAGCTGTAAGATAATAAATTTGATTTGTTTTTAAGCCACCAAGTTTGTGGTCCTATTTTATAGCAGCAGTAGAAAACCAATACAGAGAGCTCCATGGAACTGGCTTTGCACGTCTGTCACAAATCAATTGGCTATTTTATGTGGAACTATTTCTAGACTCTATTCTGTTTTATTTCCCTATATGTCTATATTTCTGCCAATACTACATGGATATATATTTTTAAACCTGCCCCGTATTCTCTTATTTTCCCAGCTTCATAGCTTCAGGGTATGAAAAGTGGGCCGGTGATAGTGAGAAGAAACCAAAGAGAGAAAAGTCACCAAATGACAAGTCACAAGGTAGCTATCCATATTAGTTATCTATGACGGATTCCAAACTTTGAGTCTTAAAATAACAAGCATTCTCTCACAGTTTCTGAGGAATCTGGAAGCTGCTTAGCTGGGTCCCTGGCTGGGGGTCACGAGGTTGAAGTCCTGCCGTTGGTCAGGGATGTGGCCATCTCAAGGTCTGACCAGGTAATGATCTGCTTCTAAGGTCACTCATTGGCTGTTAGGTGGCCTCAGAAAAATCTGCTTCCAAGGTAACTCACGTAGTGGCTGGCAGCTGGCCTGGCTGAATTCTTCCTACTCTGGCTTTTCCATTCCATTGGCTGCTTGAGCGTCCTTATGATATGGCAGCTGGCTCCCCCAGAGAGAGAGAGAGAGAGAGAGAGAGAGAGCGAGCTCTCACCCCAGCCAGGAACCATTGTCTTTTTATAACCTGACCTTGGACGTGACATCTCATCAATTCTGTCATCTTCTCTTTAGACGTGGTTTGCAAAGTCTATTCCACACTAAGGGGGAGACGAATGAAGCTCCACCTCTTGAGGGGAGGCATATCACAAAATTCGCTGACATACCTTTCAAACCACTACAGTCCACCCTCTGGCCACAGATTATTATAGTCCTCGCACACGCAGTACACATCCACCCACTCGTCAAAAGCCCCCAAGAGTCTCATTCCATCATGGAGGCAGCTTGGAGTCCAGAATCTTGCCATCCAAGTCCGGTCCAGGAGGGAAGAGGGTCCTCAGGTGTAGTTCCTTAAGATCAGCTCCTTGTGCCCCCTAGCCCTTCAACATACAACGGTGAAACACACACAGGATGCCTGCTCCAGACATCCCTGTTTGGAGAGTGGGAAGACAGGAGGCCTGAAGTAGTCTGGGGACCTCGGCAATTCGGAAGGCCGGTCAGGCACCTTACAGTGCGGTTGCAAGTTCCTTGGTCAGATCTCCAGGGCTAGGAGTCGCTCTCTGGGGTGCTGGACTCCCCTCTCTGAGCCCTCGGTCCTGCCTTCTCCAGGAACCTACCCTCTTCACAAAAGTTCACGGGTGCTTGCTCCATTTTCCCAACCCAAGTTCATTAAGGTTTCTCCTATGTTTTCTTCAAAAAGTCTCACAGTTTTCCATTTCATGTTTTAGTTTTTGATCCACTTTGAGGTAATTTTTGTATGCAGTGTAAGATACAGCTCTTAAGTAATTCTTTAAAAAAAAAAAAATTTTTTTTGCACCTAAATGTCCAATTGTTCCAACACTATTTGTTTTCAGAAACTGTTTATTTTCCATCAACGTCATTTCCATGTTCTGTTGAAGAGCCTGTGGAAGAACAGCTTAAGTGTTTTCCTGCTGCAAGGAATTCCAGGACCTTGCGGGCTCCGAACACTGCAAAAGTCTCTCTGTAAGTTAGTACAGCAACTCGGAACAGTGCTGTACTGACCCCACCCTGGGTAGCCAGGAAAGTCAGCATCGCTTGTTGAAATGTGGCAGGAAAAACCCCGTGCCAGTTTCCAGACTAGGCTTTAGGAGACTTTGTGTGCTTCCTCTCTCTGGGACCCCCTCAGGGCCGTGAGAAGAAGCCCAGGCCAGGCTGCTGGAAGAGGAGAGACCCTGTGGATGAGAGAGACACCGGTTGCTCCAGCCAAGCCAGGCCAAACCATCCAGCCAATGGTCAAATACGGGAGAAGATTGATCCAGTCAGGATCAATGGAGTAAAAATTAATTCTACTTTCTGGGAGTCATTTTGTAACATAAGCCATAGTTTAACATATGTATGCAGTTTGACCCAGTATCTTATTCTAAGGGAATAATTTAATGAATGTACAAGCTTATTTAAAGAACACTTTTTATCATAGCAAAAGTTGAAAACACTTTGTTGTGTATCAGTAGTGGAATGATTAAGTCGGGGTGCATGCACATGGTGGAATATGCCGAAACTGTCACAACTGCTAATACAGCTCTAAAGGGACCTGTCCGTACTGTATAGTCAGTCAGTGAAACGTGTTAGAAATCGTTATATATTGCCCTGGCCAGTGTGGCTTGGTTGGAGTGTCATCCCATAACCAAAAGGTTGTGAGTTCAGTTCCTCAACAGGGTATATAAGGTTGCATGTTTGATCCCCATCTGGGCACGTATGATCCCTGGTCTGAGTGCATAGGGGAGGCAACCAATCGGTTTCTTTGTCACATGGATGTTTCCCTCTCTCCCTTCCTCTCTCTAAAAGCAATGAACAAAACTGTCCTTGGGTGAGGATAAAAAAATTTTAAAAAGAAACCATTACATATTTTATAATATGAATCTGCTTTTGAATAAGGCAATATACAAAAATATTTCTGCATAGAAAAGTGTCTGGCCCTGGCTGGTGTGACTCAGTGGATTGAGCACTGGCCTGTGGACTGAAAGTTGCCAGTTCGATTCCCAGTCTGGCCACATGCCTGGGTTGCAGGCCAGGTTCCTGGTTTGGGAGTGTGCGGCAGGCAACCAATTGATATATCTTTTGCACATTGATGTTTCTCTGCCTCCCTTCCCACCTCTCTAAAGGTACATAAATAAAATCTAAAATAAAAAATAAAAAAAGAAAGAAAAGTGTATGGCAGGATACAAATTACTAATAATTGTTTCCTCTGGGTAGATGTTATAGATGATTTTTTTTTTTTACTTTCTACATTGTACCTTTGTGTATGTGAATCTTTAAAAATAAATACCCATTTTAATAATTTCCACTTTGGAAAATGTTAATACGATATATATATGTAGCTGTACCACAAAGTTACACATGGCCCTTGATGTCCCTGGATGTAACCCTCAGGGCAATCCTAATGGAGCTGCTTGCTCACAGGGTGACAGACGTCCGCACTCTAAGTGTGGTGTTCCCAGCTTCCCACCGTGTGGTGAAGCTGCATACACATACTACATCTGAGGTTCAGGCAGCAGGCTATATGAGCAAGAACACTGAACTTGGAGTCAGAAGACCTTGGTTCAGGTTTAGTTCTGGCTTCTCCTTTCTGAGTTTCTGTTTCTTTCAGTAAAATTGGGGTTCATGTATCAAACAATAAACATTTATTGAGTATTACTGCATTCAGGCCCTGTGGCTGGTGCCAGAGGCCCAAGCTCCCACCCTGCTTCCCTCAGGAGAGTGATAGCAGAATCAATTCCTACCTGAACAAAAAATGTAATATGGAATGGAATTCCAGGCACCGAGCTGTGCTTTCAGTGGTTTCATTAAGTAGAAGGCATGTGACTGGATCCATTATGAGGCGAGTGGTATAATGCAGTGGTTGAGAACTCAGGCTCAGTAGAGAGATGAACTGACTTCAGATCCTGGCTCCACCAGGACCTGGGGGAAATTGCTCAAGGTTTCTTTGAATCAGTTTCCAGTCATTCTACCCACATTTATATTTTTCTTAATGATTTATGCAATATGGGTGAATTGAGGAAATAAGCCCTTACATTGGGTTTTGCAAATATTTCTATCACATATATTCCAAATAATTATGCCAATTTACACCTTTTGTTCTCAATTTGTTTTCTCGCATGAAGACATTTTCTTCTTCAAAGAAAAATCTGCCGGTATTGTTTCCCTGCTTGTTCTACTACAGTAGGTTGAGAACAGCTTTTGGAAAAAAGTGACTTTTAATTCAAAACCCCATGGATGAGGAGCACCGACCCAGTGAACAGAGCAGGAAGGAGCATTGTCAGCAGAAGGTATACTTCCTGTCTCTTTCTTTCCTCTCCATTTGCCTCTTGCTGACCTCACCTCCTCGGCCATTCCTGATCCCACAAAGATGGCTTATTTTTGATCCACTCTGGCTGCTGTGGTTTGAATATTTGTCCCCCCCCACCCCCGCAAATGTATATGTATAAATCCTGATGTCCAGTGTGATGGTATGCGGAGGTGGGGCCTTTGGGAAGTGCTGAGGTCAGGAGGGCAGAGCCCTCATGGATGGGATCAGTGCTCTTTTTCTTCTTCTTTGTTTTAATTGTTGTTCAAGTACAGTTTTCTGCCCTTTACCCCCAGCCCAGCCCAACCCCCCAGCCCTTCCCATGTCCCTCCCGTCTCCACCCCCACCTTGTTATTGTCCATGTGTCTTTTATCCTAGTTTCTTCAAACCCTTCCCCCCTTCCCCTGAAATTCCCTCCCCTCTCCCCTCTGGTCACTGTGAGCCTGTTCTCAATTTCAGTGTCTTTGGTTATATTTTGCTTGTTTGTCTTTTTCAATAACAGAGCTCCCACAGAGCCCCCTCGCCCCTTCTGCCCTATGAGGACACAGTGAGAAGTCTGGGCCCCGGAAGTGAGCTCTCACCAGAGCTGACCCTGCTGGCACCTCGGACTTGCACCCTCCAGAACTATAAGAAACTTCTGTTTATAAGCCAACCAGCTGGTGGTATTTTGTTATAGCAGCCTGAACAGACTAAGACATTGGCCTTGATGATTCTTTTCAGCTTAGCTCCTTCCCCCTCCAACTGGATGGTTTTTGTCAAGGGTTTCAGCTGTTCAGTCCAGAGTGAGAGTTTGCTGCCCTCGCTCACCCAGTCACAGGTTGGCTGGGTAGGGTGGAGTATGGTGGTAGTGGTTAGATAATAGGAAATAAAACGATGGCCCTTCCTTTTTTAGGAGGAGCTGAGCGTGGCAGTCTCCCATCAAAAGGGGTGTTGCTTTGGCATAGGTGGCTGACACCTGCAGTTCACCTTCTTAGTCTTTGCCAGTGAAGGACTTAATGGACACCCACAGGCCAGTTAGTGTATCAGCTAGTTCAGGCCACATTATGCTGTGGTATAAAATGATTCCTAAAATTAAGTGACTGACAACAAACATTTTGCACATGTGACGTGGCTAACTCGAACTGGCTTTGGCTCTGCTGTGTTCCAAATGTCTTTTCACTCTGGGGCCCACACTGAAGGACAGCCTTTATTGGAGCACGCTGCTCACTTTGCAGAAGGAAAAGAGAAAGCTGGCGGAACCACACGATGACTCTTAATGCTTACGCCTGGAAGTGGCAAATATTAAATCTGTTCACATTCCACTGGCAAAGCAGTTCTATGACCAAATCTGAGGTCAGTGTGGCGGGAGGATACTTCTGTCCTGGGAGGAGGCGAGAAATATTTTGAACAAATCAAAACATTTTCACATAGTTCATCAGTCAGTAGTGTCATTACTAACGTTTTACAGGTGAGAAAACTAAGGTCAAAGGTGTGAACTCAGCCCTGTCTGGCTCCCAAGCTGGTTATTTCTACCATGCAGTCTCTTTGGGGAACTTTCATACACTGTGGACGCACCTGGAATTGTAATTTATTCAAGGGTACATTCACGCCTCATCAGCCCCACAAGCTTCTCCACAGAAATTTCTAGAGCTAAACCACCTTTGAATGTTTCCTTGAAGGATCTGAAGCTAGAAAAGGGCAGGGCTTGGCAAACTATGCCCCTTGAGAGCTGTCTATTCCATTTAGTAGTTTTTTAAACTGTTGAATTATTTATCTGCTTTATGAGTTTGTAGGTCCTTGGAACAGCGATCACCCATCAATCACCCTTTGTTTTTGTTGTGTGTGTGTGGTGTGTCTGAGCTCCTCGGAATTATTTTCTAGGTAATTTTAGAAACATCAGATTGCATCGGATATATATATTCGCAAAAATTATTAGTGAGGTGGGGAGAGTGCAACCCATCTACTTTCGCCAAAGAACAACAATTTGAAACTGAGAAATCTGGTTGTGGTGGGGGTGGGGCTGAAATTACAAGCAACACAGAATGTTTCACTATGTTTGTAAACATCTACTGATTTCAGTGCGATCTTGCCAGTTTTGGAGCCTCTGGTTTCCAGCTGCTTGGTGTAACACGTGTAGGTGCTGACTTACCAGGTTTCTGTGTCCATCAGGGTCGGGATTATGGTGGGCAAGCGAGGTGATTTAGCCACTCAATTTAAGGACGCATTTCCAGGAATTGGAGATTTGTCTTGCCTCACTCCAGCACCGGCCCTGGCATCCATTTGCTCCGCAGTATGAAAATGCCTCTGGAAACCTTACCTGTAAGAATCACCTGTCCTCCCGTCCCCTATTGGACACACAGGATATCCAGGGGGACTTCTGCCCTATTACTTTCCTCCACCAGTGAGGCCCATTTCCAAGTTACTGTGTACGTGTGCCTGGCCCAGGCTTGGTATGGAAGACAGAGAGGGAGGGTACGTTTGTGCCTAGGTTAGGCCGGGCGGGTCCTTATCCGGGTGGACAGGGTGGGTGGGGCCGCCGTTCCCTCCAGGTCCTGAGGTGGGTTGGGGGTGGGGAGTGACGTGCAGAGATTCCACCTCTTTAGTTCCGAGAGGGGGCGGCAGAAGAAGCGCTAGGGGTGAAAAGGGCGTGCCCATCCTGCGGATCTGCACCCAGGAGCGCCCCCAGACCCCGGGCTGGAGCGGCCACTAGGACTCAAAAGAAGAGCAGGAGGAACTCCAAGACGGCTCACCGAACCCGCCGCCCGTTCCGAACTTGCCCGGGAAACTAGTGCGGAGGGAGGGGCCGGGGCCCGGGCCGTGGCGGGAGGAGGGGCGGCCGCAGCTGCATCCAGCCCGGTTGGCTTCCTTCCCAGCTCTCCTTCGCCTGCCTCCTCCTCCTCTTCCTCCTGTATGAGTCAGGCATTTCCCCGGGACTTGGAGCAGCCACGCGCGGCCCGGGCGCCCGGTGCTGTAGCAGAAGCAGCCGCCGTCACCGCGTTAGGAACCCCAGCGCCGGGGCCGCCACCGCGGCGAGCACCCGAGTGCCGGGCGCGCACGAAGCATGGAGAGGGCGGCCCAGGGCACGGACGGCGGCGGGGGCAGCAATAGCAGCAGCCGCAGCAGCAGCCGCGCCACCTCCGCGGGTTCCTCACCCTCCTGCTCCCTGGCGGGCCGGGGGGTCTCCAGTCGGTCGGCGGTAGCAGGGCTCGTTGGCGGCGGTAGCCGCAGCAGCCCAGGCTCGGTGGCCGCTAGCCCGTCCGGGGGAGGCGGCCGCAGGAGGGAGCCGGCGCTCGAGGGCGTGCTCAGCAAATACACCAACCTCCTCCAGGGCTGGCAGAACAGGTAACGTGCCCGCCGCCCGCGCCAACGAGCGCCCCTCCCTGCGCGCTGCTCTGTGTGTGTGTGTGCGTGCGCGATCGTACCACCGGCGAGCGGGGTGCTGTCTCCGCTTGGATGTCCTTTCTGCGTCCCTGCTCCTTTCCAGGTGGGGTGCCCAGAATGGGGTGACCCCACCCCAGGGCTGCACCGCAGTGGAAGGGAGGGAGGTGAGAGCCTTGGTTTTCTCTACTGGCACCTGCAGGGACTGGAGTGCTAGGCGCAGCGCGCTGGTCCCGGGCCCTGCCTGCTAGCGGTTTCTCGCACTCCTGAAGAATGGTTGAAAAAGGGAAGCAGAGGGGCAGTGCTTTATACCAGGATGAAAAGCGTTAATACATCTGGTCCTATCACAGCAATTCTCTTCATAACTTAGTTCATTTAAAACTTTAGTGTTTAAAAACACCATCACCACCACCAAAAACCTGCCACTTATCCTGGGCACCTTCCAGCCCGCATGCTACCCTCTGCCCAGTTGGTGTCTTGGAACCTCCAATCTCTGCAACGGAAGTTTAGTTTTAAAAAGAGAAAACTTACCCCCTTTCAAAATGGACAGTTAGCTATTTTAATAGTAATAATAATAATAATAGCCCTCATTAGGTGCCTTTTGAAGTTCCCTGCTCACTACCCTCACAATTGTGAAGCCTACTTACGGACACGTGTCCCGATGGGGGTGTCAAGGGAAGGGGTGCCCAGAGCCCTTGGGGTGTGGGTAGTGTGTGGACTGCAGAAGTCGGGACAGACAGGACGACTTCAAAAGGATCAGGTGTGATAATGCTGTTCACGTTATTTTACAAAACAAGCCAGAGGCAAATACAAGTGGCCATGCCTGGAGAGTGGGGCTTTTAGGTGAGGTGGGTTGATGAGATCTTTTGTCCTGTCCTTGTAGCCCTTGGATGTTAAGATTTGGGGTTTTTAGGAGTGCTTGTGAGTTTTGAATCACATCCTGGGAGCTGTACTTCTCCACTGGTTAGACTAGATTACTTGGTCCACTCTCCCTGTAGATGGTTTAAATGGTAAGATTGCTTCCAGCTGAAACCTATCAGGCCGTTATTTACATGCAATTCAACTGGGAGGAAGATGACTTCCTAAGTTTGGAAACTGAGTTGTTTCTATATTGATACTATAGACAGAGAACTTTCCCCGTGACGGTGACCGGGTTTCCTTGGAGATCTGCTATGTTGTAGAAGCTGCACTTTAGCTTTTAATTCTTTTTATTTCTCAAAATAGCCCCAGTATGTGCTCCTGCCTCTCCCATTTCCCTTCGATTCTGGAAAGTCAAAAAAAAAAAAAAAAATAGAGTGCCTAGGACCAGGGAGTTAAGATGACTACATCTGATTTCAGTTTTTGGTAATTGTGTCTTCTTGATGGCACCTCAGGTGCCTCGTTGGTGACACAATTTTGTTTGTGTGTTGGGCAATCACTTTTAATGTTTTTTTTTCAAGTAACTTATGAGGGCAACAGAGCTTTTGCCTTGCATTGCAGTTATTTTACTTGGGGACTCTGTTTTACCTGTAATGTATATTAAAGGATTTATTCTTTGGAGTGGATTTAGGAGGAGTTGGAGTAACTCATGCCTTTGTGTAATTTAAAATCCATTAGAGTATTTAGGTGGAGGCAAGATTGATAAGAGGCAAAATAAATAAAAAGAATACCTACAAGACTGCAAGTTACCTAGGTGAAACGTGGTAGCGGTACACGACTGAGGTCTCCGCTGAGGTTGTTACCCCGGTTTATAGCCACGCACCGTTGCTTGTTGTTCTTAACCACAGAAGACTCCCCATTCTCGAAGTCTGCCACCAGCTCCCAAAGCCCTGTCTTTTTCTAATGGTCAGTGTCTCAGCACTGGGGTTATGTTTCCCACATCTGTGTCCTCTGAGCAGGGCCAAGGCCCATTAGTGATCTGGAAAAGATTTACGATGGCTCTGTGATTGCATACTTCCGCCTTCTCAAGGGGTCTTAGAAAGGCCGTGTTGGATCCATGAAAAGGAAAAGAGGAGGATAAAGAGAGGAAACCTAGAAAGTGTATTTTTAGTTTATGAATCTATTTGTTTAGAGACTGTTTTATGGAGGATCTGCTTTGTGCCGGGCACTGTTCTAGAAGCTAGAGCTAGTCCAGGGAACAGACACATGGCATGTTCGCATGAAGCAGTGGAGGAGAATTAATTGGAAGGAGCCCACACGTCCCTGGTCCAGGGTGACACCTTAGTGCAAACAGATGGGGTGACTAGTTTGGGTTACCTGCATGTAGGGCCCGTGGCATCTTCCTTTGACAGTACTTTTCAAATGGCCTGCAGTTAATGACAATCTCCAGCCACGAAGCTCTTGGTACTTCCATGCTTTGGTAACGCCCTACACCCCGATCACCCTCTGGCAGTTTTTAATCTGGTGTCCTCTCCCACGTCCTCAAATTGCTGCAAAGCTCGTATTTTAACACCCAGTATCATATCACATTCTGCCTTAATTTACCTGTAGCACTCTCAGCCCCATCACCAGGCCCTTAGGAAGGCAGTTTGGGCCAGAGCTCAAAATACATGATGTGGAGGTCCCAGGAGAGAAAACTTCACGTCTTTGGACACACTCAACCCAGGGCACATGGCTCGAGCTCACTGGTGGAAATAATCGGAGCATGGGGAAAATGCACATTGAGGAGTTTCTGTAAGTTATTATTATAGTCATTTAAAGTATATACTTCAGATGTGATAGCGTGGTATAGATTACAGGATAGTGTTAAAGAGTGCACCCAGTGCATCTAAACAACTGAACAAAAATTTTCAGAAAGTAGCAGGTGCTGTGAAGATTAAAAATGGTAAAATAAAGTGTAGAAATAATTTTGTGTGGATCTAGTGTCCTCACTGAAATTCACATTAAAAATTATTCATTGATTGATTTGAGAGAGAGAGAGAGAGAAAGAGAGAAACATCAGTTTGTTCTATTTATTCATGCATTCATTGGTTGCTTCTTGTATGTGCCCCAACCAGGGATCAAACCACAACCTTGGTATATGAGAACATTCCCTAACCAATGAGCTACCTGGCCAGGACTTGAAATTCACATTTTAATTGAGGACACTGTCTTTTCACCCATCTTTTGGTTTCTGTATGGAGTGAACCGGGGCGGGGAGTGAAGTGCCTGAGGAAGCGGGCCGGTGCCGGGTGCCACAGCGCCTGTAGGTGGGGGAAGAATTGAACAGTGTGTTTTGGCAGGATGCTAGGTGGGGAGGAGACAGGGTCTGATTTACGCTTTAGAAAGTTCTCTCCGGCTGCTGGCTGTGCAGAGATGAGATTTTCAAGGGGCCAGATTGGGAAGCAGAGGTACCAGTTAGGAGCCCATCATGGTGATCCAGGCAGCAGATGCTGGGGGCTTGGACTTGGGGGACAGGGAAATGGAGAAAAGAGACCGATTTGGAGTGGGGAGGGTAGACATTGCTGATTGGATGAGGAGGTGAGAGGAAGAAGGGTCAGAGAGAGCTCTTGAGTGTGTAGGTAGGTCTGAGAAGCTGGGAAGTTGAGGTGTCCTTTTGGAATTGAGGGTCACAGTGGAGGCACATGCTTGTGGGTAGGATAGGGTACAACCGAGAGTTCTGTTGGGGTTGTGTTCAGTTTGAGATGCCTATACCCATTAACAAATCGGCTGTATGAACTTTCAGTTGCTCTACGGCTAATTTTAGTCTCCAGTCAAAATGGAACTAACTTGGCTTTGCTTATAATGTCAAGTGTTTGAGTGAATAATTTCTAATTGAGTCTAAGAAGTGATATTTAAATGTGAGGGTCTTCACTGCCATTCAGTTTGTGTTACTTGCAGAAAAGAAGACACTGCCAGTATGCAGCCAGCCTCCACTTCTTTTTTTTTTGGCCCTGGGTATGGTTGTGAGAACGCAGTGACATCCTGAAAGGCAAAGCTTGAATGGGATAAGGCAGACGAGTGTTGGTAAAAGAAAACCTCAGGCCACTGTGAACGTTTATACGGAAAGTAAGAGCAGCATGGGCTCCGAGTCAAATCCTGACAGCAACATTTAGCACGTTCACCTTGGGCCAGTTCCTTAATTGCTCCGGGCTTCCGTTTTCTCATCTCTTAATGACGAACATGCTGTTACTCTTGCCCTTCTCGTTGGTTCCGTGTGAGGACGAAATGAGGATACTGGTGCATCCGGGCCTGAGAGTAGGGCAGAGCAGCATCCGGAGAAGTGGTAGCTCTCACTGCATCTTCACTGTGTCCCTTCTCAAATGGACCCTTTCTCATCCATAACATTCTTGGTTCATTTTCTGAACACTGTGATTACCCTGGGACCCCACTGATGTAATTACTGCAGAATTCTTTGGAGAGGAGGTGATGGTCTCTTTTGAAGGCATCATTGTAAAACTCAGGCCCAAACGTTTATATCTCGTGGGAAGTGATTTACCCGCTTCTCTACCCTCTGATCTGTCTCCCTTCAGTGCATCATTTCCCTCCATAATGCTTATCGACACCTGATATGCTCAGAATTTTACTCTTGTCTTTTGGCACTAGATGGAAGCTTCTTGAGGACAGAGAGTACTTTTGTCTGTCTTGTTCTCTGCTGTATACCCAATAAGGGTTCAGTACTATTACTGAATGAATAAGAAAGTGAATCAATGACAGGGAAGAAATCAAGCCAGCTTTGGGTTCAATTTGGCCAGTGTTAGCTATTTTTATAAATCGTGGTTCTCTACCTGCTCCTAGCCTTGTCCTTGGGTTAATTTGCTTATCATTTGCTCTGTTCTCTGCAGCCATCTGTCTTTGTCTTCCGGGTTGGAAAGTCTGCTTTTCTTGTGACATTGCCACCCTGACTTAGGGCCCACATCAACCCACCCAGTGTGGGTCTTTAGTGACCAAATATCCAGGACTTTTATTGAACTTGATCTACATTAACCACACGCTTGTAGAACACAGTGTTTAGCCTATAGGAATGACTTTCCAGGGCTTTGGGACCACTTGGCCCCTTTAGAAAAGTTATTGGAGGCATACGTGAACTTTTAAAACCCCATTGAATTAGACTGAATGCTTTAAAAAAAGATTTTATTGATTTATTTTTAGAGAGAGGGGAATGGAGGGAGAAAGAGAGGGAGAGAAACATCAATGTGTAGTTGCCTCTTGTGCGCTCCCTACTGGGGACCTGGCCCACAACCCAGGCATGTGCCCTGACTGGGAATTGAACCAGTGACCCTTTGCTTCCCAGTACGGCGCTCATAATTTTAGAGGTAATTGGTGATACCAACATTGAAAAAAATCACTGCTCTGGATTTTATGTTCTTGCCTACTTCAGAAGTGTTCACATGGCTCGCTTTCTAGGTTGCCAGATAGTTCTGAGTCTGCACAGATCCTTCAGGGTCACTAGACCTTTATATTTTTTATTTTTTTTTCTAGTTTACAATCAATATTAGTTTCAGGTGTATAGATTTCTTCATCGACAATAATAATAAAGAGGTGGTTGCCTAGGTTACAGATGAGCATATAATAGCATATATTTATGCACTTGTGGTTGAATATTGAGTACTTGCCTTGCATTAACCACTTCCTGTGGGATCCACTCCCCCCCCCACCCCTTTTAAAAATGTGCGTGTATTTGAGGAGACACACACTACATGGTTTTTCCTTGATGGGTGGAATTGTGGGTGATTTATATTTTCTTTTCTATTTTCCACTATTTTTTTCCCCCTAAGGTGAACTTGCATCCATGCTGAAGTTTGAAAATGGTTTTTGAGAAAAAGAAAAGCTGCTCATAGTTTTTCACCTTATCTCTGAATAACCGAATTTTTGAGGGCAAATGTGAAGTCTAACATACATTCAGAAAAGTGCACATTTCATAAGTGTACATAGCTCAACAAATTTTCGGAAATGGAACACACCAAAGAAAGCAACAGCAGCCCCCCCACCGCCCAGTTCTCCCGTAGGGTTTCCGTTGTTCAGACTTTGTGAACTGCAGGCTCTCTGGGCCCCTTTTTGAAGTGCATACCGTACAGTATGTGGTCTTGTGTGTCTGGCTTCTTTCTATGTGAGTGAGCCCCATCTGTGTTGCCGCGTGCGGTGGAGGTCTGTTCGCTTTCCAGTGCTGCTTTGTGTCCCATTGTGTGAACGTGCTAAATCCACTTACATCCATTGTAGATTGACATTTGAGTTTGTTTGAGTTTTTGGCCCTATGAATAGCACTGCCATGCGTTTTAGAGCACAAATGTATGCATTTCTGTGGGTGTATACCTATGAGGAGAAATGCTGGGTTCTACTGTTTGCAGCTATCCAGCTTATTAGATTCGGTCAAGGGTTTTCCAAAGTAGCTGCATCTGTTAATGATCCCAGCAGAGGTGTGGGAGAGTTCTGGGTGCTCCCCGCCCTCATCCACCCCGGACATTGCCTCTGGTTTCCGTTTCAGCGGGTGTCGTGGGTGTCTGTGGTCGTATCTCACTGTGGTTTTGATTTGCCTTTCTGTGATGGCTAATGAAGTTTAGCGTCTCATTTGGGTGGTACTGGGCATTTGGATGTTCTGTTTTGTGAGGTGCTATTTAAATCCTTTATCCATTCATACATAGGGTATCTGCTCTTATTGCTTTGTAAAAGTTCTTCCTGTACCCTGGGTAGGAGTCCATTGGTGGGGTAACATGTAGAGAAAGCAGGTATCTTCTTTCACTTCGTGTGTTGATAAACACAAATTCTTAATTTTAAAGTAGTCACATTTTTCAATTTTCCCCTTTGTGATTGGTTCTTCCTGAGTCCTGTTTAGGAAATCTTTGCCTACCACCCTATTGTAATCAGGGTGTCCTCTGATGTTTTCTTTTAAGAAAAAAACCCTTCTACTGAATGTTTCTTAGAAGTTTGAGTTGATATTGGAGGCATGTAAAATGTTGGCAGAAGCAATACCGGATTTAGGGTTTCCAGTCTGTATTGGTTTCCTATGGCTGGTGTAACGAAGTGTGGGGGGGCTCTGCACACAGGGCCCCCCTGGCTGCCACGGATGAGAATAAGTCTACCAAGACATGATCTGCTTGGGGAGGAAAGGTGGTCAATCTCTCAAAGGAGAAGGGCCAGGAGCCTGTTCCTCAATGGGCTTGTATTGGGTTCATTTGCACAAGAATACAGGTAAAGCTCATTAATCATTGTCAGGCAGTAAGGATCAAACAATAGATAACAAAGAACTCTGAGGGCCTATTTTGAGTCAGGGTCAGATAGCTAAAGAGCTCTAAAACTTTGAGGAACAAACTTACTTCTTGTTTGGACCCTTATCATTTAATTGAGAGCATTCTAAACAAAACAGGTTTCAGGATTTTACATATTCTTTCTTACACCTGATTGCCCAGGGAACCCGCCCTTTCCAGCACAGGGCTGCACCACCCTCTGTCATTGTTTCAGGTTTAAATCAAGCAGGGGAAGTAAGGCAGCCAAGAGATTAGGAGATTTCTCACAGACAGAATGAGGACTCAGGCTTTGTCAAAGCCGAGGGGCGAGGGTCCATCACTCTCTTCTGCTGTTGTCCCCCAAGTCCTTCCCTGAGGGCCTCCCATGTGATCATGCCTGTCTTAGGTCATTCCCCCCTTGGGGGAATCTTACCTGTCATTGGCTAACTGACCAAGCATTGGGGGCCAGTTATGGATGAAGTAAAAGAAGCAGAAGCAGCGCTCCTGCCAGGGAGATAAGCTTTAGTCTCCTTAGTGGCTTATGGTCCAAGATCCTTCCCTCAGCTTTAGCCTTGGCGGGGGTTACAGCTTCTGAAACCAGGCAGGGTGGTTCCCAACAACAAAGGGCCACTGACGTGGTAGCTTAACAGGGCAGAAATTTAAATTTCCTCTCACTGCTGGAGGCCAGAAGGCTGGAATCAGTTTCACTGGGCTGAAATCAAGGTGTTGGCAGGAATGTACTCCCACCGGATACTTAAGGGGAAATTGATTTTTTGCTTCTTTCAGCTTCTGGTGGCCACTGGCACTCCTTGGCTTGTAACTGCATCCCTTCAGTTTCTGCCTCTGTCTTCACATTGCTCTCTTCTCTGTGTCAAATTTCCCTTTCTCCCTCTTAGGATTTCTGCTATTTCATTTAGGGCCCACCCAGATAATCCAGGATAATCTTCCCAGCTCCAGATCCTTAATTTAATCACATGTGCGATATGCCACGACCTTTGCTGCATAAGGTGACACTCACAGGTTCCAGGGATCAGGGAGTGGACATTTGGGGGTGAGGAGATGGCATGCACAGCCTCCTACGTAGACAGAGTTCTCAGTGATAGTCTCAGCTCTCCATCTCCCTTCCTCATCCACCTTGCCCACCATTCCCTGGTTGCCATGGTGACAGCCATCTCTGTCCTGGAAGGGCTCAGGTTGCTGTCACGACTGTAAGTGGGCTTGTTAGGAAGCGTTGGTGGATTCATTCATCTCTGTCTACTAGACAGACCCCTTGGGCACATGTAAGGTAGGTGATGCTGTGAGGGAAATTGTTTCTAAGGCCAGTATGGAAATCTAATTTTCCTTAATGGGCAAGTGAGAGTTTCTTTGGGGGCTCATTAATGCTTAGAGGAAGCAGCTTTGGAAGTATACGTGATCATCTGTTTTTCATTTTATCATCAGAATACTCGTTAGCCTGAAGACTATTTTTTTTTAAGGTATAATTAACACACAGTAAAATGCACAGGTCTCAGGCATTCTCTTTGATGCGTTTTGACAGTTGTTTATACCATGTAATCACTGCTCCAAAAGCTACAGAACATTTCTACCCACTTGCCCTAAAGTTTCTTCCAGTTAATTCATCTTCCCCTGCAACCTGCTTCTGATTTTTGTCACCATGAATTAATTTTGTCTGTTCTTGGGTTTCGTATAGATGGACCACATTGGACATCCTGTTTGGAGCCTGTTATATTTAGCCCAGATAATGTCCCAGATTTGTCCATGTTGCCACACCTACCACTAGTTCATAAATTGCTACCTGTCGGTGGACATTTGGGTTGTTCCTGGTTTTTGCTACTACAAATAAAGCTGCTGTTTATGAACCAGTCTTTATGTGAACATATGCCTTCATTTCTCTCGGGTAAACACCTAGGATTGGAATTGCAGGGCCCTGGGACAGGTGTGAAAACTCCCAGTGTTTCCAGAGTGGCTGGACCTTTCATTGCGTAGTCCCACAGCAGTGTACAAGCAAATGGGTTGCTCTGCATCCCAGCCAACCTGTCTGCTGCTGCCTGGGGAGCTTCAGGAAGGCCGGGACTGCCTCTTCCTCATGGGAGTCACATGGCTTCCGAGAGGGGCCGTCTGTAGGAGCATGGGCTCCAGCTTTGCCTTCTGTTTGCTGCACGACCTTGGGCAAGTCACTTCACTCTTTGGGCCCCGGTTTCTTCATCTGTAACACGACACTAACCTTGCAGTGTTGTGAGGCTACTACAGGCATCAGGCCCAGCACCTGGCTTGACGCACAGTAGGACCTCAGCACAAGTTTGTCTACTGGGAGTCTTGTGTTTTAGACAGACCAATGGGTGACTTTGTGGAACCTAGGGGATGAGTCAGTGGTTCTTTTGGACCTAACCTGAGCAAATATGCAGGTATTTCTTAGCTCTTCCTCCCACTGCTTGGGGACCCAGGTGACAAATGACTTGATTTGCATAGTGGGTGAGGGGTTCCGTTTGCTGCTCAGCCTGTGGCTCCTCCAAGTCTGCTCCAGAGGTCGGTCGTTTGAGAACTCTGGGAAGAGAGGAGAGATGCGGGCCTGTGTGTCCTGCAAGGAGGATTGAAATGATGGCGCCGGAAACGTGGGAGGCACTCGCCGCCCTGCCTGGCTCCTGGCTGATGTGAGTTGGGGCCAGGCCAAGGCAGAATTAAAGAGAGAACCATCCGGAATTTGATTTTTGATAACCTAGACTGGATCGAATATGGTCACAGCCCAGAAGAAAAGTGCTTTATTCATCCCTCGTGCAGTGATAGCAATAATGACAAAATTAGGGAACATGATACAGTCTGATTGCAAGGCTGTTCTCTGAAGGGCGATGAAGGCATTTTAACTTTCGCATGTTGTGCTGTGGTTTTAGGAAGACTATTTATGTTTTTATGTGGTTTGGTCCCTTTCTATAAATATTTGGGTGAGAATGTAACACGTTGAAAGGTGACCTGCATCGGTTTTTAATAACCCTTCTCCAGGATGTGTTAAGTGTTTCTCTGCAATGCCTGTCGCGTGACCAGTGACCAATGAGAACAAGCTGGTGTGTGAGATTGGGGAGCCCCCTAGGAATTAACGGAAATCAGGCTCTCCCTACATGTGGTGGGACTGGGGGCTCTGCCTGGGGCCCTTGTTCAGGGGAGTTGAGTTCATTATGTGACAGATACAAAGGACCCCCCACTGGGTCTTTTGGTTGTTTGATAGAGTCTGGGCAGAATTGGGAAACTTTCTGGGTCCAGAGCGAGCCGTCAGCATCAGCCCCCACACACCCTCCTCTTCATGTGTGACCAGGCCTGGTGGGATGCTCGGGCCCCACGGAGGTGCTGAGTGCCTTTCGAGTACATGCCGAATGCCCTGTGCGATGCGGGAGGCCCGGAAGAGAAAGCTCAGGCCCTGAGGAAGGAGCTGCCAGATTACAACAGGGCTGAGCAAAGTTTTCCTGTAAAGGACCAGGCAGTTAATATTTTAGGTTTTGTGGGCTAGAGTCTCTGTGGGCATTACTCAGCTCTCCCGTTGTAAACAAGTGGGTGTGCCTGTGTTCCAATAAAACTTTCATTTACAGAAGCAGGTGGTGGGCTGGATGTAGTCCGTGGGCTGTAGTTTGACCCTCCCTGACCTGAAATGACACCCAGACATCTCAATCAGTAGTCAAGGCAGCCGAGAGTGGTTGCTAAGGGTACCCATTCTGCAGTCCAACGCTGTGCTGAATCCTGGCTCCGCACTTTACTCTCTGTGTGACCTGGCACAGCTCTTCAACCTCTCTGAACCTCAGTTTCTTTGTGAAATGGGGCAATAGAGTGTCTGTGTAGTAGAGTTGTTGGAATCCACTGAGAAGCTGGGTATAAAGGGCTTAAGACAGTGAATGGAACAAAGCACTTACTAGATGCAGCTGCTGTTATGTGTTATGATGAAGGGAGGGGTGTCCTACTGTCAAGGAAGCACCTGGGAGGGAGAACACTAACTGTTTGGGGGCGACAAAGAGGAAAAAGTCTCAGGTGATGGAAGAGCTGGAATGTTGGAGAGAACGTTTTATCGTGCAAACCAGAACCTGGGGACAGCGTTCCTGGTGGAAGGCTCTGTGAAAACAAAGGTTTGGAGGAGGCAGGAAAGGAGGAGATTAGTTTGGTATGGCTGGAATGCAGGTTGTGTGTGGAGTGTGGCCGGAGATGAGACTGTAACAGGTAAATCAGGCTGTAAAAGGCTACTTTAGGAAGGTTGTCTTAAGACGCTGAGACCAGAGACTAAGATGTCAGTGTTACCAGAGGGGAAGAGATACATCTGTGGGCCCAGAAAGCATCAGGCCGTTTACATATATTGTCCAGTTTAATCCTTAAAATGAAATGGGAGGTGTTGTAGATCTACTTACTTTCCCCATCTAATATAGTCACAGGACCCCAGTTTTCAGCTGGACACAGGGTTGTCCTCGATAAAACTGTGTGTGTACTCCTCCTCTCCCTTGCAGCCAGGGATGGCCATGTGATTATATTCTGGATAGAAGCAGAGTTGTCACATACTAGTGTCCTGGAACCGTCTTTGTACCCTTTCTTCTATTCTTTTGGAATACCAGACATATGGCCAAAACTGGAATATAGACCTGATGGCTGGAATTCCAGCAGCCATCTTGAGCCTCTGAGGACTTTGTTGATGAGAACCAGCGCCTTACAAATCCTGGGCTGCCAGCCTCTGGAATTTTCCATGATGGAGGTAGTAGACCTCTTTTTAAAGCCACTATTCACTGCCAAATCTAACCCTAACTCATGCAGGTAGAATCTTGTTTTAAAGGTGAAGTAACTGAGGCATAGAGTGACATGAGTTGCAGTTAGTAAGTTGCAGAGCCAGTATGTGCCTGATTTCAAAGCATGTTTTCTTCCCACTACTCTGCAAAAAACTTGGAGATTTTCCATCCCCTCATTTTACGGAGGGTTTTGCCTCAGGGTAAGCAGTAGCAGCTCATTCTAGGGCAAGATAATCATTATTTTGTTTATCTCTCACTCTCTCTCTCTCTCCCTGTGGCCTTCCCAAAGAAAGAGCCCTGTGTTTTAATGAGTGATTTTGTAGATGAGAAAATCTCTTTCTGTGAGCAGTGGATTCTGGGGCTTCCTTCCTGGTCAGACACCGTCACTGTTTCAGGGCTGCGCATCGTGCTTTATCAGCCTCACCCCTTCCGCCTGGGAACCGTCCTTAGTGATTGCTTCCCTAGCCTGTGTTGTCCTGCCCGCCACCCCCCCCCCCCAACTTGGGCTTTTAGGGCCAGGTGAGGTGGCTCTTTGCCCCTGTGACTATTTGTAAGCGCTGACAACAGATGTATCTTGATAGTCATGCGGGCCTCCTAATTCATTAAGCTCAGTGTGTGGACTTTGGCTGAAATGGGGGTCACATGGTTTGAATGCCCTTTGCTTTGGGGATTCTTGTGTATCTGAGTTTCACCCTATTACTCATACCTTAAAAATGGGCTTCGCGGTCCCCTTGGCTAACGGCACAGCATAGAATTTTTTAGTGTGCGTATTCCAGCTGACTCATGCATGTAGAGAGTGGATTGGTCCCTGAAACGTTGAATGGGACAAAAAAAAGCCAGTTTGTCATGGTAAGTGCTGTCGAGAGAGTGTTGTACGTTTATTATATAGCAGGTGGCTATGCTACTCTTTGTACTAGTGGAATTATTTGTGGTCATTCATATTGGCTCATGTGGGCCTTTATTTGTTTTTTATTTTTATTTTTTAATGAGAAGTCTGCAGTGGAGATCTGGGCCCGAAGGGAGTTGTCAGTGACTATTGTAGTCACTTAGTTGATTTTCTAGTTCCCGTGACTGAAATTTTTCTGTCAGATATCAGTTTTCATGATTCCTTTGGAGTCGTTTGAAACTCAGGAAAACAGTATTAAAAGCCAAAACTCGGCAGGTTTTTTTCTCATGTTGAATAGAAAAATAGGTCTTTTCTGAGGGGGGAGACAAAGATTTAATCTTTGTCTTAAAGATGAAAGGAAGGGGACTCAACTTGTGTCTGTGAAATAAAGATGAAGTCTGGATGCAGGAGTGTTTTTGAATGAGAAAGCAAAGCATGACCTAACCTGGAAGAGACTAAATTGCAATTGTTCAGGTCGTAGGATTGTCTGAATTTCTGTTTATCTAAAGGCTTGCTTCCTCTTCCTTTCCAGTATTGTAGCAGTTACTGGTATTTTTAGTGTTTTTGTTTTGTTTGTTTCCTTATTTATTCTTGCTTTGTGTCTTAATTTGAAACTCTAAATTCCTTTGTAACATGACATACAAAATATGCATTTTGTAAAAACTAAATGCTACTTGTGATCTGATAATTTTCTTTTCCTATAAATGACATTATGATGATCATTGGAAAATTTGTAAAAGATCTGCAGATAATAGTACTGTATTCATGTTAACTAATTTGATTCTAATATTTGTACACTGAAGTATTTCAGGGTAAATGGGGCATTATGTTGGCAGCTTCCAAAGGGTTCCACAAAAATATTATAGAGGGGAGAGAAAATGATGAAGCAACCATGGTAAAATGTTGATAGTTCTTTAGTGATACATACTTATTTGTATTATTCTTGTAACTCCTCTGTAAATTTGAAATTATATTAAAAAGTATACAAAATTTGCCTTGGCTGGTGTAGTTAAGTGGATTGAGTGTAGGCTGCAAACCAAAGGGTCGCTGGTTTGATTCCCAATTAGGGCACATACCTGGGTTGCTGGCCAGGTCCCTAGTCGGGGGCATGTGAGAGGCAACCACACATTGATGTTTCTCTCCCTCTCTTTCTCCTTTCTTTCCCTTCTCTCTCAATAAACAAATAAAATTTTTAAAAAGTATACAAAATTCTTTTGGCTTATTTTACAAAATGGCTATGGAGCATGTAATAATACTTCCTGGCTGAATGTAGCATACATCTAATGGAAATTGTCATTTGCCTTAACTCCAGTCTTCTGCACTGACGACAGAGGCGTCCATTCTGTAGTCTTCATCCACACCCGTGTGGAGATGCCCCAGGTGTGGAAAAGTGATAGCTAGACAATTCCAGATACTGACTACAGGGGGGCAGTTGATTGAATTTGTTGGTGCCTGTGAGCTACTGTCCATTAAACTAGGTAAAATCGGTATATTTGCAGCTTATGAAAAAAAAAAGGTCTTTAAATCAAAGGCTTGGGAGATTTGTGTATTTATCCCTTCCCTATTTGGTCGTTTCATTTGATATGAGTGCCAGCCGATATTTTCATCTGTAAATGGGATGAAATGGGAAACATTGCTTGTCCCCTCTTATTCTATCGCTAAAAAATTGGACTGGATTATCGTTAATAAGCACTTTAAACCTCCAACTTTGTTATGGAATTCTATTATCTAGAATTATGGTCATGCTTGTTTCCAAATTGCTTGTAAAAAACATTTGTTGATTTGGACCCAGAAGTGTTTTGTTTGGGGTTGTTTTATGACCTCGGCTGTGTTCTCTCTCTGTGAAGGTCCATGCACATTTGAAAGGATGTTTTCTGTGGTCGCCGGGAGACTTGTTCTGTAAATGTCAGTTAGATCTTGTTTGCTGATTTTACTGTTCAGTTCTTCTGTATCCTGATTGATTTTTATAATTTTGGAGCTGTGGTCTAGGATGAAAAGCACAATCCCTGCTCATAATAAGTCACATATATTCAAATTTCCCCCTGAGTTTGTGTCCTTTCACAGATTGCCTCATTTTTATATTGAATTTCCTTGAATATCAACCTGCATAGAGTCATAAGAACTACTTGTTCTTTTGTTTGTTTTTGGAAAGCACATAAATATTATAAAACTGGGTGCTGTTAATTTCATTTTCTGAGGTGCTCTCCCTGACTGCCTGCTCTTATTTTAGTTAAACAACTGAAAATCAGCCACCTGAACAACAACTTAGCTGACTCCAGTTCAGACTTAGTGTAACTATTTTCATGACCTCATGGAGTGAACATTGATATAAAGAAATACCATATTTTGCCGTGCATAATGCCCACCTACATTTTTGTGTGCATTATACACAGGATTATTATACCCTTACTGTACTCATGGTATGTAATCAGTATACCCGTGTATAATGCACATCCTTATTTTTCCCTCACAAACGTAGGCCAAAAAGTGCACACTATGCACGGCAAAATATGGTACATGTTGGTTCTAATGAGTGGGTGAAGGGCCACCAAGAAGTTCTGAGACTGCTGCTCACTGGTGAAGAGAACTGCAGTGACGGAGTCCTTGCAGGGACGTCTGCAGAAGGGACTGTTGGACAGCCCAGTCTTATCCATCTCTTTTTTAAGAGATAAATTAGTCTGTATCCCTTTAAACTTCCACTCTAGATTTAAATATGCAAAATCTCCCATAATACTTTGGGCATGTCATAGGGCAGGGTGGGCCCTAGACCACAGCTGTAGAAGAAAGGCCAGTTAGAGGCTTTGGGTCTTTGGTTAGATCTAACCCAGCTGAGGATCCTGGACTGAACGGGCAGGGTGGGGGTCTAGTCTGCTCTCATCCAGGTAACACCTTGTTCTGTTTTGACATCTCCTCGCACCTCTCCCCGCTGTCCAGGTGTGAATGACCTTCATGCATTCTAAGGGGGGCAATAAAAACTTGATTCCTGGAGTGGTGGTGAAAATATCTTCCTCTTATTATGTATAAAGCACAGAGAGCGATGGAGTATATAAATGGACATCCAGTCTATTTCTTTTATTAATTTCAGTCGGGGGGTTGCTGAGGGAAATAATTGTCTGAAAAGCACCTTCGGGGTTGAAAGAGGTGCCGAACAGAGGAGCTCCTGGGATTTGAACAATTTCCAGTTGAGAGGGGCTGGAGAGTGATGCCGCTGAATTTTATTACCAGGAAATATTTTTATCCACGGTTTTTAGTGACTGCAACAAAAGGAAATAGAAGCCAGTCATATCCTGGAGAAGACAGGTTAAATGTGAGGCAGTTATTCCTGTCAGAGAGCTTCATTAGAACGATAGAGGAAGGAGTTTAAAAATAATGAGACTTTCCTTCTGCCCGGAGTCCTTCAGGAAAAGTCCTGTGAAGAGCAGTGGAGTGAGATGAGCTCCTCGGGCGCTGTCAGTCCACTTGGCAGCCAAGGCGGAGCCCGCAAGCTGGTACCTGAGAGCCCTGTGCACCGCCTCTTCTCCCACCCTTTGGGCAGTTGGCAGCATTTGAGTGTGGACTGTATATGGGCATACTACTGAGTCAGTGTTAAACTTCCAGAAACTGATCATTGGACTGTGGTTATATGAGAGAATGTCCTTGTTGTTGGAAAATACCTAATGGGATGTTTAGGGATACAAAATGTCTACGACTCACAAATGGTTCCAGAAAAACTTCATGCAAGTAGAGAGGGGGAGGGAGTGTGGAGGGGAGGAAGAAGGACCTGGGTGGATGTGGATGGAGGGGAGGCAAGGCAGGGGAGGAGAAGGGCGGGCGGCAGAGAGAGCCTGGTCCGTGATAAAGTAGGTGTGCCAAAACAGGAGTTCTTTGTGATATTCTTGCAACTCTTGTGTAAGTTTGGATAATTTCAATTGGATGTTGCAAGAGTTGTCTTGCAAAGACAAAGGCAAGTCAGGAAGGGAGCAAGAAGACACACTGCTCCTTTGAAAGACACAAGTCACATCAGGTTCTGTAGTGTTATTTGAAGTCATGAGTACATACTGTGACCGAAAGCGAACCATTATGTTGCAAGCTGCAGGAGAGCAGGTGTTAGACCAAGCCTGGCAGCGTGCCCAGCCCATAGGAGACGCTCAGTAAATATTGGTTTGAAGGAATGAAATCAGAGCAGCAGAAACGGTGGAGTCAGCTTTGCCCACCGCTCAAGTGCCTCGCACCTGGCCGATTGGGATGTCTTTCCCCAGACACGCCTTTCTGGGCTTCTGTGGATGCCATGAAAATCCCCCAGTGCGAAAGCTTTGTCTCCGGGACCTTGCATGGCAGTTGGGGTAGTGGACAAGATTGACACCCTAGTTCGTCACCCTGTGGGATCGGGCAGCGCATCTGTGACATTTTTCCCATATCGGTTCCCGTTTAAAAGGTAGAAAATCTCAAAAAAAAAAAAAAAAAAAGGGTTTAGGTAGAAAGCAGCTCAAGTTACTGTTATGATGCTAAAATATACATAACATAAAATTTTCTGTTTTTACCATTTTTAAGTGTACAGTTCAGAGGCATCAAGCACAGCCACACTGTTGGGCCACCGCCACCGGCACATGTCGCCGGAGCATTGTCCTCACCCCCAGCTGAGGCTCTGTGCCCAGTAGGCAGTGACTTTTATTATTATTACTGTTTGCTTAGCAACCCATTTATTCTGCAGAGTTATAATCACCACCTTTAGTACTAGTAGGCTACAGGACCCCAAATCTGAAATCCACAGCACTGAAATTAGGGAATTTACTTTAATTAATTATCTTGAAAAGGAACACTTAGAAATTTAACAGGAACACCTGCTGCTAATTTACACAAATTAACTTTTCCTAAAGATGATAACTTACACACTATAATATATACTATTTAAAATGATATATAAGAGCTCTAAGGCTTTCTAAAAACTTTTTAAAATTAACTTTATGGAGGCATAATTAACAGGCAAATGTACCTGTGTTCAGTGTATAATTTGATGACTTTTGTGTCTTTTTTATGACATACAGATACCATAGCTGCCTTTTTGGGGTTGTTCTCTGTTTTAATGACTTACTTTTCCTAGTTACCGGAGATATTACTTCATGTTCCTTACAGAAAACTTGGAAAACTCAGGAAGCACTAAAGAGAAAACAGAAGACATCAAAAACTGCTGAGTTCCCTCAAAACACTATTAGTTTTCTCTCTCTCCCTCTCTTTAAAAATAGACTATGTTTTTTAGAGCAGTGTAGGCTCACAGCAAATTACAGAGTTCCCATATACCCCTTCCCTTCCCCCAGCCTCTTTTATTACATATAAAGTTATAAAAATAGCATCTGCCTGCTAAAATAGAATTGAGAGACGCTAGCCTTCTGAGCTGTCAGGGTCACTTTTCTCTAGAAGCTTCCCTGGCTTCCTGGCCAGTGCAGATCCTGGAGCGTAGGTCCCCCACACCATTCTGTTTCGGGGCTCAGGCCACAGTTGTGCCAGGAGAGCAGCCAGGAGATTGATGCTCACTTAGCAGGTGCTCAGTGTGTGCTGGTTGAGCCAATGAGTGGGTTTGCCCAGCGTCAGAATTTTGCTTTATTGCAGACTTGCTTAGCAGTATTCTTTAGGGGCAAAGTCCGCATGATTCTGAAAAGGTTCTGGCAGCCCTGGCCACATGGCTCGGTTGGAGTGTCGGGTCCCTGCACGAAAAGGTTGCCTGTTCGAGTCCCGATTTTGGTCTTGGCACATGCCTAGGTGGCGGGTTTGATTCCCCAGTTGGGACGCATACAGGAGGCGCCCCATCTATGTTTCTCACAACATTATTTCTCTCTGTCTCTAAAAACCAATAGAAACGTCCTCGGGTGAGGGTTAAAAATAAAATAAGATAAAACGGCTCTGGCAAAGAAGTAAAACACTGGCTACTTGCTTCGAGATCAGCAGAGGGAGGTGTCTCAGGGCGTTTATGAACCAGGAGGTGGTTTACGCCGATTTTCAGGTAGCTTCGTGTACAGGCAGTTAGTTGTGTTCTGCTCTTCGTGGGTGAGTTTCTTGGACCTTTTCTTTTTGAAAGGAGGAGTAAGGCTCATAGAGGGTGGGCCATGCAAAAAAGAGCAGGTAAACTCTCTCCCAGGTGGTGAGCAACACGACTGGGGGTGGAGTGGGGGGGCACAGGTAATGTGTGGCTGATGCTTGTAGGGGGAGAAGTGGGTCACACAGTCTCTGGTGACAGCTTCCAGGAACCCGGGAAGGCTCAGAGATGCTCATTTGGTGTCTGAGCAGTGAAAAGGGAGAGAGAGGCGGCAAGAGTAATTCCCATCTCCACATGGAAATGGATGCTGTAAGCCGGGAGGACCTGCCTTATGTAAACTAGCCTCGAACCTCATGCTGTCCATTCTGGCCTTGCGCTCTCACGTAGGTCAGTTGGATCTGAACGAGGAATTCAGCCAGACAACAGACTATTTCAGCTGATTTCCCCTGTTGCATTTCATTTCTGTGGTCTGTTTATAATTCCAATTGATGCAAATGCTCTCATAATCTTGAATGTGAATTGAATGTAGGACTTCTGATTGTTTTAATTTTACATTGTGTTAATGAACTTGGTGAGTGTAGCTGAGGGTCTGAATGACATGCCTGGTATGGCCGGTGCCAGCCTGATTTTGTGGGGTTCCTCTGGCATCCAGGCTGCAGTTGCTTAGGAGGTTGATAAAACCCCAAAACAACTTTGGGAAGGGACCTGTGAGGCTTCCTATGGGCAGGATCCTTGGGGCTTGAGGAATTTATTGCTCATGGAAGCTTTTTTTGTATGAAATTTCTTAAACCATTTCGCCATAGAGCTAAGAGGGTCCTCTCTGTTTTGGGAAAGTTTGAAAAAACAGTTCAACAGTGGAACCCATCAGGCCTCAGGAGGGAGGGTTTTATTTTTCTTAACTGACAGGTAGCTTCATACGCTGCATTTGAGAGAACCTGATGTTAAGTAGCCCTGAGAAGCCCTGGCTGGTGTGGCTTAGTGGATTGAGTGCAGGCCTGCAAACCAAGGGGTCAGCCAGTTCTATTCCCAGTCAGGGCACATGCCTGGGTTGTGGGTCAGGTCCCCAGTGGGGCACATGAGAGGCAACCACACATTGATGTTTCTCTCCTACTCTATCTCCTTCCCTTCCCCTTTCTCCAAAAATAAATAAATAAAATCTTTAAAAAATTCTTAAAGAAAAAAAAGCATTCCTGGGAAGACATATCACAATTCAGGAATCGTCCAGACATTTAGCCTATGTCCTTTTTTGGGAAGCATTTTCCAAAGCAAAAGGCCCTCAGATGAACTTGTCCCATCCTCAGTTCGCAGGTGAGGATGCTGTCCTAGAGAGATGATGTTTAACTCAAAGTTCTACTCTGAGTTTGTGGCAGAGTCGGAACAAGAAACTGGATCTCTGTTCTTCAGTTCTGGAAAAACTCCAGAAAAGTGATGCTAAATTCGGTCTTCTTGCACTGAGGTTTTGTTAAATTGCAAAGAACACCCACTGGCTCCTCGTTATCTGGCCTACGCCTTGAGACTCATTTGATGTTCTGGTTTATTTATTAGCTGTTTTGAGTGAATGAGACAAACTTCAAAATGTGCAGAGAGCTGTCTTGAACCCCGTGTACCTAGTGTATTGAAAGATCATGTTTGGGAGATTGTATCTCTGAGTCTGATGCTAATTTCCTCTAATATATAACAAAGAGAACTGGGTTTCACAGTAACTTCTAGTAGCCAAAGTTGCTTTCATTTTACTTTCCAGATTATGAACAAAGAACCAGCCTTCAGGACTGATTCTGATCTGTATTAGCGAGCACACAGTGTATGGTGCTGCTTACATAGAAGACACACGTGTAAATTTAGGAAGGTACCTTGCTAAATTTGATTAGTCTACATTAAAAGTTTGGGACTTTTCTCTGTGGGCTGATGTTTCTCAGAATTTCTTCAGGAGAGAGCATTTCTTCAGTTGCTTGGGGATAGTTCTAGCCTGGTCCCGGGCTTGCTGGCCCCTGCTGCGTGTTCATTTCCCTTGCACGCTTCTCCACTCTTGAGGGACTGCTATTCTGGGCCACAGTTACTGAATGTCATTTAGGGCCCTGGCCCTCTGGAGATGGTATTTGACCTTTGGGGGACACTTCTCCATGTGCCATAGTAGACCTTCCTCTTTGGTTTTCATACAGGGGCTAGTGAACTTTTTCGTGAAAGATCAGATAGTAAATAATTTCAATTCTGTTTTTGCAGTATGTAAGCAAGTCAGCATGGCCGTGTTCCAATAAAACTTTATTTACAGGAACAGTGGTGGGCGGGACTTGGCCCATGGGCCATTGTTTGCTGATTCCTGGTGTAGTGGCTTTTTGGGAAACAACACTGAAACACCCAGGCTTCTGTGGGTGATGGAGAAAAGAACTCTACACTAGAAACACAAATACCTCAGTTGAGATTTGACATCCATGCTGGGAAAATGCTTTGGTATGATTTTTCAGTTACTTTTCAGTTGGTGTAACAAAAATAAAAGCTTCCCTTGGGAAAAAATGGCCCCTAGTCCCATCACTCTTAATACCACTGTACTTTAATTTTTGTGTGTTTCCTTTGAGTCCTGTCTTCTTGTATGTGTACTTTTGCAAAGTCCCAATGTGTTAGTATATTTAATAATAACCAGTTGTTATCAGTAAAGAGTAGGATACACCCACATATGCAGCAGTTGTTAGTACATTGGGGTGTAGTGAAGCCTAAAAGAAGTAAATTGGATTTGGCAGAGAGAGTATTTTTAAGGACTGGTTGGTGAGGAGCAGTGTCAATTTCTGTGTTGTTGAGTTTTTCAGTAGAAGGGCTAAAATTCACTCTTTACTTAAGTCCTTCTAAGTAGCAATACCCAGCGGACCAACTGCGGGGAGGAATCAGGCCAGGGCTACAGTAAACCAGGCAATGGCTGTTGAGCACCAAAGTCACACTTTAACTCTTAGTTAACTTCGTGGTCGCATGACTGTTGCTAGGGTTTCGTGGCGGCATGACTGTTGCTGCACCTTTGCCCGTGGCCACAAAGGCTAGACCATCACAGATTTAAAATGTTTTCTCTCTGCACAGTTGGTACACACACAGTAAACCAAGAAACTAATGACCACACTTCAGCCTCATTCTATATGATGTGACTGTAATGATGTATTACAATACATGTTAATATTAACATATTAATGATGTATTCATGATGTATTTAGAAACAGGAATTTCCAAATTTGGATATTCAAGAATGGCAAGATTTTTTTTTAAACAACTGTTCTACCGTTGCTCAAATCAGTTGGAAGTTCCTTTTTTTGGAATTGTCTTTGGAATAGGTTCCAAGCTGCAGCAGAAAAGAGGTCTGCCTGCTTTGTAGTCTTACCTCATGTGTGACTAAAAACGGGGTTAGCCAGCACAGCTCCCTCGCCTCGGCCGCCGCCTGTGGCTCTGGGCTGCGTTCAGCTGTTTCCAGATTTCGTAACTGTGCTCAGAGCAGACGGATTTGTCTCAACTGGGCTAAAGGATGGGTGTAATAAAAACAAGCCAGGAGTGTCTAAGGGTATCTCTTTGGGGGGAACACAAATGTTTATTTTTCTTTGTAAGTGGTGATAGTTAAAAAAAAAGTCATGCCTTTGTATATTATTTACTTACTTATTTTTATTTATTTATTTTATTAATGTTTGAATACAGTTGTCTCCATTTTCCCACCACCACTCTGTCCCACCCCACCTGCCCTTTGTACATTATTAAGCTGACCCCAGCCCTCCATGCCAACATGGCTTTTGACTGGGACCACCCTGACATGAAGTCGGCCTCCAAAGTTGACCTGCTTTCTTCCAATTCCCACTCTAGGCTTCGAAGCAAGGGTCCTTGAAAGGCCCTCACTCTTATGTGCTTTCTTGTGCCTGTTAACTGGGACATTTGAAAGGCTGTTCTAGATTTGCTTTTCTGGGAGGCCATGTATATGATAGAAGGTGACAGATTGCAATGTATTCTCTCGATGACTCTTTTTCTCCCATGTTCCCCCTCCAGTGTGGACGGTAGGAAGCTTATGTCCTATACTAGGGAGTTTTATTGTCTAACAGGAAGTTGTGTAGGCTCATAACCCAGGAGCTGGGCTCAGAGCTGTTCAGAGGGCATGCTACCTAAGATCTTATTTGCAAACAGTAGATTCCTTCTAAGATGTTTTTTTTTTTTTTTTAAAGATTTTTTATTTATTTATTTTTAGAGGGGGAGAGAGAGAGAGAGAGAGAGAGAGAGAGAGAAACGTCAATGTGAGGTTGCTGAGAGCCATGGCCTGCAACCTAGGCATGTGCCCTGACTGGGAATCGAACCTGCGATGCCTGGTTCGCAGCCCGCGCTCAATCCACTGAGCTACACCAGCCAGGGCGATTCCTTCTAAGATGTTTAAGCAACAGGAGATTTATTAAAGAGTTTTGTAGTATTTCTGGGAGAACAGAGATTCAATGCTACATGTTCAGTAATAACACAGCTGTCTCCAACCAATTCCTAACCATATGTGGTTCTAATTCATTTCTGTTCCAGTACCTGTGACAGTGGAGGCAGAAACTAAAACCTCTACCACAGCGGCTCCAAGGAATCCAACATACCTTCCGCTGCAAGGGTGTGTCTGCTTTGGAGACTCTAGCTGTAAGGGGGTCACTGAAGGAGTGTTTAGCTTTCTAGCCTCTGTAGACCAGAAAGGTGGGTGGTCTTGAAAACTGTTGGATGGTGCTGAATGAGCCACTTTGCAATATTTGTGACCAAGGGTATGTGCATAGAGATGATGGCTAAACCTCTGGTGGGCCGATTCTTGAAGTAAAAAGAGCACAGGGTAGAGGACTGCTTGTAGGAGACTGACTCATGAGGGCTTTTAGAAGAATTAAGTGGGTGTCATCCAATGCACCTGTCAGTGCTGTTACCAGGAGGGTGACTGTGCTCTGTGTGACAGGCGGCATTGTTGTATAGCAGTGGCTGCTATGCCATGCTGCTGCCCTTGGCTTGGTTCTACCCTTAGTTGGAGAGAAGTGCTGGACTCGTGATGCTTTTTCCAGCATAGCACTGGAATTTTGAGGCTGGCAGAAGAACCTCATTTTCAAGTTTCAATTTCCAGCCTTTGTAACCACAGATAAGTTACTACACTATTCTGAGTTTCAGTCTGCTTATCTAAAAAGGATGATATGTCTGCCTTGCAGGGAGATTGTGCTGGTGAAGTCAGATAACAGGACTGTCTAACGTACACCTCTGATGTATATTAGTTGCCCAATAATTACTACTATTATGCTCAACTTTCTCATTTCCTTTTGTTTGAGCAGCTGCCTTAAACCCCAGGGTACACAGTAGCTTCTGTGCTTTTTCTGAGCAGTTAGCTCACCTTTCCCATTCCCTGTATGCCTGACTTTCCCCACTGTTCCCTGAAAATTTTATTACGAAAAATTTCAAACATACAAGAAAGTTGAAAGGACTGTATGGTGAACAAACATATACCTCTCACCTGGACTCTACAAATTAACATTCTAGTATTCTTGCTTTGCTATACTTCACTCCATCTATCTATCCATTAACCTATTTTACTTCTTTATACATTTCAAAATAAGTTGCCAACATCAGTACACTTCCTGGTATTTTAGCAAGCATGCCATTAACATACCTTTAAGAATATTTGTTTGCAGTTTTTCTCCAGATATAAAATTTCACAGTGAAATCTTATGTGTGCGTTTGCTGAGTTTTGACAACCCCATACACCTGTCACTCAAACCCCTATCAGGCTGTAGAATGTTACCAATCCCCAGGAAGTTCTTTGGTCCTCTTGCCCCTCCCGTGGCAGACAACCATTGTCCTGATTTTTTCTCCCTTTAAATTAGTTTCGTCCGCCATTTCAGATAAATGGAATCATGAGCGTGTACTCGTTGGTACCTGGTTTCCTCCCCTCTGCATAGCATTTTGAGATTCATCTGCATAGCCATGGCTTGTCAGTCACTGGTTCCTTGTAATTGCTCAGATAGCTAGATTTCAAATGATGCTGGATCGCTGTGAAGAAGTAAGAACCGTAAGTCTTTCTCATGGAACTTGGATGTTGTTTCCTCTTTCTTCTTAACAGCCTGATGGTATCAATGCACAGAGCCTCTTTGCAGACGGAAAGAGGTAGAAGGGCTCAGAGGCCCTTTTGTTCCGCCCGTCTTTGGCATCATGGCCAGGGCCGCTGTCTTTCTGATCCGTTTCTCCTCCCTCTTGGGACTCGTGTGAGGAGGGATTTAGGTGCAGGAGAGCGGTTATAAAAGGGATGAATCCAGCCTTCGCCTAATGATTTTTATTGTTGGGGATTTTGTTATGCTGAGTACATGCTAGAGATATAGGACCAGTCAGCTGCAACAGCTGGAGTGGGAAACCAATTTCTGTTTAGCTTTTCTGTTATTGAAGTAGCCAGGACTCTGAAGCCGCTGAATTTTGGGGGGTAAAAAGGAGCCATTCTCCTGCCCCCCTGCGTAGTGTTCCTCCCTCCCGCCTCCTTCATCTCTTTGCCTCCCCACCCTGCTGTCTCAGGTGCCGACTCTCTCATCCCTTTAGAATAGGCTTACATATATAGTGACCTATCTGGAAGCTTAGGTAGATCTTTTTTGAAGGAGATTGAGATGTTTGGGTGTGGGGAGAAGGAAGAGCATTGAGAAAGAGTGGCCACTGCTTGATGCCCGAGAGGCAGTACCCACTTTATGAGGGTAGGTTCTTAAATGATGTGTCGTGTGGCACCCGAGTGTTGGATACAGCAAGGCTGCACAGGTGCCAGTTTCCTCCTTGTTTCTGTCCTGTGCAGAGGTTCTGGAACGTGCTTATAACGTGCTTATACATTAGAAGTATCGGGGAAGATTTCACAGAAACACCACCACCAGGTCCCACTCTGGACTGGCTGAGCCAGAATGTGGGCCCCTTGCCCCAGGAGGTTCTAATGTGTAGTCACAGTTTAAAACCAGCCATTTGCTGCCTTTGGGACTCATTTTCACATGCATTATCACCGCTTATCCTAATAACCACCCAAAGCAGGGCAGGTTTTAGTCATGTCTTATTTTAACTGAGAAATGTGATGTTGAAGTGGACATTCTAACCTAGGTCAGTCTGATGGCAGGTGCCACGTTCTTCCGTTATTGTCTGTTGCCTCTGCCCTTTCATGTGAATGGATTTCCAGTAGTGGAATGGATCATTCCATCCTTCAGGTGTTCATTCATTGGGTGCTTCCATCTGCTGTACTGTGGCTAGAAGTTCCTGGGGAATATTGTCGTTGGTGGGTTCCTGCCGCAGGGACTTAGTGGACGGCGGGTGAGCTGTACTATGGTGAGTGCTCTCTCGAAGCAGCCAGGGCACAAGCTGGGGTCTGACTTGGTGGGCAGGTGCCACCTAGTGAAGGCCTGGAGGGGTGAGATTGCATGGGCTCCGGGGCGGGGCGGGGGTGGGGGGTGTGGGCAGAAGAAGCTCTGAAGCTGCAAACAAGAACGAGAAGAAGAAACTGGGTCTAGAGATTCCATCCCCTGAGCAGACGTGCTGCACTGAAGGAGGTTATTTCTCAGCCCGCCCGTAGTGCAGTAAGGCATGGGTTTTCACTTCACACCGGGACCCTTATTTGCATCTGTAAAAGGAAACAAAATGCTCTGTCCTAGGTTTTCTGTAAATTGCACATTTCATTGACTTCAAAAAGATGTTGTTTACTGTGAATATATTAAGGTGCAGATAAAATTAGGACTTTACAGCTAAGAAATTTGGAATAGACAGTGCTCGTTTTCTACCCCTCACAGAAAGCACAGGTGCTAGAAAGAGTTCCAGAAGAGCTGTCCACCACAGGGGTCTTGGCATTATTTTTGTGAATAATTCCTGAATTATTTCAGAATCTTGTGCATTATTTTTGTTGTTTTTTCCCCCCCCCCAGGTGTTAACTTTAACAGAATAGCATGGTGTTCAAAGCATGGATTTTTAAGTTAATTAAAAGCCCAGCATTGTCACTTCACTCAACCTGATGTAGGAAATCTACCCTCCCTTTCTGAACTTCAGTTTCCTCACAAGTAAAATGGGAGTGATAATAAATACTTGCCTCACATAATCTAAAAAGATGTATTGTATCGTTTCTATTTTTGGAAATTCATACTGTCATACAATGAACAGATGAACTAATTATTTTTTCTTACCTTTAAAAATATAAATTTGGTTTATGCAAATATGAGAATTATCACTTGTAATTACTGGTCTTAGAAATCATTAGAAGGCACGAGGATATCTAAAAAGATTTATTGGCCCTGACTAATGTAGCTCAGTGGGTTGGGAATTGTCCCTCAAACTAAAAGGTCATTTGTTTGATTCCCATCAGGACACATACCTGGGTTGCAGGCCAGGTTCCCAGTTGGGGTTATGCAAGAGGCAGCCAACCAATTGATGTTTCTCTTCGGTCTTTCTCCCTCCCTTCCCCTCTCTAAAAATGAATAAAATCTTTAAATATATATATATGTGTGTGTGTGTGTATATATATAATATTTGGTTTATACAAAACACACATACATTGTATTTGGCATAGGAAGAGCATGAGAAGGCATAAGCTGACCGCTCAGTCCAGGAAGGACAGTGTGACCATAGTAAGACAGGAGCTCACTCCCTGTGTTCTTCGCAAACTCAGTACCCATGCCTCCTCTTTCAGGTGATTTGGGTGAATTGATGATTCTTGAGTTTTGAGTTCATCCTTTCTTAGCCCTTTTATAAATAATAATAGAATTACTTTCATCATACATATTTAACAAGTAATATACAATACCTCTAAATAATTTATCATTTAATTTTATATATTTTAAAAAAGTATACTGTCTATTGTCTCCTGCAGTTGTGTCTTTGGAGCTTATTCTGGCTCCAAAATCGATCCTTTTCACTGGGGTGTGTTTGTTTTCAAAGCTGGATAAACACTCGTTTGTGTGCACGTGCCACCAACTATTTATCCTAGTGATCGGCATTTAGATCATTCATTTCTTCTCCTGTGGACAGTGTTGCTGTTCTGCACGTGGCTTGTTTGTGTCTCCCAGTGCAGGTGTGCAAACATTTCTCTGTGAATATGTAGAAAAGTGGGATGAGGGTTTTAGGGTACCCAGATGCTCAGAGCTATAAAATAACGCTGACCTGACTTCTGCGGTGGGTGTGCCTGCCAGCAGAGCAGAAGCGTTCCCATTGTTCCACGTCTTTGCCAGTATTTGGTGGTGTTACGCGTCTTACTTTTGTCAAGATAGTGGATATAAGTAGTTATGGTGTTGATTTTTTGTTTTATTTAATAATTTATTGTATTTTTTATTATCGTTTAGTCCCCATGCGCCTCTCCCCCTGTAGTCACCACACTGATGTCCATGTCCATGAGTCCTCGTTATTGAGGTTTTCATTTGTGTGTCCCCAATGATCAGAAAGGGAGTAGCCCTTCACTTGTTTAAAGGTCATTCTTCCTCCTTTGTAAAATTCCAGTGTGTCTTTTGCCCACTGATCTTTGAGGTTCTGTTTTTCACATGGGTGCATATGAGTTCTTTATGTGTTCTGAGTACTTAGTCTGTGTTGTATGTGTGTGTTCTAAGTGTCTTTTCTTAGTTCATAACTTGTCTCTTTTCTTCATTTGTGATGCTTTTGAAAGGTGGAAATTCTTACTTATTTTTCATACTATCTTTATTACGCTGCCCACTGCTGACGGCCGCTCCTCCACTCACTGACAGAAGCAGCAATCGCTCCTGACAGGCCTGTCTCAGATGCCTGGGAAGCCAACACAAGCAAACAGAAGTCGGGTTTCGCCCAGAGACCTACTTTCAAAATATTGCTGACTCTCAGATCGCTGCTTCAACTCATGGCCCGGCCGACAACTCAGATTCTCCACTGAGAGCAGCTTCCAGCTCTGACCCCAAACCAAGTCAGTCCAGAGACAGCACCTCACGTCAGGAAATCCTTAATTTTAATGTGGCAGGATTGCAGCTTTTTCCTCTGAAGTTATCTAGAAAGAATATTTTGTGTTTCCTGCTGCATGTTTCATGTTGCCTTTCTCAATGAAGTCCTTAAGTCACCTGGACTTCAGTGTGTGTGGGGTGAGGTCGGGGTCCGGCACCCATTTACATTTCCCGTGGGGACAGTGTTTGCACGAGAATGGAGAGGAGCGTGAGTGTCCCGCTCCTTGCACAGTTCTGGGCACAGGGAAGTCGCTCTGTGAAAGTTGTTGCTATTTTAGCCTTTACTCACCTGTGTTTTCATTTCACTGGTGTGCTTCTTCATGACATCATTTGCAGGTACATTCTGCAAAAGGTAATTGAGGCAGGTTTGCTTTGGTTAAGAGACCAACCTGGAATCTCCTCCCTCCCTCTTGTATTGTTGGGAGTTTGATCTGTAAGTTTAATCAAGGACTAAATCCTCATTATGAATGAATTGATTTGAGCATTTATTTCCTTTGGACCTGGCTGGTGATTGAGGATTTCTCTGGCATCTTAACTGTGTTCACTTTGCTCTGAATAATCAGATGGTTTTTAATTGAAAGGTTAATCTTGTTATGGACATGGACAACAGTTAGGTGATTGGTGGGGGGAGGGGAGTATAAGGGGACTAAAAGGTAATGTAAAAAATATACAGTAAAGATTCAATTAAAAAAATAAAAGGTTAATCTTGTTACTTTGGAATTTGCTTATTTAGCTCTTGATTGCCATAGATGTACTGGTGGGGGCCTCAGCCAAAATGCCGAAAGTTCTCTCCAGGTTAATTTCTGCTTTGTACGTCTTGGACCAGATTTTGTATGCTCACAGAAATCTTGCTTTGAAGGCTTTTTCCAATTTCTTAGCCATGCTTTAGTGGAAAGGAAAAGCAGAGAAATACTTCTTGGAAAATTAAAGCTGCTTAGCCACACCCCTGGGGCACATTGAGTGCACACAATGAAATCTGGAAAGTAAAACGTGAAACTTTATAAAGTGAGCATAAAAGGCACCGTAAGAAATTGGAAGAATGTTGTCAGTTAAACGGCTGAGGACGTCTGCCTGTTTTTATTGCTCAAGTGCGGTCGCGGAGATTCACTTTGAGGCCAGAGGGCTCCCTGGCAGAAGGTGGGTGGAACTGCCCACAGCCCAGGGAATAGGGAACAGTAAGCCCAGTGCCTTGGAAGTGAGCTTTCAGCCTGGCCTGTAAAATCACACTGCCCGCTTGAGGCTTTTCTGAGATGCTCAGCCACCTTGTGGAGGTGAGATCGTTAACCTCCTGGACAGATTCCAGGCAGTTGGAAGGATGGCAGGATTCATAACGAGTGGCCCCTCTCTTTGCCCTACCTAGATACTGTCTTTGGATTTCTGGATTCTGTAACAGGTGGTGTTGGTGGCCTGCCCAGATCTCCTTTACTGGGCCAGTGCACATAAGGCTTGGCTGTTGCAGGGTTATTTGCTAACTCCTTATATTTGTGTCCTTCACTGGAAGATTCTCCCTTTCCAGTTGATGTCGACGATTGGAATATAAAACCCAGCGTCCCCGCCTCCAAGCGGCACAAAGTCTATAGTGCAAGTCACTCCCGAGCTCTCTGTGGGATCAGACAGAGGCTGGGCTCCTTCAGCCCTCATCCTTTCCTTTCCCACATCTCACTTTCTTACAAGTTTCTCCTGAGAGCACTTCCTCAATTACTCACTTGCGCAGGAATCCGCACACCAGGCTCTTCTAAGGAACATAACCTAAGGAGGCTCTTTCTCTGTTTCTCTTCTCTGGCCTATCGCTCTTTGTTTACATCTGAGTCTCCCCTGCCCCCTTGGGTTCTTTTGGGGGCTCGTTTCATGCATTGTTCATCTTCAGACTTCCACCAAACCTCCCAACACCATGCCTGCTCCTAGTACAGGCTCGGTGCTTGTCGAAAGGGTAACTGAGTGAGGGAAGGAGCCTGTGCAGAGGCCGACGGGCTGAGAGGTGACTTCTGATGTTGGTGTAGGATCTGACGTTGCTTGTTCAGATAGCTACCCACAAGCAGGCAGTGGGCAAGACATGGTTTTGCCTGTGTTTGGAAGACAGTGTGTGGATTTCTCACCCTTAGTGATGTCGAAGCTGCCATAGGCAGGTGAGTTGGTTTGGGGGGAGGTGCCTCAGCCTTTTGGGGTGCCAGCTGCTCACGGACAGCCCAGTCCTGAGGTGGGAGTGGGAAAGTGGACTGGGGCTATGCCCGGACTCCTAACTGCCACACCCTACTGATAGGGTCCTGGCCTCTATATCTTGTCTCATTCACCTTCACCCCTCAATTACTGCCTTCCCCTCTGTGTTTCTTGTCTTGGCTAGATGGCTTTGACACTCACCAAGTGGCCGGAGCCAGAAATTTTGTGACTCATTCTGATACCTGCTGTGTTTTATTCTCTCTGCTACATTTAACCAGTTACTGAGCCCTAAATAATTGCTTCCCTGACCTGCTCCTCCCTGACCTTTACCTTTGTCCAGATGTTCCTTCTCCCTCTGGCCTGGACACCCATAATCATCCCCTTCCTGGCCTCTCTGGCCTTCCTTTTCTTCTAGGCCATCTTCAACGCCGTCTCCGTAGTGACTTTCCAAAGTGTATGTCATCCTTAAAGCTCTTAGGTGATTTTCTGTGACCTCAAGTCCAATCCAAGCTCTACTAAAATGGTATTCAACGCCTGGCCTCAATGTCTCCTGTTGGAGACTGTCCAACATCTGACCCTTGACAAGGTTGGGTTGGATGAGATGCATCTGCAAGGCAGAAGCGGCTGTGGCCAGATCTCCTATCCATCTCTTCCCATATGCCTGTCCCTATTAGCAGCAAGTGGTGAAAATTTTTGAACACCTGTGCTTTATAACAAAATACTCTACACGATGCCTCTGATTCTGCGTGGAATGACTTGCTGACCACTAACTAGAAGCCCCTAATAATCCTAATGCTGTCCACTCCCCCCACCTGGAAAGTAAAGGATAGAATTAAACTATGGGCAGACTAGCTGCCAAACATTGAAGGAAGGCATTGCTGGGAATGTCTAAGGAGTCACCATTCAAAAGCTCAAGATTTATTAGAACCACTGCCTTTCCCATGCCCTGGGCAGGAGCAGTTATTGTTGGGACCAGGTGGAGAGAGGAGGAAGGAGTTTTAATTAAAAAATAAAAATCCCAGTACATAAAAACATAATATAGCCCCCCCAGACATGTAGTTAGTTAATAGAGCAAGGTAAAGAATCACTTATCTAATTTCTGTAAACAATAACTAGTTTTTAAAGCACTCCTTGTACCCCTTTGATTTAGACCGATCTATAGAAATTTAGTAGATATTTAATTGTTAATCAGCATGTGAAAGTTTGTGCTCTTGTAGCTTCGTTGGTTATCTGATTAATGAGCCTCTTGGTCAAAATAACCTTTGTTTAATACGGTTACTTTGTGGGACTTTTTGTACATTTCAGTTTCTTTGTTTAATATGATTGATCTGTAAAACCTTCTGTACTTTTTGAAATTATTTCTATGGTAACTTTCTGTGTTAATAATCATAGTATGTATTGAATATTGTATAATCTCCCCTATAAAAATAAAGATTGATTTTACTCGGTGGGTCAGTCAGGTCTAGAGAGCTTGGCTGTCCTCCGGCACCACACCTGGTGTCTCGCTTCATTCGCCTTAGCCGTGCATCCTTCGGGGACCCGGAGACCCGCCGAGGCTGGACCCCGGCAGTCCCCCCTCATCTTGCACCTGCTTTTTCTATTTTCTCCCCTCAGCAGGGCAGATGCCATGTCCTTTGATAAAGGCATCCAGTGTCACCCTGTGAGGCTTGTGTGCAGCTCCCAGGCAGGTGCTGTTACCACGGGACCCTGCCTGGCCTCCTGTCATCACACTTCCAACAAGGTGGTCCCTCCTTCTGCTCATGGTGGCTGAGGCTGTGTCTTGCCCATCCTTGTGATGATGGTAGAAGCTTAACATTTTGTACACATTAGGCGTGGAGTAAAAGCAAACCAACCAACAACCTTAAAAATTGTTAATGAAGTGGGTTTTAATTTTTTAAGTTGTTTTTTAGAGAGAGAGGAGGGGGGAAGAGAGCTAGAGAAACATTGATTTGTCGTTCCCCTTCCTGATGCATTCATCGGTTCATTCTTGTATATGTCCTGACCAAGGGTTGAACCTGCAACGTTGGCGTATCAAGACAACACTCTAATCAACTGAGCTAGCCAGCCAGGGCCTATGTTTGTTATTAGTAAAATGAGAATTTTGACTTCCCCCTCTCCATTTAGTAGTCCTTAATAGTGCCTTTTGTTTCAGGACATATCTAATGGCCAAAGGTACTCTGAATTCAGTTATGCTTTTAAGTAATTTGGGTTTTATTAGCAGCCAGGATTTTGCAGACATTTGAAGAATAACCATTTGTTATGTAAAACACATTGTTCCTGTCAGACCAGGGGTCACACGCTCCAGTGCTGCTTTGCAGGGCCCAGGCCCTCACAGAAACTAGGGCGTCAGATCACCAGCACAGGCGTGATGGGCAGGGCTGCAACCTCGGCTTCAAATGCATCCTGAGCATCGAGGCAGGAGGGACTGCAGAGACTGCACATGGGACGGTGGCGGCCACTTCTCAGCCCTGGCGTAGCGTCGCCCAGCAGTGAACGTGGGCCTGGTGCTGAGGTCCTCAGGTGGTTCAAGGGAGACTGGAGCTGAGGATTTTATGAGAAGCTATCTTATTTTTTAAAGAGTGGCAACGGACTCAAAATATTGAAGCAAACTAAAAAAGCCAAGGTAAAACCAAAATCCTGTACTTTACGGCAAACTCTGTTACAGGACCTAGAAGTTCTACTTCTAAGTGTATACTCCAAATAATTCAAAACAGGGACTTGAACAGACACTTGTACGCCTGTGTTTACTGCAGCCCTGCTGACAAGAGCCAAAGAGTAGAAACAGCCCAGGGGTCCATCAGCAGATGAGTGGATAAACAAAAGGTGGTGTATCCCTGCAACGGAATATCATCCGCTGTACAAGGGTGTGAGGTTTGGATACACACTGCAACATGGATGAACCTTGAAAATGCTACACTAAGTCAAATAAGCCAGTCACAAAAGGACAAGTTTTATGTGTGTCCACTTACATGAAATTCATAGAGACAGGAAGTAGACTAGGGGCTGCTGAGGGCTGGGCGCAGGGGGCGTGGGGAGGTATAGCTAACGGTTAGGGCTTCTGTTTGGGGCGATAAAAAGTTTTGGAAGTAGATAATGGTGGTTAGACAGCATTGTGAATGTAACTAAAGCCACTGTACGATTGGACACCCAAAAAAGGATTAAATGACCAATTTGTTATAGGTCTAAAACAAACAGTAAAAAATTCCAGCTGCAACAAAAGCCTTCGTTAGCCAGTTGCACTGTGTTCTTTTCCACACACTGTATAACAAAACGTGTGTATGTTTGCTTTGAATGGCAGGACTGTTCCTTTTTGGATGGCTTCTCTCAATTTTCACCTTTCCCTTTTACCCTGCAAATTTGCCGCAGGTGTTGTTTTGCAGGTTTCAGGTGCCAGGCTCAGGTATTGCGAGTGGAGCTGGGATTAATGAAGCACCTGGGAGAGTATAAAAGAATTCATAAAGGAAAATGTGATACTTTTAAAATTGGGCCATTCTTGACTGGAAAGAGAAGGAAGAGAGAGAAGCCCTGGTGATAACCAGCAGCCAGTAATAGTTCTGGAATATTCAAAAGGATTCATGCAAATCAGATAGCACTTGAAGAAATTCAGTCAGCGCCTTTGTGTTTTGGGAATTCATTTGGCAGCAGGAAGTGCTAAGGAAGAGCTTTACTTAATATTCTCTGCTTCCATAAGGAAATCATTTCACTTGCAATTTAACACTGGCCCATTTTCTTTCCCTTCCAAAGGACAGGCAGTGCCCCTCAGAGATGGGAAGGACGGTGGGCAGCTGAAACCGCTGTCTGCAGGTTAACTTCTTAGCAATCCATCTAAAAATGACTACAGAAAGTAAGAAATTGGGGTCAGCAGGGATCCTGGCAATAGGCAAGCAGCCAGATCCTGCTCTGGGGAGTTGGAGGTGTCTAGACTTGATGCCTTTGAACTCTTGGTGTGTTTCCAGGTCATTGTTTGGCTCCTTGCTGCTTCTGCTGGAATTTACACCGTTCAGAGAGGTTTTTGTAGATCAACTCTCGGCTCCCTTTAAATCAATGGAAAACGTGACCACTTTTATATTCATTCATTCTCTTTGCTTAGCCCGCTTCCCTCAGAATTACTTCTTTACCCACGGTGACTTCCATTTTCCTTTTATCTTGACTTTTGGAGTGAGAGGTAGCCGAATCTGTTTGTTCTGTTATTATTATTTTTAATGTTTGCAGCAGATCTTGATACAAAACAGTCTCCTGTGTATATATAGTTACTGAAGTATTAAATAGGAAATATTTACCCTTCTTTTTGTTTGAAGTTATTTCTTCTTAAATATTGATATTACAAGTTTCCATTTCTCTGTGTCTAGATTGAGGAGAAAACATTGTTTTGAGTATTTCAGTCACCCATTGAACAAACATTAATTGAGCGCTTGCCATCTTCAACTCCTAGAACATTCTGCAGCAAAGAGCTCAGACGTCCTGTCCTCAGGGAGTTTCCATTCTGGTGGGGCATATAGACATGAACATTTCAGAGTAAAAGGGGTTGTGGTATCAGTGAGCACCCGGAGTGGCAGGATCCCAAGGAAGAGACCTCACCCTGTGTTGGGGATTGGGAAGACTTCCTGGAGGAAGTGACATCTACACTGAGTCTTGAAAGATAGTAGGGGTTGGCCACACCAAGGGACGAGCGTGAGGCTGTCCATGCAGAGGTGGCCGGAGGTGAGAGAGGACATCATCTGCTTGGGAAGATGTAAGAACTTCAGTGTGAGAGCAGCATAGCCCATGAGGGAAGGTGAGGGAAGAAGGGGTGGGAGCAGATAGTGAAGAGGTAGGTAGGTGTGACATTCTAGACACCTTTGTCATGAGTCAGGGGCTCTCAGAAAAAAATTTAAGTAGGGAAATAACTTGATCAGATTTTAATTTTAGCAAGTGTACGGTAGTTGGCTTTGACAATCAATCAATCACTCTATTGGAGGTATAATTACGTACAGTAAAATGGCCACATCTCAGTCCATAGCCAGTTTGGTTGACGAGTTTTGATAGTCGTGTACGGTCATGTTACCACCTGCTGAAACCAGATACAGAACATCTCTGTTACCTCAGAAAGTTCCTCTGTGTCCTGCTGTATCCACCTCCCTGCATCCACTTTCTGGCTCTCGCCTCCAGTTATATTTTTCTTGGATCTCATGTAAGTGGTGATACATAGTAGGTGCTCTGTTGTATCTGGCTCATTAAAAAATCAGTATGACTTGACACTCATCCACGTCCTTGAATTTGTGAGTAGTAGCTCCTTTTCATTGCTAAGTGTATTTCGTTGTATGGATGAACCACAGTTTGTGTATCCATTATCCTGTTAATGGACATTTGGGTTATTTAGGTTTTGTCTTTGATGAATAAAGGTGCTCTAACATTCTCCTACAAGTCTTTTCTGTGGGTTTATATTTTCATTTCTCTTGGGTATGTGATAGTAGGATTGCTAGTTCTGGAGTCGAAGGGCTGAGAACAGGCAGACCATGGCGTACAATCCAACTGAACAATGAAAGTGTTGAAAAATTAGGTAATTTAATATGGGAGATAGATAGCAGTAAAAAGCATCCCTTCAAGGAGGAAGCTGAATTGACAGGAGTAGGTGATGGACAAGATGGAGATAAGAGAAAAAGGATCATTGGACATGAGCATGAATGGCAATGTATTTCCCCGAGACAGGGAATGCAGGAGGTGCACAGTGGGGAGGAATGGTAACAGGTTTAGTTTGGCACAGCTGACTTTGAGATACTTGCAGGCAGGAGTGGGGGCCAGGACGCAGTTGGCTCCATGAATCTGGAGGCCAGAAGAGAGAGCTGGCCGGCAGGTATGGAGCAGGCAGTGGTCACTGTGGAGAAGACAATGAAGGCCGTGGGTGTGGAGGCCTCCAAGGAGGGGAGAAAGACCCACAGACCAGGGGAAGATGTATGTGACAAATTGTCATCAATTCAGCATTTGGTTCCAGAGTATATTAAAGAACTATTAAGTATCAATAAGACAAGGGTAAATAATCTAATAGAAAATGGGCAAATGCAGAGAGTCCTCAGAGAAGGGGAAACAAGAAGAGTGACCATAGTCATTAGGCTTTGTCTCCCGTACTAGTCATTAGAAAAATGCAGTTACAACCATAACTGCTCACTATTCCACACCCTTTAGAAAAAATTATCAAGCAACAAGTGATGGCAAGGTTGTGAATGAAGCACTGGGTGCTCTCATACACTGCTGATAGTGTGAGTGCAACCTCTATAGAAAACAGTCTCTTTTATGCAATAATAATAGTAGCCCTACTCTATCGAAGGGCAGTACTTCTACTCCTGAACACATATCCAGGTAGATCTGTCACACATTTGTAGCAGAATGTATGCCCACAAAGGTTTGTAGCAGCACAGCTTATGTGTGCACAGATATGGAAGCAGCCCGAGTGTCCATTAACCAAAGAATGAATAAATGGAATAGCAGGTGCCAACAGGGATGAATCTCAGAGACATAATGTTCAGGGAAAAAAACAAGTACGGAAGAGTATATATAACATGGTGTTCTTTTAAAACCTTTGAAACTGGACATAGTATTTTATGTTGTTTAAAGACTCACATCCAAACAGTTAAAATGGAGCAAAAATGCCAAATTAGAGTTGTGGTTTCCTCTAGGTGTATGGGAGGGGTGGCTACCAGGGGTCTTCATGTGGTTGATGACGTTTTCGTGAGCAAGCCCAGAGTATGTGAGTGTTCATTGTGTGTGTGTGTGTGTGTGTGTTTTATGCCTTGGGAATAACAACATGTAAGGCAATGAGATTTACAATTTTTTTTGACTCTGAGCCACAGAAAGAAATATCTTATACTCTACATGTACACCTGTATACAAATACAAACAGAGACAAATTTAATGAAGGATCTTTAGCCTTTCTTAGGAGATATACTCAGGTAGTTTCTCCATTATTTCATTTCATCTAAAAAATGTGTTGGTTGTGACCTTCTGTGGTTCTCACCCAGGAGCGATGCCAACTTGACAATGTCTGGAGACATTTTTGATTGTCACGAGGGGTGGCTGGTGAGTAGAGGGAGGGATGCTGCTAAACAGCTTATAAAGCACAGGGCAGCTCCAATGTCAGTCATGCCAGGGTCGAGAGACCCTGTTCTAGGTTGATTTCCTGACATAGGTTGAAGACTTACAGCTTGAAAAGCAGTGATGGTAGGCAGGGCATAAAGATTGGCTAGCCAGACAGAAGGAAGACCAGGAGTGTGTGTGGCAGTAGGAAGCTGAGGGAGATGTTCCAGGGGACCGGGTGAAGCATGGTCTGAAATGGGTTTAAGGAGTTTGGTGGCTAAGACAGTGCTGGTGCGCTGGTGACTGCCGCCGGGGAGTTTCGCCAGAGGCATGGGGAAGGCAACCAGTTAGAGGCGTGGGGAGAGAAGATGGGGGAGATGGCTCAAGAAGCTTGTCTGTGAAGAAGAGGAGAATACTAGAGCAGACCGTGGGTTTGAAGGGAAGCAGGATTTTTTTTTTCAAGATGGTAGAGCCTTGGCACATTAAAACGATGATGAACTGGAGCTGGCAGCAAGGGAGGTTGGAGGGTGTCAGAACTAGCAAACTGAGTGGGGCCAGTGGCTGGGCAGTCAGGAGTAGATGGAATCAGGAGCAAGAGTGCATGTTGGCTTGAGATGGGAGGAAGAATACAGAGAAAAGTGAGTTTGGGGGTGTGAGTAGGAGTTTGAAGATGTTGCTTCATTTGTGAAGTAGGGAGGTGAGGTCATTTTCTGAGAGTGAAGAGGGAGGCGGGGGCAGTGATGGGAGCTGAGGCTTGGGGAAAGTGGAGGAGGTTTGAGACAGCTCTGAGGGCCTCTTGGGATTGGAGACCACGAGTCTGTTATGACATCAGGTTTAGTAGATGGGTGGTTTTCTCCTTGGTGTTGAACACCCTGGGGGGAGAAACCCAGGAGGTGTGATAGGTAGAAGGACCTGAGTTTGGGTTTGGTTGGGTGGGTGTGTGAGAGTGCAAGGGAGTTGAGATCATTGGCCAGTGTGCAGTTGATGGATGGAAGGAAGGGCCTATCAGAGAAGTGGAAAATAGGAGGATTGGCAAATTACAGCACCATGTGAGGTGGGAGGGTTAGTGCGGTGGGAGGGTTAGTGCGGTGGGAGAAGCTGTGAGAAAGATTTGAAGTGGGAGGTGTTTATAGAGGATAAAAGGCAGAGGAGTGGGATGCTTGAAGGTAACTGCCAGAGGTGGAGCAGTTCTGGAAGGTCCAGATGAACCTTTAAGAGGAAGGCAGTAACACAGAGAAGGAGGTTACAGAGAATGAATGCAAGGAACAGACGGGGCAGTGTGCTTGGTGAACACTAAAGTGATTCAGAATGACAGCGGACTTGGTGTCTCACAGGAGGCTGAGCCAGGTGACAAGGTCTTCAGTGAATGGGAGAAAATGACTGCTGGAGGCACCTGGAAACCTCACCCAAGGGTGGAGGACTGTTATTTTGGCTTTGGGGAGTAAGAGGCTGTGTTTCCACCAAAAGTTCCAGTTTCCACCGAGGCAGGGAGAGAGGGTACAGTGTGAAGTAGTTCTGAGGGGTACTATAGAAAGGGGTTATAGGAGAATGGGGATCAGGATAGGGATGTGGGTGTAAAATGATGGGGAAGGATGGTGGTGGTGGTGGGGCAGGAAGGGCCTAAGCTTGGAACTGGGCTGGGAGGCATGATGAGAGTGAGTGGCTCTGTGGTTGTCTTAGCTCCCTTGCTGGTTGGGAGTTCCAGTCTTTTCTCTGGAAGCTACTTGGGAAGTGTTCTGCTAGACCTAAAGTGACACTCTTCACATTTCTAACTCAGAGTTGGCTGCGCCCTGACTTTTGTGAGCAACAACAACCTCTGAGGAGGATGGAGGATCCATAGAGCCAGGAGTTGGCACTGAAAGGCCTTTTAGGGCATCTGAATATTTCATGATCCTTTGATTTGCTAGAGGTCTGTCTGCTGGAGAACTGCATATTCTCAACTGCCCTTTTTTTTTTGGTCTCTAGAAAACAAAAGGATAAGATATCCTGTGGGGTTCAGTTCCATTCAATGCCTTTATAAAATGACGTGATAAGCCATGTCTGGTTCTTTAACGTCAGCAGTCAATAAACCTTTCCTGTTAAAGAGCATAGGATTTCAGTGGGGAATTTAAACACGCTTTCCTTTAATGGCTTAAATGAAGATGTTGCTTTTTTTATGAAAGCTTTATATATATGACCTATTTAATGTTTTTCCTTAGGAAATAAAAGATGGCAGCTTCTTATTTCCCTTCCCCCCCCAAAAAGTGGGAGGGGACATTGGATTATTTTGGCGAGGAGATACCTATTTGTGCTGCAAAAAGGGATGGTATTTGGAAATGTGAAAAATGTACTCTGATCCCCACTCTCCACTTTTAACTATCAAAGTGAATGAAAAGAAATGAATATTTTAAGGGAACTGGATGTGATGAATGGCTTTCTTCTGAAAGCTTTTAGTATCAGAATGAAAAGTTATATTTTGATTGTTTTTTTTAAAAGATGAACATTTCTTCATGGAAGTGTTATCGGAGAAATGCTGGTTCTTCTCGCCGACACAGTAAAGAATTACAGGTCAGTGAGCCTATTAGTGTGCAAGGCAAAGTTCATTAATAAATGAGAGAGCAAAAGCAAGGATGGCCAAAGGCCCGGTGGCCAGCACCCAGGTAACCAGAGGCTGGGTGGCTAAAAACAGGTGGCCAGGGTCCTGGTGGCCAGAGTGCTTCCCGAACCTCCACCACCATGTGGCAAGATAGCCATGAGCCAAGAGAAAAGGCCAAGAGCAAGTCCTTTGTTCTGTGGACTTATATAACTGGTGAGGTTGGAGTGAACAATTCCATTTTGATTGGCGGGTAAAAGTGGTGCCAGCCTTTTCGTGGAGACATGACGGCCTAAATGCAGGTCTGGGTGGGAGTCTGTTAGCCCAAATCCTTACCTTGCTGTAGACTCTGTTTGTTCATTTTGTACGTGACTGGAAGCAAACAGTTAACCAAAGTTGTTTTATGGGTTTTTTCTTTGGGCACTGTGGATCCCCTCCCCTTCTCCCTTCTAGGCCTTGGAATGAATACGTACTTTCAAGGTTTTCCTTTCCCAGCTAGTGGAGATGAGACACACAGAGTTCCAAGGGCTTCCCCCTGCACTATCATAGTTTACTTGTGTTGTTCCGGATGCCTGGCAGCCTTACAGGACCAGGCCCAGGACTACTGGGTCACGGGTGAGGCATGCTTTCCTTTGCTTTTAGCCTCCTGTGTTAAGTTCCTTGTTAGATTGCGATGGTGAGGGTCCTACCTTTATTTCACTTTTGGCCACCCATTCCTAGCTGCTACCTAAGTGTTAAATGGTGTTGCCTGGCAACCAGGACGCTGTAGTTGCTGGCCAGCAACAGCAGAGCAGTATCAGGTTTCTTCCTATGCTGTCTCCTGCCACAGAAGTAATATTGGAGTCTCCAGCACCCATGAATTAGCAGTAGCCTCCATGAGGTGTCTGAAGTACCAAAGAATGGTTGAAATGGTTGGGAAGATTGAGGGAAACATGTACAGGAAAGGCTCTGGCCATGTGGCTCAGTTGGTTGGAGCACCCTTCTGTGCACCAAAAGGTTGTGAGGTCCATTCCTGCCAGCGCACATAAATAGGTTTCTGCTTTGATCCCCAGTTTGGGCGTGTATGGGAGGCAGCCAGTCAATGTTACTCTCTCGAATTGATGGTTCACTTTCTCTCTCTTTCCCCTCCCTCCCTCTGTCCCTCCTGCCCTCTCCTTCTCTCTCTTTCTCTAAAATCAGTGGAAACATGTCTTCAGCAGAGGATAAAATATATATATATTGAATATGTACAGGAAAGGCTAACTCTATAAATGAATGCCAGGCCCCCAAGTGTTTTGGTAGTATCATATGAAAATGGGAGAACAGAAAGCAAAGTGTGAGAAGCTGGACCAAAGGATGAAGGAAACCTTGGAGCAACTGTGGAGTGGACATTGAAAGGCCTGATTAAAATGTTAGAATGGAGGGAAGTTCCACAAAGAAATAATACTCTAGAGCTGAGAAAGGACGAGGAAGAGGAAGTGGGGCATGGCCCTGCTTATAAAGGCGTAAAGGGGAAGGAGAAAAGGTTTTGTTTGCTGGAATGGTGACTTTACATAAAATGTGAAAACACATCAGATTCTGTTATTGCTTCGGTAATTTCCAGGACCCTTTGTTTAAACATGGCATATTCCCTTTCCCTTTCTAAGTATGCAAACAGACTCTTTCCTAAGAGTAGATTTTTTTCTTCTTTTACTTCCCAAAGCTATATTTCCCAAGATGTGTCCCCCTGAATGGTGTTACAGCTGGCTGTTCAAAGGCAATAAGGAATTTTATGCTCACACGAGTTTAAGAAGTACTGTGTTTTCAAAAGGTGAACAGGTTTACTTACTGCACAGTTTCTCTGAGCCTTTAATATCAAATGTGCATTTTTTTGACCTTTTAAATTGCTAAATATACATTCAGCCTCTCTTCTCAGAGCTCTCATTTTGCTGTAGGTGACAATGTATCTAGTTAATTCTCACCCCACCAGACTCCTTTGTCACTGGAAGTGACCCAGTGCTGGCCAATGAGATGTAAGTCAAAGGCTGGATAGGGTGGGGGCTTCCAGGAAAGCCATTGGTTTCTGGACAAACAGGATCTAAGGAGGCTGGCACACACCTTTGCCAATTGCCCTTTCCTCTCTCTTCCTGCCTGAAAGCACTAGCTAGCTTGCACCAGGAAAACAGCAGCCGAGAGTCGCAAGTGAGAAAGATCAGGGGAGCCCTTGGTGTCTTCATGAAGCGACTCTACCAGCCTTGGACTCTCTATCTTTGGACTGTTCTAGAAAAAAAAAAAAAATAAAGCGCTATTTGGTTAAACCATTGTAGATGACTTCTGTTACATGCAGAATGCAATCCTAACATATATGAGGGTGATGTAGTAAGCAGTAATTGAACTTATTTTAACCATGGAAACTTTTGTTTTTGAAATAGTATAGAAGATCCTTTGGGTAATGCTGCCTTAAAGAATACGAATAGAAAGATAACTCATATATTCTGCCAGTTTCTACAAGTATGAATTTTCTGATGTTCTTTGTGGAATTAGGGTTTTGAATTTCAATCTTTTTTTTCTATTCCCATCTCTTCCCCTGGTTCGCAGCCCGCACTCAATCCACTGAGCTTTTTCCCCTTTTTAACTTTATAATTTTTTATGCCTCTTACCAAAGCACTTTATATAGGCCAGGTTTTTTTTTTTTTTTAAACTGAGATAGTTTTATTAGCTTACTCATGCCCTCTTTACACAATAGAATTGTTCTCAAAATTGCAGGTGAATTGACTCAGATGCTCTTTCATTTCCATGATAATATCAGAGATGTTTAGCTTTTTTTGAAAGATTTTACTCTTGATTGTGTCACTTAACACTGTTTCTGTCTTCACAAAGTTGACGTTGTGTCAGCCGACACCTCGGTGTCTCAGGGAAGCTCTTCACAGACTGATTTTTGTAAAGTTAGAACTCTTGCACTTCAGACCTCCCACGATTGCTCTCCTTTTGTAAGTTGGATTTTCACAGGTGTGTGTGTGTGTTTAAACAGTGTTAGGCTAAATTCTCTGATAAAAAAAATTTTTCAAATCTCTTTTGAGGACATTTAAATTATATTTCATATCTCTAGAGGAATATAAAATCTGAATGTTAAACGTTGAAGGGGACGGAGCAAATGAGTCAAACTTCCCAATTCTGCAGCCCAAGGGCCTGAGAGCTTAACTTGGGCCTCAGCGCGAGCGGAGCCAAACGATGGCGGGACCGTCTGCCCGTGCAGCTCCCTCTGGTGATGCTCCGACCCTAACAATACAGGAAGTTGTGGAACTCGTCTCACTGACCTGGCCTCAGATGTTAAATAGCCCATTTATGATGTCGGGAGCATGTGATGTCCTTTAATAGTATTCCAGTAGGAGAAAAAGCGGTAAGTAAGAACTCTAAAGACTGGCCTTGTTTTCATTATATGCAATTTAGAACACAGGATTTTCTGGGGGGAGGTTGGAAAGATGAAGTGTTTATTAAGTTTAAATCACAGAAAGCAGAAGCCCAGATCAATGAAATAAATTATATGACTTCTTACATTGATGTTTCCCTTTTTTTACATTGTTGTTAAGGCCATTGTCAGAACAAGCAACATCAAGATACTTAGGCCATTTGTATGTCATTTGAAAGGACCCAAGTCAGGTGACTTGGGATATTGAATTTAAGGCACTATTGTTTCGAAGGAAGGAAAGTAAGCTGAAGGTGGGAGGTTGGGAGATGAGGGAGGGGGGAACGTGTTTGGAGCTGAAAACTAGTGAAGTGCACTATTTTAGAATAAACTTGCGTCTTAGGTAAATAACAGTATTTAGCTTTCTTAAACTGTTTTCTCAAGCTGCTTGAATGAGACCATGCTTTTCATTTTCATTTCATTTTTTTAGCTTAATACTTTGTTAATTATAGCTAATATTTATTCTTATGTATTTATTAAAAAAATATTTCTTGAGCACCTCATTTGTGTAAGACGCCATATCGAGAGTTTTTTGAAATTAGCAGTAATTGAACCTTAAGAAACTTCTAGGATAATTGGAAAAGTAAAAAAAAAAAAAAGCACAGAATGTTCTCGCTCATAGGAAGGGTAGCTTGGATCTGAATAGGCCGAGTTGAGGAGTGCAGGATTTCTGCAGGCGGTCAGCATCCTCTGATGCACGGTGGAAGGACTTCGTCAGGTGTAGGTGAAGCTGATATCTTAGGGAGGAGCCTGGCGGTGGAGTTAGGTGCATTCTTAGTGGGGAGAGAACACTGAGATCAGCTGGAGGCTCCTGACAATTTCTTAAGGAGTTCAAGTTGGCTGATGGCAAACAGTTGGGGAGGAGATGGGTAAATAAGAGATGTTTTGGAAAGGCAGTCCTCAGCACTTAATTAAGTGGTTGGGAGTTGGGGATGAGGAATGTTTCCATTATTATTAAGGTTTAAAAAATTTTAATTTGAATTCATTCTTTAATAGGTATTACATTCACGTGGGTCATAATCCAGAAGAATCTACTGTTTTCCTCTTTCCTCTGTCCCGTTGTCTCACTCCCTGAAGATTGTCACCAATGCTGTCAATTAAAAAAAAAAGATTTATTTATTTATTTTTAAACAGAGGGAAAGGGAGGGAGAAAGAAGGAGAGAAACATCAGTGTCTGGTTGCCTCTTGAGCACTCCCTACTGGGGACCTGGCCTGCAACCCAGGCATTGTGCCCTGACTGGGAATAGAACCGGCGGACCCCTTGGTTTACAGGCCTGCACTCAATCTATTGAGCCACACCAGCCAGGGCCAATGTTGTCAATTTCTTATGTATGCTTCCAGTGATATTTAATGCTTATGTAAGCAGATATGTGAGTGTGGGTACTTTCCCCCATCTTTATATTTTACCCATTAACAATTTTTTCACTTAATAGTATTTTTTAGGATAATTTCAGAGCAGTGGACAAAAGGCCCCTCATTCTTTTGTTACAGCTGTGTAGTGGTACATTTTTTGGATGTACTATAGTAATTTGTTGATCATATTAATGCCCCTTTAGTTGATTCCAGTCTTTTGTTATTATAAAGAATATACATTATAATACCTGTACCTATGTCATTTCTTGCCTGTGTAACCATTTCTGCAGAGTAAATGTTAAGAATGGAAATAGCTGAGTCAGAGGGTATGTACATTTTTTATTCTGATATATGTTGCCTAATTGCCCCTCATGGAGATTGAATACTTCCATCAGCAAAATATGAGAGTGTGTATGGTATGTTCTTAAGCTTTTGGATTTTTGACAATCTGAGATTTGAAAATAATTCCTCAGTTCAGTTTTAATCTCTCTCTTATTGTGAAGGAGATGGACTTCCTTTCATTCATAGAAGAGCCATTGTATTTATCTGTGAAAACAGTCTTTACATTACTTGACCATTTTCTGCTTTAGGTTATTCATTTTTTGTTCTTAGGAGCTTTATATATGTATTAAGGAAACGAGTTGTGTGCCTGTGATAGGAGTTGCAAATATTTTTCACATTTTGTGGTTTGTGTTTGACTTTGCTTTTGATTTTTTTTTTTTTACGGTCATGCAGTAATTTTAACTTCTGTAGTTGGCTTTCTCAGGCTCTTTATGGCACACTTAGAAAAATCCTCCCACTTCACGTTTCTTAGAATAAACTATGTGAGCTATCTTTGGTACTTTCATTTTTTTATGTTTAAAATTTTGGTTCACTTAGAATTTATCCTGATGTTATCCTGATGTTTAACCTGATATATATGAAGTAAGAGATAGGGATATGGCATTATTTATTTTTCAGATGACTCCCTTGTTTTCCACATCATTTACTGAATAAAGCATGTTTTCCCCATTCATTTGAGATGCCGCATCTATGATCTTCTAAATTCCTGAATGCAGTGATTCTGGATCTTATTTCTGGACCTTCTGTGCTTTGCTGATCTTGACTTACTGTTCATGTGTCAGTTATACACTTAATTATTGTAGCTTTACAATAGATTTGTGTGAATATTTGATAGGACTGTTCTCTCTTCATTGTCTTTATTTTCAGAATTGTCTTGGCTGGTCCTTCCTGTTGGTTTTTCCACATGAATTTTAGAATGTGCTCATTTAATGTCAACCTCCCCCACAAGATTTCAAAGCCTTTTTTAAAATTATAATGGGTTCATAGATTAACTTTGGGGTAAGTAACATCTTGATGATGTTAAATTTATCCCTGAGACATAACATGTCTTTTAAGTCTTTTTTAGTGATGCCTTGGAGTGTTTTAAAGTTTTCTTCATATAAGACTTGTACATTTCTTGTTAGGTTTATTGCCTGATATTTTACTTTTTATTTAGTGGCTATCAAGAATGAAGTCTTTCCTTCTATTATGTTCTATAAGTGGTTATTTTTTTTGTCTCTGTTAAGGCTACTTATTTTCTGTGTTGATTTTGTATCACCAAACATTTTTTTCCCTTGTGTAATTACATTGACTGGACTCCCCAGATCCATGTTAAAAGGTACTGGTGATAAATTACATTCTTACTTTGTCCCTGCCCAGAATTTCTCTGTGAAGCATGCTGATTTCATGCTGAGATACATTATTACGTTAGAAAAGTATTCATCTCCCTCTCTGTCTTTTTTCCCCTTTCAGCAATGGGTGTTGAGTAATAGCAGATGCCTTTTCAGTGCCTCCGGCAGTGATGTATGACCTGTGATTGAAAAGACTCTTTTTAATCCTACCTGGATGTGAAGGGGGTGAATAAAGTCGTTCGGGGTTGGGTGCTGTTGTTCAACTCATCTTTTATCAAATGCTACGAATATTTAATAAACACAGACCTGGTAATAGATTGACTTTGGATAAAGGTTTTAATATTTCCATCTCTTTCAGTCAACCCCTTTTGGGAGCTTCAAGTTGAACCTGTACTCCAGGTGAAATTGAATGGGCATAAAGGAGCGTTCTGGGTGTTCTGAGTTCTGTAGTCTACGTGGACACTAGGGTCTCTGTCGTCAGAGTCCGAGAGAATACTGAGTGTGAGGAGAGGTGGCTCACATGATGATGATAGCCGGGGAGCATGTAGTAAACTGTTAAAAGTCACCTTGATGTATGAGTCATTCCCCAGACTCTTAATCAGTGGGTTTTTTTTTTTTTTTTTTTCCGGGAAGGTTAAGATAGATGCCAAATGGACAGGATGCTTTGTTACATGTTGCCTGTTTTTAAAAAATCAATACCTTTGAATTAAAGTTTTGTAAGGGCCTAAGAGCTCACTTTCTGTAGAGTTTTAAATAACATCTTCAAGTCTCAGTTGTTTTTCTTCAAGCTATTTGCGCTTTAGGAATAGAAGGTGATCGTTATATTGTAATGAACTTGATCTCAACTCTGGGGAGTCTAATGACTTTATTTTTTACTGATTGGAGCTCATGTTAATTTACTCCCCATGTGTGTTCCTCATTTTGTCCATGCAGCCTATGTTTTTCTAAAGGAATTTTTAGACTTATTTCTTACCTATATCACATCCCCCCTATTCTTGACTACAAGGGTTAGCGGTTGGGGTGGGTAAGAGGAATGAACAAACGTAGGTGTGAGAATTCCCAGGCTACTAAACTCTTTGCCTGGTGTGAATAGCACTCCTCCAACATTTACTTACTCACTCAGCCTCTGTACCCATGGCTTAGATCCCAGGTGGCAAATACAAGGCCTGCGGGCTGAATCCAGCCTTCCACCATGTTTTATCCGACCTGGCACCTTGTTTCTACCCAGTGGCAGCGTCGAACTCTCGCTTAACTGTTAAGGAGTAGTTCCATTTATGCAGTCCTAAAGTTACATTCGACCCTTTGAAGGCAACCACGAGGCTGATGTGGCCCTCGGTGGAAGTGAGTTTGACACCCCTGGTTTAGATAATGGGGTTTTGGTTAATTACTTCATGGCAGATTTCCAGAAGAACTAAATTAGAAGAGGCTGGACTTAATGGGTGACCCTGAAATTATAACAGGAGATAATGGGTCAAGGCCACCAGCCCTTTTCAACAGGTAGTTACAATGACCCTGGACATTCCAGAAAAGCAAATTTGATATAGTTTGTATTGTTTATGAAGGCAGAGGGGTGTGCAGGAAGTTTTAGAGTCAGTTATTGGGAAAATTTACCAAGCAAAGGTAGAGAGTACAGATGCCTGTTAGTAAGGAAGCTTAAAAGATTTATTCTAAGAACTTCCAGCTCCTGGAAGCAGTTAAATAGTTGATGGCCAAGTTTTTCTTGAGAAATTAATTTTCTAAGATTACATGGTTGAAAATATCCCGGTCTTTCTGTTACATATAAGAGTGGCATTTCGTTCTGATGGTAGTGGAGAAAGTTTCAGATTCAACTTCTGTAATGAATACAGTTCTAATCTGTATTTGGTCCCCACTGTCAGTGACACGGGGAGGGTCCCGAGTTTGCAGCTTCCCCTTCCCCTTTGACTTGTGTATGGTTGAGGAAGACCCACCTGTACTGATACTTCTGCTACTGCATGTGTTCCGTACCATTTGTATGTCAGATGAATAACCTCTGTGTGAAAATAACTTTGGAAGTCCTTTGCGTAGCATTGTGTATGCACATTGCTTTTGAGACCAAGTCAGGAATCCCGGCAGTGAATCGGTGCCTTCTTCACTTGTCTTGTATCACATTAAATTCTTGAATGTGCTGGCTTTCCAAACAGGTTTATAGCATATGTGCTGGAAATTTTCATGACTTTCTATTTCTGTAATCCAGAATTTGTAGTAACTTTATGAGGAAGTGAGCTGAAGTTTTGAGTTTATTTCAGGCTTTCTCAGCCTCAGCAGTATCGGCATTTTGGGCTGGATTAATTCTTCGTTGTGCAGGGCTCTCCTGTGTGTTGTGGGATGTTTAGCAGTAGCCCTGCCCTCTACCCCCTAGATGCCAGTAGTATCTGCCCTGGGTGTGACAACTGAAAATGTTTCCAGATGTTGCAAATATTCCTCCTGAGGCACAATCACCCCCAGTTGAGAACCACTGGATCATGCTATACAAAGAATGGCTTTGAGGTTAAACATGTTGTCTGTGTTATTAAAAGAAAATGAACAGACATTTGTTAAGCACTAACTCTAAGCATTCCTGTCCTCAAGGAAAACATACACGTGAACGAGTGACTATAACACTGTATCATACAGGCTATAATCGACACAAAGATGAGGGAGTGGCTACCTCTCTCAGAAAGAGGTCCAAAAAAGCACAGGCAAGGAGGAGGGGAGATATTTGACTTGGGCATTGAAGGATGAGGAAGAGTTCTCCAGAGTGAGTTTGCAAGAGCTTTCACAACAGATAAGTCATCACAGATAAAGGCTAAATGACTCTACATTATGGTCTGCCTTGCGCTGGCTTCTTGCCCCGGCAGTTATTAATAGCCCTCTTTTCACTCTCAAAACTGCCCAGTTTGAATAGTAAATTACATTGGTTACTCTGGTAAGGGCTGGGCTACTGTAATTGAAAGTGGGCAAATGATGTATTTGAGGTATAGTGAGTCCTCTTGTGTTGTCAGCGGGTAGTTTGGGGGTGGAAAGAGATGTGGAAAGGGTCTTGTATGCCGTATTCCCAAGATTGGACTTGTTCTGGACGTTCTAGGAACCATCTCAAAGCTTCCAGGTAAAGGAGCATGTTAGGAAGACAGCCAGACATAAGCCTTTTGGGCCCTTGAGAAATTTCAGTTTGATTCATATGGTATGTACTCCTCCCAAACAGTTCCTCTGAGAGAAAATAGTTTCCTAAGAAGCTATGCTTGACCAAGTTTTGCTTGGTTACAGCCAGGTACTGATCACAATTGTGTGACTTTCAACTGAGTTTCTTTAAGATGTGTATAAGGGAGACTTTTTAGGGGCTTCATGTTGATTTTCTTCCTGATTTATAAATCAAAGAAGTTTTGCTCTGTTACTGGAGTTTGAATGGATGGTGACTATTTTAGTTAGTTAGATGAAGAGAGAGAGAGAGATACGGAGAGATACAGAGAGAGAGGTGGGAAAGTCACTCCATGGGTGAAATTCAGCCTGCTGCCTGTTTTTGTAAATAAAGTTTTATTAGAACACAGCCACAGTAACTGTTGTCAACGGCTGCTTTCGTCCTACGAAGGTAGAGTTGAATATTTGTGACAGGTGCCCTGTGGCCTAAGTGACTGGCCTTTTAGAGAAAAAGTTGGATCCAAGTGAGTTCCATAAAATTCGCATAAAAATTGCCAAGTTCCTCAAGTATTTTCCACACCTTCACGCGTGTGAAGGTAGTTTTTCCAAATGGACTAAGTGATGCAGTTTTCTGTGCATGGATCTGTTCAAAGGGGGGCCTGTGTTTTCACTCTTAGTGTAGAGGTTCTGTTATCCAGTGTTTACCAGAGAGAGAGGCACTCTAGAACTTGGCCTTTCCTTGTCACAGGAAGTCTTGACTCTACTGACCTGATCTGCTCCCAGCTCCTGGGCGATGCTGCAGTGGGCGGCCTGGCGGGGGGGCCCTCCTGCCTGCCACCCTGCTGCCCTGTCAGCTGTGGAGCGTAGCTGGCAGTTTTCTTTTTCATTTTCAAGTTTTTTTTTTAAAGTGTTGTTTTACATGAATTTGTGTGTTTGAGAATATTTTTAGTTTTTAAAAATACAAGAAGAAAAAAAATAAGTATATATTTTTGGTTGTTTTGTTTTGTTTTTGGTTGGCCCAGTTCATTTCCTCCTTATCATTCTCTGGCCTTTCCTCGCTTTAATGGCCATGTTTATTTCTTGACGGCGCTTCGAAGTGACCCTTGCCCTCTGACTGGCGTCAAGCTGCACACCGGTGTCGGGCAGAGACTGGGCCTTTGGAGAGAGAGCCAGGGACAGCAAGATGATTAGCCAGAGACAGTGTCAATGAACTAGAATGGGTGGCCTCACTCCCCTTTTCTGTACCAGCCCGGGTAGCTCGGCTGTTTGTGGGGTTTGGCTGCTTGCTTGCCTTCAGGGATTCTCCAGTACCAGGAGTGTGGTCACACTGGGACACCAGTTCAGATGCGGGAAGAATGCGCTTGAGTCCTCTGCGGTCCTGGACTCTGCCCCTCCTTCTTTCTCTGTGAAGCGTCCACATAGGGGTTTCCTTCGTCCTTCGTTTGCTCTTTTCAACCCCCGAGGGAGTTTTGCACCCTGGGAATCCCTCCCATGAATGCTGGACATTTTTCTGGAAATTCCTGGTGTCACTTGAAACTAGCTTCTGTTTTGTGTCCTGGAAGAGTTCCGGTTGCTGACTGCCAGTAGCTGCGTCTTCGGGTCCAGGAGGTTTCGCCCCGGGTTTGTGTGGGGGGCTGAGCTGAGGAATTCCGACCCCCCCCCAAGCCCCCGCAAGGCAGGGCCACATGTGAAGCCAGTTGGGGACCAGGTCACTGTGACATTCTCTGAAAGTTGACACCCCAAACCCTGGGTCTATCATTTCTTCTCTTCCCTCCCACTTTTTAAAAAATTAATAGGCTTTATTTTTTTCAATTTCAGTTTTAGATTTCCATAAAAAATTAAGCAGATAGTACAGAGAGTTCCTGTATACTTTCCAGTCTGCCCCCCACAGTCTATTATAAACATTTTACGTTAATGTGGTACATTTGTTACAAGGAACGAACCAATATTGACACCTTATTAACTAAAGTATATGGTTTATTTACAATTCTTTAGTGTTTACCTAATGTCCTCCTTCTGTCCCAGAATTCCACCCCGTGTACCACATTGCATTTATGAGTCATGTCCCCTTACGCTCCTCTTGACTGTGACAATCTCGCAGACTTTCCTTGTTTTTGATGCCTTCGACCGTTTTGAGGAGTGCTGGTCAGTTATACAGAAAGATGGCCTTACTGGAATTCGTTAGCTGTTTTCCTCATAGTTAGACTTGGGGTTATGGCTTTTGAGAGGAAGAGAACAAAGTGCCATTTTTATCACAGCACGACAAGGGTACATGTCTCCACATGATTAGACTTATTGTTATTGTTAATTACTTGGCTGGAAGTAGTGTTTGTCAGGGTTCTCCACTGAAAAGCTGCTCCTCCTCACCCTGGCCATACCGTGCTCTTCGGAAGGAAGTTAGGTGCAGCCTGCCCTTAAGGAGTGGGGAGTGAGGCTCCATTTCCTTGAGAGAAGAGTATTTACATAATTTGGAATTCTTCATGGGAGATTTCTCGTTCTCCCCCATTTAATCACTTATTCGTATCAGCATGGCTATGTACTTTTTGAAAATCTTTATTGTATTTTTTTTACATTACCTTTCAGTCCCCTTATACCCCCTCCTCACAGCACTCACCACACTGTTGTCCATGTCTATGAGTCCTTTTTCTTTTATGCTCAATCCTTCCACCCCCTGATCTCCCCTCCATTACCTGTCATCCTGCTCTCCATATCTGAGTGTGTCCCGATTTTACTTGTTAGTTCAGTTTGTTCATTAGATTTCACATGAGCAAAATCATGTGGTATTAATCTTTCTCTCACTGGTTTATTTTACTTAGCATAATGTTCTTCAGGTCTATCCGTACTGTCACAAAGGGTAAAATTTTCTTCCTTTTTACGGCTGAGTAGTATCCCATTGTGTAAATGTCCCATAGTTGTTATATCTACTCATCTATTGATGGGCACTTGGGCTGCTTCCATATCTTGGTGATTGTAAATAATGCTGCAGTGAACATAGGGGTGCTTATGTTCTTTTGAGTTAGTGTTTTGGGTTCCTTCAAAAATGTCCCCAAAAGTGGAATCACTGGGTCAAAAGGCAGATCCATTTTTAATTTTTTGAGGTGTCTCCATACTGCTTTCCACAGTGGCTACACCAGTCTGCATTCCCAGCAACAGTGCGAAAGGGATCCCCTTTCTCCGCATCCTCGCCAGCACTTGTTGATTTATTGATGGCCATTCTGACGGGTGTGAGATGGTATCTCATTGTGGTTTTAATTTGCATTTCTCTGATGATTAGTGACATTGAGCATCTTTTCATATGTCTATATGTTCATATGTCTTTTCATATGCCATCTGTATGTCCTCTTTGGAGAAGTGTCTGTTCAGGCCCTTTGCCCATTTTCTAATTGGGTTGTTTTTTTGGTGTTGAGCTTTGCAAGAACTTTGTAAGTTTTGAATGTTAACCCCTTATCAGATGTATCAGCGAATATGTTCTCCCATTCTGTGGGTTGCCTTTTTATTTGTTGATTTCCTTTGCTGTGCAAAAACTTTTTAGGTTGATGTGGTTTCATTTGTTTATGTTTTCTTTTGTTTCCCTTGCCTGGGGAGATATATCTGATAAAATATTAGAGTAATGTCTGAGATTGCTGCCTATGTTTTCTTCTAGGATTTTTATGGTTTCAACTCTAACATTTAAGTTTTTGATCCATTTTGAACTTATTGTGTGTGGTATAAAAAGGTGGTCTAGTTTCATTTTTCTGTAAGTATCTGTCCAATTTTCCCAGCACCATTTCATGAATAAACTGTCTGTAGCCCATTGTGTGTGCTTTTTCCTCTGTTGAACAATAATTGACTATAAAGGTATGGGTTTATTTCTGGGCTCTCTGTTCTGTTTCATTGGTCATGTGTCTGTTTTTATGCCAGTACCATGCTGTTTTGATTATTATGGCCTTATGGTATAGTTTGATTTTGGGTAGTATGATTCCTCCAGCATTGTTCTTCTTTCTCAGGATTGCTCTTGCTAGGTGGGGCCTTTTGTGGTTCCATATACATTTTTGAAATATTTGTTCTAGTTCTGTGAAAAATGTCACTGGAATCTTGATAGGAATTGCGTTGAATCTGTAGATTGCTCTGGGTAGTATGGACTTTTTAATGATGTTAATTCTTCTATCTGGACACTGTATGTGCTTCCAGTTATTTTATCTTCTTCAGTTTCTTTCTTCAGTGTCTTATTAATTTTCTGAGTACAGGTCTTTTACATCCTTGGTTAGATTTATTCCCAGCTTTTTATTCTTTTTGAAGCAATTCTGAAAGGGATTGTTTTCTTGATTTTCCTTTGTGTTAATTCATTAATGGCATATAAAAATGCAACTGATTTCTGGACATTATTGGTATCCTGCTACTTTGCTGAATTCATTCATCAGATCTCGTAGTTGCTTGGTGGAATCTTCGGGGTTCTCTATGTCATCAGTATCATGTCATCTGCAAATAAAAACAGTTTTCCAATTTCTACTCCCTTTCCAATTTGGATGCCTTTTATTTCTTCTTCTTTTCTAATTGCTGTGGCTAGGTTTTCCTGTACTATGTTGAATAAGAGAGGTGAAAGCGGGCATTCCTGTCTTGTTCCCGATCTTAAGGGGAATGCTTGTAGTTTTTGCCTGTTGAGTATGATGCTGACAGTGGGTTTGTCATATATGGCTTTTATTATGTTTAAATATGTTCCCTCTATTCCCACTTTGCTGAGATTTTTTATCATAAATGGGTGCTGGATTTTATCAAATTGTTTTTCTGCATCTACTGATATGATCATGTAGTTTTTATCCTTTATTTTTTATGTGGTGAATCACATTTATTGATTTGTGAATATTGTACCAATTACATTCCCAGAATAAATCCCATTTGATCATGGTATATGATATTTTTTGATGCATTGCTGTATTCAGTTTGTTAATATTTTGTTGAGGATTTTAGCATCTATGTTCACCAGAGATATTGGCCTATAATTTTCTTTCTTTCTAGTGTCTTTATCTGGTTTTGGAATTAGAATAATGCTGTCCTCATAAGATGAGTTCAGGACCCTTCCTTCCTCTTGAATTTTATGAAGTAGTTGGAGAAGCAGAGTCGTTGGTTCTTCTCAGAATGTTTGGTAAAGTCCCCTGTGAAGCCATCGGGTTCAGGGCTTTTGTTCGTTGGGAGAGTTTTATTGCTGCATCAGTTTCACTAGGTGTGATGTGTTTACTCAGATTCCCTGATTCTTCCTGATTCAGTTTTGGAAGATTGCATGTTTTTAGGAATTGATCCACTTCGCCCAGGTCATCCAGTTTGTTGGCATGCAATTGTTCATAATAACTTTTGTTTTACAATCCTTTGTATTTCTTTGGTGTCAGTTGTTATTTCTCCTCTTTCATTTCTCATTTTATTTATTTGGGTCCTTTCTCTTTTTTTCTTGATAAGTCTGGTTAAAGCTTTGTCAATCTTGTTTTTCTTTTCAAAGAACTGGCTCTTGGATTCATTGATCTTTTGTATTGTTTATTTAGACACTGTTTCATTTATTTCTGCTCTGATCTTTATTGTTTTCTTCCTTCTGCTTACTGTAGGCTTTGTTTGTTGTTCCTTTTTAAGTTCCGTTAAGTGTGAAGTTAGATTGTTTATTTGAGCTGTTTTTTTTCTTTTTTTTTTTATAGGCCTGCAATACTATGAATCTCCCTCTTAGGATTGCTTACCCAGTGTCCCATAGATTTTGGGACATTCATTGTTTAATAACATGTTATTTAGCTTCCTTGTCTTTGCGTGTTTTCCAGTGTTCTTCTTGCACTGGATTTCTAGCTTCATAGCGTTGTGGTCAGAGAAGATGCTTGATATGATTTCAATCTTCTTAAATTTATTGAGATTTGTTTTGTGTCCTGACTTGTGGTCTATCCTAGAAAATGTTCTTTGCGTACTTGAAAAGTATGTATATTCTGCTGCTTTGGGGTGAAATGCTCTGAAGATATCAATTAAATCCATTTGATTTAGTGTGTCATTTAATCAACACTATCTCCTTGCTGATTTTCTGCCTGGAATATCTGTCCTTTGAAGTCAATGATGTGTTAAAATCCCCAACTGTGACTATATTTCTGTTCATCTCTCCCTTCACATCCATCAAAATTTTCTTTACACATTTAGGTGCTCCTATGTTGGGTGCATAAATGTTTGCTAGGGTTATATCCTCTTGGTGGTTTGTTCTTTTTATCATTGTGTAATGTCCTTCTTTGTCTCTTCCTATAGGTTTGGTCTTAATGTCTATTTTGTTAAATATAAGTACTGCTACCCCAGCTTTTCTTGGTTTTCCATTTGCATGAAATATTTTTTCCCATCCCTTTACTTTTAGTCTGTCTGTATCTTTCTATCCGAGATGGGTCCCTTGGAGGCAGCATATATATGGGTCTTGTTTTCTTATCCATTCAGCTACCCTGTGTCTTTTGGTTGGAACATTTAAGCCATTTATATTTAAGGTGATCGTTGATAGGTATGTATGTAGTGCCATTTAATTGGTAGACGGTTTTCCTCTATTTATTTTCTTACTCTTTTTCTTCATCTTGTTCTTAAAGCAAGCTCTTTAACATTTGCTGCACTGCTGGTTTGGTGTTAACAAACTCCTTTGGCTTTTTCTTATCTGGGAAGCTCTGTATTTCTCCTTTGATTTTAAATGATAACCTTGCTGGGTAAAGTAGCCTTGGTTGTAGGTCCTTCCTTTTCTTCACTTGAATATTTCACTCTGCTCCCTTCTAGCCTGAAATGTTTCCATTGAATAATCAGATGCCAGTCTAATTGGTGCTCCTTTGTAGATAATTACCTGCTTTTCTCTTGGGACTTTTAGGATTCTCTCCTTATCTTTAAGCTTTGTCATTTTAATTATGGTGTTTCTCATTGTGGGCCTCTTTGGGCCCAACTTCTTTGGGACTCTCTGAGGTTCCTGGACTTGTGTGACTTTTTCCTTCACCAGATTAAGGAAGTTTTCAGTCATAATTTCTTCAAATATATTCTCTTTCCCTTACTTGCTCTCTTTTCATTCTGGTATTTTCATGATGTGGATGTTGTTATGTTTCATGTTGTCCAAAATGTTTGTTAAACTGTCTTCATTTTAAAGAAATTCTTTCTTATTTTTGCTGTTCTGTTTGGGTGTTTTTTTCTACCTTGTCTTCCAAATCACTGATGTGATCTTCTGCTTCATCAAACCTACTGTGTATTTCTTATAGTGTATTGTTTATTTCAGATATTGCCTTCTTTTTATTCTCACTGATTCCTTTTTATGGTTTCTATGTCTTTTTTCATGCTTTTGAGTATTCTTTATAATCATTACTCTAAACTATCTGATAAATTGTTTATCTCCATTTCATCTAGTTCTTCTTCTGGAGAATTCTCTTGTTCTGTCGCTTGGGGTCTGTTTCTTTGTCTTCCCATTTTGTCTACTTCTTTGTATTTTCTGCCGTAGCAGTTAAACTAATAACTCTTTAAGCGAGTCCAATTAGAATCAGCACCTCCACTTAAGCTCCACAGGGTGGGCAGAGTAATTCCTCTGGGCAGGGCTCTTGCTTCCCTTCAGGCTGATGCCACTTGGAGGGGAGTGCTCTGCCTGAGAGAGATGGCTCCTGCAGTAGGGGGGAATGACTCAGCACAGGGAACCTGACAGCTGTTCCTTCAGTTCTCTTCCAGAGCCACCAACCTCAGACTGCCCTCAAGCGTCTCTGGTCCACTTTATTCTCTTTCTGCCAGAGCTTAGGGTAAGTGGCTGCCAACGAAATTTTGTGCATTGGCCCTGTCAGAGGCTCTCTGTGGTCTCTAGCCATCTCTCCCTGGCAGACAGAATCCTTGCTGCTTTTCACAGCTGGATGTTATCTGGGTTCCTTTCCAGCTCTGGTGCTGTAGGCTGGGGAGCCCAGCTTGGTGTTTAGACCCCACACTTCTCGGGGGAACCCCTAGCCAGTGAAATACTCCTTCAGATCTTCAGCTGCTGCCCGCTGTGGGAGCCTAGCCAACCCTCTCACCTCTTCCACACTCCCTACTAGTCACATTGTGGTGAAGAGGTTTCTTTTGTCTGTGGTTATAAGGCTTCTCTCCAGCTAGTGTTCCGTTGGTTATTCAGGATGACTTCCCTACAATTTAGTTGTAATTCCAGAATGGTCCTGGGAGGAGTGTAGGGTAACTTCCACTTACCCTTCTGCTGTCTTGGAGCTCCCCCGTTATTCCCTGTTTACTTTTTACTTTGTGTTGTGGTCCAATGTTACTTTGTTTATTTTGGTGTTAAAATGGGTCTAGTTTTGGTTTTGGAAGCCCTTTCAGTTGGCTTCTGTGTCCAAATGCCCCCATCATTGTGACCTTTTTTATGTATTTGTTTCTGAGCAGTTCCTTACTTTCTGGCACTACAAGACTCCCCAGGCTCATCTTTTTGCCCCAGTCCTGGAATCAGCCATTTTTTTTTTTTTAAATTGGAGAATGGTATTAGAAACCGAGATCTGAGTGGGAAATGTGCTTAATTGTTGTTGGGGTGTCTTTTTATTTTAGGTCCTCTTACCTGACAGAGAAAAGAAATATGTGTGAATGCTAGCCTGTATATACATATATGTATAAATATTTCTGTGTTACCGTATGAATCTACATATGAGTTTAACTCAGGTTTAACATGATGTCTCCAACTCTCATCCATTACCACATGGATTCTAGATTCTTCCTTTTGTTTATCTGTAAATCTGCACTTCAACTGTGAGAAGTTTGGCTCATACCCTCTGATGTCCATCTAGTTCATTGTTTAATTCCATTAGTTCATTGTTCAATTCTGAGCAGTACCAGAATAGTTAATGTATACCCTCGTGGGGAACAACTTCATCAACTAGAGTACAGCCCTTAGATGTATTTTCTTTTGCCTTCGGTCTTGCAGACTCCGCTCATTTCCAGAAATATTTATATCTGCATCATTCCTCCACTCCCTTCAGTGAGTTGTTTCATACATATGTAATACAGTTAGTTTCTCTTGTCACAGTCTGGATTCTTTCCTAGGACCCCTCTGACCTTGTAAGTGATTTTCTTTCTTAATCTGCATACATCAGGGTTCACTGTTTGTGTTGTGCAGTTCTGAGGGTTTTGACAAGTGCATGTCATATACCCTCATTATGGCATCATATAGACTAGTTTCTCCTCCCTAAAATATCCTAGGCTCCATCTAGGATAGTCTAACCCTCCCCTTTTCCTCCCAAATCACTGACAACCACTGATCTGCATATTTTCTCTATAATTTTTACCTTTCTACCTTCCACTTTTAAATTTTTTTTATATTTGAATCTCTTAAGCGAGCATCCACTGAAGATGGCCAGCCATTCAGAGATCACGATCATCATTCTGTTCCTCAGTGGGGTACAGGACTTCTGTTTGGAACAGAGGATAATTTTGATGGCTAAAATGCATTACCTTGACAACACCTCCATGTAATTGCAGTGTGTACTGTTGGTACCATTATCCTTACATAAAAAATGCATTAGTTCTGGCTTCCCACACAGCTTGGTTTGATGGATAGACATGCCCTGCCTGTCTTGTGCCTCCCTGTTTTTCTCAGCCCAGGATGGTGATCTCCATATACTAAGCAGGCAGCATCAGACACCCATTCTGGAAGACAGAGTCCCTGAAAGAGGTGGTCTTGCCAAGTGGGCTGGCCAGGCAGGGCTTTCTGGGTAGACCGTACCATGTGAGCAAGGGACCAGAGTTAAGGAATGAAATCATCTTCAGGAATTGCAGGGTGTTCGGCCTGGAGCATGATGGGGCTGGGGTGGGGAGGCAGTTGGGATCCAGGGTATGAGAGTCTCATGCTGTGGAGTTTGACTTCATTCTGCAGATCAGAAGACACACTTCTGTGGCCCACTCCCATGTTTTGTTTTGCTGGGCAAATGTTCTCAGTCATTAGTTGTCATGATTTAAAAATCAAATGCTTCCACTTAAAAATCTGGATATATATAAACTTCACTGTTCAGAAACTTGTGGAGGCATCGGATGACCGAGCCGCAGTGGGCCTGCATTCTATGAGGCATTACGGCATGGGGTGTGTGTGCTCCCGTCGCTGTGGTCTTGCCCAGCTCCCCCACCCGCTGACTGTGCCTCTCTCATCCTTATGGGATGGCCACGCAGTGGGGTGGTGGACCTTCCAAGGTCCCCTTCAGCACTGAAATTCTGTCGTTCTGTGGCAGCTTCGTTCAGAGTTTTTACTGAGTATTCACAGTGTGGTATTCACAGCTGTGGTGTTCGCAGCTTTGTTCAGAGTTTCTACAGAGTTTTCACCGTGTATTGTGGGGTGACTTCAACCCTAGTGTCAAAGGAGGAGACGTGCTCAAAGTATGCAAAGCCTTCAGTAATAAAAGTGGGTGTCATCAATGTGTTTTTTGACCTTATAAGAGGCCCAGGTCTTCTTGGGATCCTTAACTTTGCCTTTCAGTCTAACAGTTTAGAAGACATTGCTTGTTTCTGTCATTTGGAAAGCCTCAATAACCAGTTCTTTCCCTGATTTACTGTGTTTTTTTCCCCCTGTGGCTATCAGTATTTTGCCTTTCAAAATTAAAAAATACATTGTTTTATTGCAGTAAAATATAGATAAAATTTATTATCATCATTATTTGTAAGCATATACAGTTTTGTAGCATTTAAGTATGTTCACAATGTTTTGCACCTAGATCTACATTTTAAGTCCATGTCCGTGTGTGTGGAGGTTATAGAGCAATTCCCACTGGGGCCTGACCTTCCAGCACCTGCTCTGTATTAGTAAATTGAGACTGTTGTTTATAAGCAAGGCCTGCAAACCAAAGTCAGCTATTTCTATGATGTAGCTTTGTTCACAAGAGAAGAGTGACTAACACTTGCATGCCATTCCCACAGGGTGTATGGAGATTTCATGCTGAGGCCTGTAGTCATTGACCTGGGGAAGGTGACAAAAGGCTAGGAACATCTCCCCTTGTCAAGGACCCTCAGTGGTAGCTTCAAGATTATCTGCCAGATCCAGCCACTGCCTTTTTTTTGTAAATAGAGTTTTATTGGGAGACAGCCACATCTTTTTGTTTACTGTTACCTGTGGGTACTTTTGTCTTACATCAGCAGAGTTAAGTAGTTAAGGTAGTGACTGGATGGCTCTCTCAGCCTAAAAATAATTACTTTCTGGCCCTTCCCAGAAAAGGCTTTAAACCCTTGTTCTGGGGCCTCTGCCATGAGCTTCGAGTCCCAGCTGTGTGTGTCTCGCCTCAGACAGAGGGCTGAAGAAGAGCGGGCCAGATCTGAGTTCCCTGTGGGTGCCGCGTTTCATTCGAACCCTGCTGAAAGGCTGTGCCATTGTGCTGAAAAGAATCACAGGGACAGCCCTGGTGTGGCAGACCTTGACATAGTGATCTCTGCATACGATCATTTTATTCTGGACTGTGGTTCAGATGAGAGCCTCCTGGGTGGCGTAATGATTGGAATAAAGGAAGAAGGGGCCCTTTAATTCACGAAGAGGTTTGTTAGGGAGGTAATCCGGGCATGCTATAAATATGTGTAAGGCTTGGGAGACACGTAGATTCAGATGAAGGAAGTGACGGCTGTTCGTTCTGTTTCACAGTAGAACATCGAGCAGCATTTCAGCACTCCCTTTGATTCATCATGTATTCATTTGCCAAGAAACTACAGCATAGGGGAGAGAATCTCTGGATTCCTGGCCTCAGAATGCTGCAGATGCCTTGTCCATTTCCGAAGCCTGTGTCCCTGTGTTTAAAAGCCAGAGGGCAAGGGTGCCAAGTGCTTGCCTTCCAAAGCTCCTGGCAGCCAGCCTCTGGTGCTCTTGGACTTCACCTCTCAGTGTCTTCAACTCAGATTTATTTATTTTTTTAAAGGTGTTAGCTGGTTGGTTTCAGAGCTGCTACTCAGAGTGTGAGCAATGGAAATAGATGGATGTGAGGCTGGGGTGTGGGGAATGGCCCTGGAAAGAAACACCAGCATGGACGCGGAGGGTCTAGGGCAGTCACGGCACACTCATTGGATCTGAAGTTGCTGGGATGCCAGAGCGGCTCTGCTGAGTCAGCGAGTCACTGCAGCAATGTTCATTTGCTAAATATTTTTCGCTAATGAAATAATCTGCGGAGAGGAGGTGATTCAGTGGGAAATTTCCCCTGACCCTCTCCTTCTATTTCCTTTTTAAGCCTTGAGCTGCACCAGCTATGGCTTTCATCAGCCGTGAGAGTCATAGAGTTAATAGAACCTTTTATTTTTCCTTAGGCTAGTTCTCTGTCCCGGGACTGATCTCCAGGTGCTTTAAAAACAGCCTCACAAAACACAGTGCTGAAGACCAGAAACCAAATCAAGTTGGCCTTCTGGCTGACTGCCAACACGTTTCTCTTGGTGGAGAGCACTATTTGGAAACTATAGGTCTTGGTGATAAGATGATTTATCGCTTCAGTCATTTCGGCAGAGAGGAGAGTGGCGGTAGAAACGTAGCTTTGAGAGCCTGCCAGAGGGCCGAGGCCTGCCATCTGCAGAGGCCAGGGGAGCTCTGAAATGGCTCTGTTAACCTCCAGGTAGGTTTCCCTAGCTCTTTCCCACAGCTCACTCTGTAAGTGGGGAAAGGAATGAACACCGTCATGAAGAATCCTGATTTTTAACATGTTCTTTTTTTTATGAAACCTATTTCTAAGCTTTGTGATCTGTCCTTCCACTGATCTAAAGTCAGCGGCTTTGGAGGGCCCTCAGCCGGCTGCATCTCTGATGGATGTTGTAGAAGAGATTTCAAGTTTCCTGTTGGTTACTAGTCACCAATTAAGTGAAAGGCAGAGCCAGCCTTGCAGTGCCCCAAGGGAGCTGCTCATTTCTTTCCATCTCTTTGGCCCAAAGTGCTGCCATCCTCTGGAGGAGATCAATGTCCTCCGGGTACTTACAAAATACCGTGGCCTATGGAAACAGAGTATTCTATCAGGGAATTGATCGACACCGTCTAGAGATTCTCAGAGTGCTTAGAGGCAAGCAGACATCCTAAGTAATAGGAAACCAAAGTCAAGGCTCGTTTTTCCTGTCCAGTCCTTCCCTTAACCCCATCCTCCTCAGGGATCAGCCAGCTGGTACAAGCAGACTCCTTCACGGAGTAAAAATACCTGGTGCCATTGTCCCAGGTTGGTGATGCTGCTTCTAAATCAGAGGATAGAGGAGCATGTCATCATGCTGCAGGTGGAAGAGAAGGCTGTGGCTCTCTCAGTTGTGCTGGAGAAATTAGAAGGGAAGGCCTCCTGTGTGACCTATCTGTCTGTGTATGTTATATATTAACTGTTGATAGAAATCTCTGCCTGGACTGTTGCAGTAAGCGCTGAATGGCCACCCCACCCCCCAACTTTTCCCACTTTCGCATCCTATAGGGGATCCTTTTGTGTCAGAGCCCTCCAGGAGCCTCCCCTCATTTCCGGAATAAAACCTGAGGTCTGACTGCAGTCTGCAAGGCCCCATGAGGCCTGGCGTCTGGCTACCTTACACAGTCACCTCCCATCCCTGTGCCCCTTGCTCAGCTGGCTCCTGTCCCACTGGTCTTCTGCTCCTGCAGCGGTCCCAGCGCACTCCCACCTCCGATTTTGTATCTGTTGCCCAAACACGGTCACTTCCTTCGGCTGGCCCACCTCGCCCTCCTCATCCACACTAAGACAAGCCTTCCCTGACCAGCTGAAGTTAGCATACTCCAATGGCAGCCATTTTCCTCCCACTTTCTAACACTATATTCTGTTCCATTCTTTCCTAAAGCACTCATTGACTCTTACCATGGTTGTTTATATGTCTATAACTTTCCTCCCACACTAGAATGGAAGCTCCATGAGGGCAGGGATTTTTATTGGTTTGGTTCGCAGCTGTAGCCCCAGCATCTAGGAAAGTGTCTGATCATGAATAGAAACATAAGGTATACGGAGCCTCACAATTGAATGAAATAAACTATAGACCGAAAGTTCAAACAGGTGCCCCTAGTCTGGTCCCTCTACAAATCAGCTATGAGACCATGGGAAAAGTGATTTGAATGTAGTGGCCTGTGTTTCGTAGCAGGAAACATGGAGTAGAGAATACCTGCCCTGTTCATGAGATGAGGGAGTGAGCCAGTCAGATGAGTGCGCTGGAAACTGAGTGCTGATCGGGGGGGCCAGGGGCCTCACCCACAGCAGATGCTCATGAGCAGGCTCAATATTGCTTTTCTCCCCAGTCACAAACCCTTGGGTAGGTGCATGGCCTTGCATCTGGGGTGTGACCTATATGACCTAGTGGAGACCTCTCAATAAATTGTGACATCAGTAGCTCAGAGGCAGGCTGTGTAATTTCATTGCGCTCCAGAGGGTTGGAGAGATGTTCAGCTTCCTGGAGCCCTGAGAGTTCTCTCGATGTAAAATCTGCAGAAGTGGTTTGTAGGTCTGTCTTCCATGATTCCGTGACGGCTTCTCAAAATCGTCTGCTTCAGAGTCTTCTCGGCTAGCCATGGACGATCTAAAAACATCGTGACCACCAGGTGCCGCCCCTTTTATCCCTGAAATTTGAACCAAATCTGTGGCCAACCGTGTGTGGCAGATTTGGTTCTTTTATTTCCTGCTCAGAGAGGAAGTGTGGCCAGTATGGGGAGGAGGACCAGAAGAAGCTCAGGGTGAGTGCCAGATTGATGAGTTGGTCCTGAATGATTGGGAAGTGATTATTTTGCTAAGTGGCTTGTCTTTTTTTTTAATGATTTTTTATTTTTCAGTTACAGTTGAGGTACAATATTAGTTTCAGGTGTATACCCAGTGATTAGACATTTATATGAGTTACAAAGTAATCATCCTGATAAATCTAGTACCTATTTGATACCGTACATAGTTATTACAATATTATTGGCTATGTCCCCTATCTTGTACTTTACATCCTCGTGACTATTTAAATTTTTTTTAAATTGGATTTATTGGGGTGACACGGTTGATAAAATTATATAGGTTTCAAGTGTGCAATTCTGTGAAACATCATGTGTATATTGCATTGTGTGTTCACCACCCAAAGCTAAATCTCCTTCCGTCATCACTTATCCTCGCTTTACCCTCTTCTGCCTCCCGCCAGCTCCCTTTCCCTCTTGTAATCCCATATAGTTCCCATACAGTTGTCTGTATCTGTGAGGGTTTGTTTTTTGTTTTTTACTTATTCCCTTCACCATTTTTTACCCAGCCCCACAACTGCCCTCCCATCTGGCAACCATATACATGTTCTCTGTATCTATGAGTCTGTTTCTCCTCTGCTTGTTCGTCGTACTCTTTGATCATGGATAAGTATACCAGGTAAGATGCAGAATCAATGATGTAAAAATTTCCCTTCCTGGGTTATGGGGGGTAGGTTAAGAGCTCTATGTTCTGGTTGTGATGGTGGTGATAGTAGAGAAGTGAGGACACTGATAAGGGAGAGACAAGTTTTTGTTACTGATCTTCTACTCTGGGCCCATTGGGGAATAGGCTTTCATTTCCTCCTGCACGTGTGTGATACTGTGCCAAGTCCAGAGGGGTGCGTAATGGAGTGACGTGGCCCCAAAGGAGTTCCAGGTTGGGTGGCAGAGATGGGCATGAGAGTGATAATAGTAGTGATCCAGATGACTTCCCACCTTTTCATCCCCGTCAGTTGGCTGATGGGTTGATGAAAGAGGGATTCATTTTTACTGGGAGTGGTGGGAGCTGGTGGGTCCTAAATATATATGTATTTTCTGAAAAACAGTTTAAGAGATGTTTGGGGGAAGAGTATGGGAAATATGAAGAACCCCGTGGGAAGAGATTAATTAGTTTTTTGTTCCCTTTATTGGGAAGTGGATTGTTCTTTTTATTCTTGCTTGGTGCGTAGAAGTGGCAAATAATCTACAGAGCAAACCAAAGAGATGGCGTGCCCGCCCTCAGACTTTACAACTTGGAGCATGCTGTTTTCAGGACCATTTGTGAAATCTGACAGCTGGGGGGGGAGGCACTCCACAGTCTCATGTTGCTTCCGTAGGAGAGTGTGTTAATAAGGTTGAACGGGGCGATTGCAGGTCCGACCTTTCCCCTCGGGGAGAACTCTTTATTCTTCTCCTGCTTTCCCTTCTTTGAGGTGATGGGAAGAGCCAGTGAATTGGTGATAGTATCTTGGCAGGGAATGGTTAACTGTCTTGCTAAGAAGGCTTAGATATTGTTTCTAGAGACAGTGTGATGGAGATTTCAAACCAGATTTGGAAAATATCACAGTTGATGTTTGCAATGCAGCTGGTATTTATTAAATCTTCATTCTCCTCTCTCATGAGCCTTAATTTTAATATTGAGGTGAGCGTTGGCAGGTTTTTTGGTGTGGTGCTCTTTGGGGAATGACAATGATCTTTGACACCTTGATACACGTGCCCTCGTCATGTGACTTGAGGAATAAAAAGCCACAACTTGTGTGTACTAATATGCAATTACAAGCACAGGTCCCTGAAAGAGTAAGTTGGCTGTGTGAGCAAGACTAGTGTTTTGTTTAAGAGTAATTGGGAAATACTTCCTAACTTTATGGTACCCAACAAGTAATTACAATATATCTTGTGCTAGCGATGTGCCAGTCACTGTTCTAAGCATTTTACAAAGAATAACATTTGATTCTCCTAAAATTCCTGCAAGGTAGATACTTTCATTACCCAATTCTTTCATTGTGTCTACATTTGTTTTGTGTTTAGGTGCCTGTATAGACATGTTTGTAGTTACCTCTAATTTAAGAAAAATTCTTTGGAAAAAACCTTAAAAACTGAGAATTCTGCCTATTAACTGATACCTCCCCCCTTCCCCCAGAGATCTGGGGAAGTTCCACCTCTTTTTGGAGGTTAGTGGCAAAGCACCAGCTGTTTCCGGAGGTGTCGACCTTGACAAGGTCAGGCCAGGTTGGAAATGATTTTGACTGAGGTCTGCTGAGAGTCTGTGGAGAGGGAGTGGGTGGAGATTTCAGCCCACTCCACCCTCCGCTTGGGATTATGTGTCCCCAGAGGGCAGACACGCGCCCACGGTCACCCAGGAGGGGCCAACAACCTCAAGGCCGTTTTGTGTTTGGACTCGCTGTTGTGGTCAGGGTGGATCCTGTTGCCTGGAGGCTTGGGAGCGAGGGTTGGAGGAACAGCTGAGATTTTAATCTTGTTTTTGGTGGCATTTTTGGTAGGCTTGTCCCTTCGGGTTCGCTTGATTAAACACCGGGTCGAGCCAGCAAGGGACTTTCATGTCGGAATCGTGTTTATTTTCCTAGGGCTCTTGGTGGCAGCCAGATCTGAGTGCACACACACCATTTTGGCTTATTCTTGCAGTTAGTGCCTGGCAGTAATTGCCAGGCTGCTCCGTCTTTTCCCCAGCTCTGGTATCTGCCGCCTGCCTGGGTGGCTCTTAGGCTCCTGTGAGAGTCTTGGTTTCTGGCCAGTTTGGGAGGCTTGGGATCCCATGGGGGAGGGAGGGGGAAGGGAGTCAAGCAACAAAGCTAGAGCTGGGTATGAGAAGGCAGATTAAAGCCGGTGCAGAGGGACCAGGTGGGGAGCCAGTGAGCCAGCGCCCACAGAGGTGGAAGGGGCAGGATTCGAGATCTCTTCTGGGCGAAGCCCATCAGCCCTTGCAAGAATTCTTTGAACCTTAGTGTTTGGATTTCCCCCTTTTCATCCCCCCTCCTTCCCTTCTCTTAGGTGTTAGTTGCCTGCAGAGTCCTTTGAGAAGTTAGTCTTAGGCAGGTTTCATTCACTGGTTTTTAGCAGAAATCTCCCCTTTGACTTCCCAGTCTGAATACATACATATCTGACATTTCCTGACGGGTTCCCTCCCACTCCACGCGTCCACTTTCAGAAGGTCCTTTGTAGCTGAGGCCCCTTGGTCTCACGTGTAAGGTTTACTATGTTCCTGGCTTTCTGAGGGAGGCGGGATGTGTAGGGGTCGGGGCCACGTTGCCCAGGCTCCCATTGTCTCTTCTGCCCAGTGGCTATGTGACTGGTAAGTGAGAGGCCCTTTCCGTGCCTTGGTTTCCTTGTCTTTAGGAAAAAGTAATAACGGTACCTACATCAGAGGCTTAGGCGATTATTAGCAATTTATTACCTTCCCCGCTCTCTTCCTTAGAGAGACCATGAGATGAAGGCAGGGATTTTTGTCCCCCCCCCCCCCATTGCTATATCCCTGGCACCTAGAGAACAGTGCCTGGTACTTAGCAGGTGCTCAGCACATCTGTTGAAGGATTAAATGCAGCAAAGACTGTTTGAATTCTCTTGCTCTGTCCTCTTGTATTTGATGTAGTTTTGGAATAGAAAGAGGATCCAGGAGGGAGGGCATGGAACTGGGAATGTCAGGAAAGTACGAGAATTAGTATATCCTCCACCTTCAGTGTGATGCCAGCTTTCTGCATTGTTGAGCCAGCTGTTGTCCCTCGCTGTCCCCCCACCCCCCCATGGATGCTGAGACTTCATGGAAGGATGCCTGGGGCCCTGGTGACTGAGTGGGGAGCTGTATCAGGACTGGCAAGGAGCGATCTCTTGGATGGCATTATCAATGCACCAGGCAGTCTTTAAAGTGCTTTATGTATATTAGTTTATTTAAGCCTTAGCACAGCTCTGTGAGGTGGGGTCTTCTTGGTTGCATTTTATAGATAGGAAACCGAGGCACTGAGAGGTTAGGTGACTTGCCCAAGGTGAGGTAGTATTATAAATACCTTCTAAATACTGTTGTTTTGTTTGTTTGTTTGTTTTTCCTGCCAGGCATTTGTGCTAGGCATTGAGGATGCAGCAGGAAAAAAGCAAACAAACAAACCTGATTCTGTTCCTGCCCTCAAGGAGGGTACAGTCTAGGGAGCGTGTGGTTTAACTGATGATCCCATAGATAATTACGAAAACCGATAACTTGTGAGGGCAAGGCAGTATGCTGTGGGGCAGAGTGGCGGGTGTCCTGGTGTAGATTGCTGGGAAGAGAAGCCTCCGCTGAAGGGCAGACAGTTTTACGCCGAGAACTAGCCAGACCAAAGGTAGGGAACAGGTTTTGGTAGGAACAGCAGTGGGAACCACATGGAGAGAGCTCAGAGGCAGGAGAGACACGGAGACAGGAAGGAGGCCAGTGTGGCAGGCGCAGGGGAAGGAGGAGATTTGCTGAGGAGACGGGCAATGTGAACTGAGCAGTGACATGCAAAATCTTTAGGCTCATAAAGGATTTTGGATTTTAGAGTGAATGCAGTGGGAAGCCGTTTAAGGATTTTAATCAGGAGTATATGGTGATTTTATTTATAGTTAAAAATCATTATGTTGAGTAGAGGGAGAATGATTTAGAAGTGAGAATAGATGCTTTGACTATAGAGTTTTAAAGTGCATCCAAAATCAATATGATTGCTTCCATAGATCCTAAGAGACATTTCAGAAAAGTCAATGTCTATTTTTATTAAGCTTTTGATTTTGAAATATTTTTAGATTTATAGAAGAGTTGCAAAGATAGTGAGAACATTCTCATGTACTATTCCCTCCAGCTTTTTCTATTCAATATTAATTTTTGTTAACACTCCTAGTAAATTAGAAATGGGTATTTCTTAGTATAATGAAGTATATCTCTCTGAAACAGCCAACGTCATAATGAACTGTACATACTTAGAAGTGTTTCCATTTAAGACAAGAATGATACAAGGTTGCCCGATTACTTATACTTACATCATAAAATTCTGTGCCATGCAATAAGGCAGGAAGAGAAAATGAGAAAAAATTAGAGAAAGAGCAGTCCTCAGTACCTCTAACACAAAACAGTTAATTGAAAAACTCCCAGCAATTGATGGAATCAATGAAATGGTAAAATTATAAAATAAATACCTAAAAATCTACACCAGTGTAGTGGAGATGAAATAATTGCTATTTAAAGTAAGTGACTGCCATGGCTTTGGCTCCTATATTGTACAGTGTTTCTTTGGAGGACCAGCCTGAGAAGTGGGGAGACGTGAGGAAAGACGCTGGGGAATAACAGGTCTGCTATGAGTGGAGGCCAGAGACTGAGCGGAAAACTGGCTAGTGAGACATGACTCTGGGTGGGCACGGGCTAGAGACCAGGAGTAGAGGTTTCAGCAGGTGCAGAACTGCCGCACCAGAAGGGACAATGCTATAGTACATGGTTTGGTTTGTTTCGTTTCTTAAACTTTGTTGATACATAGAAATGCAGTGTGAAAAAGAGTTTAATCTACATATTGCTAAAGTCTTTTTAGGGGTAGTTGTTTGCTGTTGAATTTTTTCTGTGCTTTGTAGAGACATTTATGTTCTTCCTAAGTCTTAGAATTTTAATCTATTATTCTTTTATTGCTATATGAGTTCTATACTATACTAGGAGTTCAGTACTGGTATTGTACAAAAGTAATGATTGAACATTCTTGTCTTGATTTTAGTTGGAAAACTTTATCATTTTCAGCTTTCAGTTTTCAGGTTGCTGTGTGAATGCACGTGTCTCTGTGTGTTTCAGATTCCATTTATCAGTCGAGGTGGTTTTCTGCTATTTCTGATTTGCTATGAGTTTTTCTCTCTCCTGTAACTGGATATTAAGTGTTCATATATTACTGTCTGCATTTAGTGAGATGAGCGTATTTTTTTCTTTAATTTCTTAACAATTTTTTAAGAGAAGACATTTTTTTTCTGTTACAGTAATCTTTTCTGCTGTTTGTTCCCGTGGGCCTGGTATATCTGTTTTTGTTCTCGTACTTTCATGTTCTGGTGCCGTCAGGGTGTATTCGGATTCTAAAACAAGTTTTAAATTTGCAATATCTGTTGTTTGCTGAGTGGAGTTAATTTATATTTTTTGTGATTATTGATACATTTGGATGTGTTTGTGCCATTGTAATCACTAGTTTGCTATTCATTCCACTTTTTCTATATTCTTGTCTTTTTTGGGGTAGATTGGATTTTTATTTCCTTGTTAATATGCCATTTTTTTCTTTCTACTGTTTTGAAACTTGCACACTATTATTTTATTGATTTTCCTTGAAGTTTTGCGATACATATTGAGCTTTAAAAAGTTTAAAGTTGCCCTGGCTGGGTGGTTCAGTTGGTTAGAGCATCGTCCCACACACTAAAAGATTTCAGGTTTGATTCCTGGTCAGGGCACGTGCTAGGTTTTGGGTTCGATTCCCAGTTCAGGCACATATGGGAAGCCACTGATCAATATTTCTCACATCGATGTTTCTCTCTTTTAAATCAATAAACATATCCTCAGGTGAAGATTTTTTTAAAAAGTTTAAAGTTAACTATTTTGAGCCTCTTCCAAGTGATTCCCATCCTGTCTTACCTGTTCATGTTTCAGTTCTGTCCTTAAAAAACTCTTACAAGTTAGACCTCTTTATTATTTTATGTAGACAATACTATTCTGGCTTACCTCTATTCTTACCCTTTTATTTTATTTGTTTATCTTTTTTTCATATCAGACATCTTTCTGGGACTGTTTTTCTTTTCCTGAAGAACTTTAAAAGCTCCCTCAATGTAAACTGGATGGATGGTAAAACTATGTTTTTGGTATACCTGTAAACAAGTATTTTATTTTTATTCCTAAAGAACTTTTCTGGGCACACAATTTAAAATCGAAAGCTATTATTCTCTCCATGTTGGGAACATATTCTACTGACCCCGGCCCACCCCGGCCCACCCCGGTCCACCCCGGTCCACCCCGGTCCACCCCGGTCCGCCTCGGTTTCTGCGGAGAAACATGTTGTCATTGTGGTCGTCATTCCTTTGTAGAGGAAATGAACTTGTCTCTGGGACTGCTTCCAGGATCTTCCTTTGGTGTTTGCAGCTTCACCACGTTGGGAGGAGCTGTGAATTTTTTTGTATTTATCATGCTTGGGATACACCAAAATCCATTTTGGAGAAGTCACAGCCATTATTTACTTGATGTTGCCTTTTCTTTGTTTGTTCTGTTCTGTTGCCCGCACCCTGATCAGATCGCCTCCTGATCTGCTACTGTCTCTCCTAACAATGTATGTTTATCTTTTCTGTAGTTGCCACACTTTGAATAATTTCTTTGCAAATAGCGTCTTTCACTTTACATCTTTCCAATCAGTTTCTGATCTGCTCCTTTACCCACGCAAAGAGTCTTTTAATTAAAAAAATTATAGTTTTAATTTCTAGAGGATGGATTTTTTTCCAATCTTCCTGTTTCTTCCTTTATAGTCTCTCGTTATCTGCCCGTCTTTGTGTTTGCACCCTTTATTTCATTAAGTATTTTATTACCAGCTGCTTTGTATTCTGTATCTGACTTCAGTATCTGCCATTCTTGGAGATCTGAATGCACTTTTTTCCTGCTAAGCCACACTCATAGTAGCTTGACTTCTTTTGTGTTTGACGATCTTTGATTATGAACTTGTTGCTTGCACTTATTCTCTGGGTGGTCTGAGGATATACACTGGGGATATTTCCTCCAAAGAGGATTTACTTTTGCTCTTTAATTTTTAAATATTTTTTTATACTCACCTGAGGACATGCTCATTGATGAGAGAGAGAGAGAGAGAGAGAGAGAGAAAGAAACATCGATGTCGGGGGGGGGGGGGGTATTGATCGGTTGCCTTTCATAGGTGCCCTGACAAGGAGCCTCTCCTGCATGCCCCAGCTGGGGACTGGACCTGCAACCCAGGCTTGTACCCTGTCTGGGAATTGAACTCACAACTTTTTGGTTTATGGAATGGCACTCCAACCAGGCGAGCCACACCAGCCAGGGCTTACTTTTGCTCTTTACAGTAGTCACAGGCACCACTGATCTGAGACCATTTCAAACCCCCTTGAGGGCCTCGGCATAGCGAGGACCCCAGGTGTGGTCTTACCCAAGGCTGGGAGAAACCTGACCCAAGGCTCAGGACCCCAGTAGCATGCTGCTGTCAACGTCTGCTCTCAAGACAACCAACCCTGCTGCTCCCAGCTGCCCGCTGCCTGGTACCACGTGGACACCATGTGTGGGCTGTTCTTCGGAAATCTCTGTGGTTTCTCATGAGATTTCTTTGGGTTTAATTATCTCGAGTTTAGTTGCTGCAGCAGGAAGTTTTCTCAAAACTCCTCATTTTCCATAGTACTAGACGTCAAAGGACTTAAGAATATCTTTTTCCATCTTCACATTTAATGATAATTCAGCTGAATACTAAACTAAGGAGTCTGAGATCTTTTCCTTTACATTTTAAAACTACCAATCCTTTGCCTTCTTACAGCCAGTGATGCTATTGAAAAAGTTCTGATGCCAATTTGATATTTGGGCTTTTCTGTTTTTTCTTACTAGCAGCTTTTTTATTTAAAATTTCTCTAGGTATTGCATTTTCTTTCTTAGTCAAGCTTTTGGCACTCTGTGAGTTCTTTTGATCTAAAGCATTAGATCTTTCTTTAATTGTGGCAAATTCCTGGTCCTTATTTCTATAAATCTTCTTTTTTTTTCCTCTGGAACTTCTCTGAGATGGATGTTTATACTTTGTTATCACATTTTCCCCATTTTAAAAATCCAGTCTTATTGCTTTCAGCGGAAGTTACTGTAATTAATATTCCAGCTAACCAATTCATTCTTCAACCTCATTCTGCTCTTTTACCGACCCTCTAAGTGCCTTTTTTCAAAACTTATTTTTTTTTAAGCCCTGGCTGGTATAGTTTGGTGGATTGAGTGCCAGCCTGCAAACCAAAGGATCCCCAGTTCGATTCCCAGTCAGGGCACATGACTGGGGTGTGGCCAGATCCCCAGTAGGGGGTGCATGACAGGCAACCACACATGAATGTTTCTCTGTCTTTCTCTTTCCCTTCTCCTCTCTCTAAAAATAAATAAATAAAATCTTTTAAAAAAATGGCAGAAGCACTAAAAGGCCTCAAAATTGACAAGTTCAAAAACTGTTTAAAGCAAAATTTTTTTGCAAGCCCAGCATTTTCAATTGGTTATTCTGCTTCTTTCTACTCCACATTTTCAATAGTCTCCCATGATACCTTTTAAAAAAATATTTATTTATTTTTTAAAAAGATTTTATTTATTTATTTTTAGAGAGGGAAGGGAGAGGGAGAGAGAGAGAGAAACATCAATGTGCGGTTGCTGGGGGACATGGCCTGCAACTCAGGCATGTGCCCTGACTGGGAATCGAACCTGCTATGCCTGGTTCGCAGCCCGCGCTCAATCCACTGAGCTACGCCAGCCAGGGCAAAAAAAATATTTTATTTATTTATTATTAGAGAGGAAAAGGGAGGGAGAAAGAGAGGGAGAGAAACATCAATGTGTGGTTGCCTCTCAAGTGCCCCCAACTGGAGACCTGGCCTGCAATCCAGGAATGTGCCCTGACTGGGAATCGAACCAGTGACCTTTTGGTTTGCAGGCTGGTGCTCAATCGTCTGAGCCACACCAGCCAGGGCACACTTTAAAATATTTGTTTTAAGGTTTTGTTCCTTTTTCTTCCCATTCGGTGTGCTTCTACCGGTATAAATTTTCCCCTTCTTTTTCCTCTTTCACAGCATGCCTACGTCTGTGATGTCTGGCTCTTTTCACCATTGGTGTGTACCTGTATTACTTTGTGATGCTTAGCTGCCTTGCCTGTTCTCCACTGGGGAGAAGCTCAGGCCCTTGCCTGCCCTCCTCAGGTGAGATAACATGGGGAAAGGTGCCCTCAGGATTGACATGCAGTCTGGGTCCCTTCCCTCTCTGTCTTTTCTTGTGATCCTCTTAAGGACCCGACCTGAGTCTTTGTTTACTCTGCCTGGCTGTGGCCTCTGGAGAGGTGCTGGGGTGGGAAGGAGTGGTCAGCAGCTGGCTGGCCCCTTACCCTTTTCCTGTTGGTTTCCCACGCAGGCTGGACCTTCTGCTCATCTGGCAGCCAAAGACATGGCTGGCCCAGATGGAAGGACTCACCTTATACCTGCCCCTCCTCTGTGGCCTCTAATCCTCCCTGGTCCCAGCCCACCCCTGAAATTGGGAACCCAGTCACCCCTTGTCTCCACTACAGTTTCTCAGCTCTCCCTTTACTGTGGCATCTCCAGGATTGGATTCCAAAGAGGGGCCAGAAGATGGACTTGCTGGTTCTCCACCTTGTGCAGGACTGGAAGCAGAGATAAAAAATTCATAGACTTGTAAAGAAATAATACCAACCTTTACAGAAACTGTAAGAAGTTTCCATTTGATGAGGTCCTCTGGAATGGGTGGTCTTTATGCCTAGAACCTGGAGCATTTGACTCTCAGATGGATATGACCTTAAGTAGTCTCTGCGGGGGGAGGGGGTGGGGTGTGATTATTGTTTTTATGTGAAGTCTGAAAAATGACAAAACTGTGGCAGCGGTCGACCCTGTGAGGGTGTGAAGGGAATTCACGTTTTGAAAGCCTTATGATCGATGGTGGACACTTCCTGGACACGTCTGCCCTACAGTTCTTGGAGTTGCAGTGTCTGGAAATTAAAGCAACGCTGTTCCCAATGATTGTACGTATGAAGTGCACATTGTACTAAGCATAGATTTTAAAAAATAATCTTTTATTTTTAATTACAGCTAACATACAATATTTTATTGGTCTCAGGTGTACAACATAGTGATTAAGCGTATAAATTACAACGTGATCACCCAAATAAATCTAGTACCTATCCGATACCGTACGTAATTATTACAATATTATTGACTATATTCCCTATGCTGTACCTTACATCTCTGGGACTTTTTATAAATGACAACTTGTACTTCCCAATCCTTTCACCTTTTACACCTGTTTCCCCGGCGCCCTCCCATTTGGCCACCATCGGTTCATTTGAAGGGGTAGAGATTTTGAGTAATCACCCCCCCCCCACCACAAAAGTAAGTTTGACCTAGACTCAGATTAGTTAAGTGTAATTTTTAGTGCTGCATGTGTGCGCATGCATGTCAGTAGTGGGGGTGTGGCACTAATGTTAAGTTCTTCTCCCCAGTTAATTAATTACCAGGTGCTTACTGAAACACTGTTTAGATTTGTAATAGGTTATTAACTTTCATTGGATATGGAGATAATGATTTCTGCTCATCCATGTCACTTTTTCTGGGTTCTGCACTATGGTTGCCCCCAATTAATTGTAGTAGTTACATAGTTTCCTGCTTTTGCTCATAGAACAGATTCATGTATCTTTTCAGATAACTGAACTATAAGCTTCTGGAGGGCAGGAGTAGGGACCTGTTTACCAGTGTGTCATTAGCATTTGGTATACAGTGGGATTGACTAATAGTTATGGAAGCTATAGGCATTATAATCCTGTTTTAAAGGTGCTCCTGCTGGTAGAGGAAGACGAGGCAAACGGGTGGATGTGTCAGTTAGGATTTGTGTTCAGCTGTGATCCATAGGTCTGCATGTGGGTGGGGTCAGCCACCGGTGCTCCAATTCAGCTGCAATTGCCATCACCTCCGGGGAGCTTGGAAAAACTGTTAGTCCCTGGGTCCCACCCCCGCCTCCCAGGATTCCGAATTCATTGGTCTAAGTGCATGCTGGGATTGGGAGTTGTAAAAAGTCTCCAGGTGTGTTAGTCTGCTTGGGTTGCCATAACATGGTGTCACAGACTGGGCGGCTGAAACAAGAAAATTTCATGCCTCCCAGCCCTGGAGGCTGGGCAGTTCAAGATGAAGGGGCAGGCAAGGTAAGGTTTACTCTGTCTTTTCTTGTGGGTCGTAGGCAGCTACCGTCCTGCCATGTGCACACAGAGGAAGTGAGCCCCCTGCCATCTCTTCTCATGAGGGTGCTGCTTGTCATTCCAAGGGCCCCACCTCTAATTATGATTAAATGTCCTCATTTAATCATAATTTCTCCTTTCTAGGCCCTGTCTCCAAATGCAGTCCCATGGAGGGTTAGGGCTTCAATGTAGGAGTTTTGAGGGGACAAAATTCAGGCCACAATACCCCATGATTCTAGTGGGCAGGCTTTAGTTTTGTGTCACATAAAAGAAATTCGGAGGTAAGCTTTTCAGGGTTGATTTGGAGTTTCACGGATTTCAGAGGCCCAAGCTCCTTTTAAGGGTCTGCTTCACCATTCCTGGGGGCTGGCCATGTTCTCAAAGTCCGAGGGAAGTTTTGGAATTCTTGCCATCAAATCCATCTTCCCATAAAAAACAGGCAGAGGAGGGAAGGAGTCTGATACATCACTGTTACTCATTAGCTAGAACTTAGCCTGATGACCACATCTAACTGAAAGGAAGACAGGGAGATGCATTTTGGCATAGTGCATTGGGCCCACCTAAAAATTGGAGTTTTCTTGACTGGAGAGACAAGAGAAAATGGATATTTGGTAGGTAGTCAGCGGTCTCTGCTGTACCTGGTTTCAGACCATGAGTTAATCAGTGCTGGAGCTCAGGTTGCAAACCCTGGGTTCAACCCAGTAATCATTCCACTGTCCCAGGTAACAGTGGAACATGGGTACTGGGAACTGTTTGTTGGCGGGTGTAGGCAGTACGTATTTGGGAGTTAAGGAAAGTTCTTTTCCTGTTTCTCATAGGCTTGCTACATCAACAGAACTGATTTGCTTCGTAATCAAGTAGGGTCCCGGGAACCCATGAATCCTGAAGTGTGCAGCCAGATCAGTGTATGGCCACAAACATGGCATGTTTCAGCTGTTAGTGGCATTTTGTTAGCATTTGACACAGTTGACCGCTCCCTTCCTCCTTAAATATCTTCTTCTGGGGCTGGTTTTCCTGCTCGCTCCCCCTGTCTGGGTTTCTTTCTGGTTTGCTGGTTAGTGTTAGCGTTCTTCAAGTCTGGGTCCTAGGCCCCCTCCTCCCTGCTTCCTCTTCTCCGCGCCCCCCCCCCCACCCCATTCTCTGTCTGTGCAATCTAGTCTGTGCCCTTGGCCTCAATGCCTACTTATTTCAACTTTATTTCCCCAGATCAGGCCTCCTCTGGGCTCCAGGTCCATTTACCCAATTGCTAATGGACATCTCCTCTGCAGTAATTCTGCCACCTGCACCTGGTCGAGGCTACTGCCATGAACACTGAGGTTTTCTTAATGCCTTTATTAAAGGGTAATTTACATACCATAGCATTTACCCATTGCAAATGTACAGTGCAGTAATGTTTAGTTAATTATACAGCTGTGCAGCGATCACCACAGTCCACTCTGAGCACATTTCTGTCACTGAAGTAGTTCTCTCCAGCCAGTTTGTAGTTAATCCTGGTCCCATCCTCTGCTCTAGATAGCCACTGATCTGCTTTTTGGCTCTATAACCTCCCCTTTTCTGGACATTTCATATAAATGAGAGTATACAATGTGTAATCTTTTGCATCTGGATTCTTTTGCACTGCTCAGTTATTTATGAGGTTCACCCATGTTGTAGCATGCACCAGTGTTTTTGTTGTTTTTATCGCTCAAATGTAACATTCTGTTGTATGAATGTGTTACATTTTGCTTATCCATTCGCCAGTTTATGGACATTTGTCCTTGGGAACTTCTTAGCTAGATTACGTTCTGCTGTTTTCTGACCATGAGACACTTCTCACAGCTGTAGTTTTGTACTTATTGTAGTGAATATTTTATTGTTTGTTGGGGCTGTTCCTCCACCCCCCTCCTTCATCAGAGGGACTGTGTCTATCTCATCCCTGTATGTATCCTGAGCATTGAGAACATGGTGCTAGCTCAGTGTACATACTTAAGTTATTTTTAGTATATGTGCTGCCGAAGCAAGCACCATACTTAAGTTATTTTTAAAGGAGTGAATTCTTGGAAATAAAACTTAATTTTGGAATCAAAGTGAACTTCCTCAAAAGTTGGGCTTGTATAGAGTCTTACATGTATCCACAATTCGAAGATCCTATGTTCAGCTGACCACATTGCAAACAAGGTGTGAGCTGTGATTATGTTATGTTTCTAATATTTCCATGGTGCCTCCAAAAAGAATGAAAACAGGCTCTTGTTTTAAGTTGTCTTGTTGGCATTGTCTTCAATTATCCGAAGTGCTGATGCCGTGCAATATGAGCATCAGGTCCCATTGACTGTCTGCACGGAGAAATGTGATATGTACTCTTGGAAGTTCTTGTTCTATAACCAGCCAGATCTTTGGGCACAGTGGTGGTGGGATGGTCTGCAAAAGAGAGTTAGCCAGCTCTCTGCCTTTGCAGATGCGGGCCTCAATGCTCTGTGGATGAAGTACCTTGTCGCAAAAAGTTGGAAACACTGGCTCTGACAGCGTGGTCCTCTCTGCAGCAGCAGCAGCCACCGCTGCCTCACCTGGGGCCTTGTTAGAGTTCCACATTCTCGTGCTCCAGCCCAGCCCTCCTGAGCCAGAGACCCTGGAGGAGGGGCCCAGCAAGCTGTGTTTACGGTTGAGCTGCCAGGTGATTCTGATGCAGCTCAAGATTGAAGAGCACAGGTCCAGGCCATCCATCAAGCCTTGTGTTACCCCATCATTTCATGCCTTTTCTATGCTGAAACCCTGAGGGAAAAATAAAGGACCCTTGGTCCATGGGCAGTGGAGTTTAGGATCTGACTCAGTTGGAGATTTGAGGGAAAAGCTCAGCAGAAGGGCCGGCTTAGGCTCCGAATTGCTTCCCCTGGTTGCCACAGGCCAGCATCACATCTCCCTTCACTTCGTGGGGAGTACCCACTCGTCTTCACCCCAGGGCTTAGCAAGTATGAGAATCTGTTTCTACATGTATGTTCAAGCTTCCAGTGCAAAGCTTGGGACTCGATTCAAGACTCAGCCTATGTCAGGCACCCCTAGGGTAAGTTGCTGCATTGTGGATGGCAAGAATGGACATATGAGTCGTGAGCATGAAGACACATCTTGATATTTTACAGTTTACTTAATAGTGTAATGTTCTTACCTAAAGGCACCAGAAATGTATGAGTTAACAGGAGTTCTGAAGGTGAGGAGTCAATGTTTGGCAGACCCGGACCAACACTTGTTAGACTGGTCTCGGCTCTTTGGGTATTAGATCGCCTAGTCCTCAAGAGCAGATCAAATCTCATCCCAGACCAAATCCAAGGGCTGTGCATCAAATCTTGTGTTAAAAGTTCACTTGGACTTATACGGCTGTTTTATCAGGGGTTCGAGGCCCCTGGGGCCCCTGAGAGCCGGTGAGCACCTGCCTGAGACACTGCCAGTAATCCGATTATGCAGGAACTCTTAAGCCAGGTGGCTTTTGTAGCTTGTCTTTAAATCTTTTTCAAAAATACTTCCAAAGTGACAGAGCCAAGAAATCCACTCCTGGGCCGCCTGTGGGCGCGCAGATGTTTAATGAGTGAATGATGGAGGTGGCGAAGCTTGGCAGACTGAGAGGAAAGCCGGTGATGGCTCACACTGTAAGCTTCTATCTTGCCTGTGGCTTTGTGCTGGTTCTTACACTGTGAAGTGATTTAGGGAGACTTGGAAGTTCACATTCCTGATTTCCGGACCTCATCCGCAAGGATTCGGATCCTCTAGGTGTGGGATTGGGACTCAGGAATCCCTGGTTCTAACAAGTTCTCCATGGATTCAGAAGCAGGAAGTAGCTGACTCAAACCGTAAGGAATCGTGCTTTTGTTAAAATTAAATTAAATTAAATTTTATTTTATTAGTTTTAGACGGAAAGCAATTCAAAAATTTTAAAACTATACTGGTTGCCTTTTAATTCATTTATGGGTTGGTTATTTACTTTAGAGATGTTTTTACTTTTTATTTAGAAATATGAGTCAGTACCTTTTTAATGGTTTTGTTCTCCTATCGTGATGCTTTCCCCACTTTCAGGTTTAAAAATAGTCACCCATATTTCTCCAGTTAATAACAATGTTATTGTATATTACATAATTAATATAAAAATATATGGTATATATGTCATATAATATATATTATTAAAACTAATACTATTCTTTTTTTAATTTAAGCCTTTAATGTACTCAAAATTTATTTTGCTATGAGGTGCCAGCTAAGAGTACGAGCGATAAAGTTTTTACTTCTAAATTTTTTTTCAGCTGTTTGGAAAATGTTCCATGTGCATTAAAAAACAAAATGGAACATAAACCCTGGCTGGTGTGGCTCAGTGGATCGAGCAAACAGAAAAAAAATGGGGCATGTGATTATTCGTAAAACTGAGAATAAAACTTGCGATGATGTTGTTTTGAATCTATATATTTTTGTTTTTTGCATATGGGTCAAATTCTGGCACTAGGCTTCTAAAATCTTCCAGTCCGATTGCGTTTGTTTATTGTCCTCTTGCATTTCTGCCGGTTTGCTCTGTGTTTTGACTCTGTGGTTTTGCATCTTTACGGTGAAAACTTCATTTTAATCAGCACACAATATCTTAATGGTTTGGAGCAGCGATTTCCAACCTTTTTCATCTCATGGCACACATAAACTAATTACTGAAATTCTGCAGCTCACCGAAAAATGTATTTTTTGCTAATCTGACAAAAAATAAATATAATTTTGATTCATTTACATGGACCGGCTATTGTCATATTGGCTGTTGTCATTTTTTTCTTTGATAATCTAAGGGAAAAAGGTCAGTGCCCCTGAATAAATAGGCAGGTATTGCATGCTTTTAAAATTCTGGCAGCACACTGGTTGAAAATTGCTGGTTTAGAGCCTTGGGCTCTAATGCTAGACATCCTGTTAAAATCTGTCCCCACAATTTCTTCTCTGGAAGGTCCTGAGCATGTGGTTGACCTTCCTGCACTCAAAGTTTTCATCTGTAGAAAGGGGTTAGGGTCACATCTACTTCCTGGGATTGCTGGGGGTTTCGGGAGTTAGTACGCGGACAGCAGGAGATGTGTGACGTACAGGGGGTGCTCGGTAAACAGCAGCCATTCTTTTTATTAATGGTTCAGTTTATAATGATTCTGCTACAGACGGGTCACATTGAGTTTTCCTGGCATATTGAGATTTAACTTGTTGTATTACATGTCCGCATATGTTAAATAATGGATCGAGTTCTTCTATAATGGAATACACTGTATTTTTCAGACTATAAGACACATCTCCCCCCCCAAATTTGGGAGGAAATGGGGGTGCATCTTATAGTCTGAATGTAGCTTTACATTTACATTGGTGAAATATGTTATTTATGTTATTAAATATTTTACCACATTTTTTTGCTTCAAAAACCTTTTTCCTATTTTCCTCCTCTAAAACCTAGGTACATCTTATGGTCCGAAAAATGTGGTATTTGTCCCATGGTTGCTGGTGACCCCTTAGGGCTCCAATGGCAATTTAGTGCCTTCTGGAGTGTTGGCATCTCTCTTGGTGGCTTGAGGGTGGCGGTGATGGTGGAAGTCTCTGGTCACAGGGTCGGGTAGTAGGTAGCGGAGAGGTGTAAGAAGCCCATTGCGTTTCTCCAGGCACTGCCACAAGTCCCAGGAGTTGAAGGATTCCAGACTTTAAAGCTCGGTGAGAATCCAAGTTGCCCGCAGGTGCTATGCCTTAGAACCTGTTGTGTGGTTTTGATGGTAGCATCCAGCATCTTCCTCTCCAGGAAGTTTAGTTATCGTGAAAGAAATTATGGAAGATTTAGCCTCCTCTTCCAAACCAGGATCTCTCCTGAAGTGAGCAGACCACAACGATCAGGTGGGCCTGCGTCATGGGCCCACCGAGATGCACAGACACCCTCTCTTATGGAAACCGCAGCCCCAAGGACGCGACTTTGGAGGAACCTTAATGTGCTGCTCTCTGATGATGAAAGGGCTCAACAAATGATCAGCGGATGATACTAAATTTGAAGATTGAAGGCAAACTTAGGAAAATGCATCCACCTCTTGACATACTGTGTTTCATTTGCTGATTTTTTCCCCCCTCAGCGATTTTATTTTCCATCAGCAATAGATTGGAAGTTTTAGAAACACAGTGATTCTAGATTTCAAACATGGCGAAGTCTTGAGTGGTCGTGGGCAGAATGGAACGGGAAAGCAGCTGAAGCTGCCAGAATCAATGTGCACAGTCCTGGAAGGAACCGCTTCTTGCAGCAAGCTCTGCACTGTGCCTCTGTGAGGGTCTCTGCCACTTAGGTGTGTTGGTGGGCTGGTGATTGGCATTCCGGAATAGTCAGGCAGTGGATAATTTAACCCAGAGGAGGGTCTTAAGCTGTAGAAGGTCACTGTTGGCAGTAGTCAGGACAAGGCAGGGTATGGAAGTCTGAGCCTGGGCCAGGTCCAGTGGGCTCCAGCTGTTTGGAGCAGGTGCTTCTCAGAAGATGGAGTACCTGGGGAAGGTGAGGCAGATGCCCGGAGGCTGAGGTCATCATTCCATTTTCACATGGTGGTGGGGGTGGGCCTGGTAGGCAGGGCTCGGGTGGCTCTGGTCCTCATGTCTGCTGGGGAGACGAGGAGCTGAGCCTCACGGGGACAGGAAGAGTCCTGACGTGTGTTCTCGGAAATAACAGGAGCACGAGCGTGAAAGGCATTCTGCTCCGTCTTCCAGGAGGGGGTGATGCCCTCCCATTCTCAGGCCCTTCACTCCTGTCATTTTAATTTTTGCTTTTAAATTTAGGTGAAATGATTTAGTTTTTTTTTTGTCAGGAGCAGCCTGTCTGGCAAAAGCTCTTCTTCAAAAGATTTATTTCACTGCATTTTTATTCTTTCTATAATTTTCTTGTAATTTGGTTGTAACTTCCCATTAGGGTGAATGAGCTTCTTCCCTGAGGCTTCCCTGTCACCCCCCACATTCCTTCCCTTTGTATAGCTGCTCCTTGAGGGAGTTTGGCCCACGGTGGATGGTGTGCTTTGGGCCCTGCTCCTCTCCCCCACCAAAGTACAAATGTATGTTTGTAACTTTCAGATCCTAAAGCTGAACCTTAATGAAGCTTTACCAGGCAGATGGGGGAGTATTAAAAGACTACAAGTGTAGACAAATGACCCTCAGAGATGCAAGTGTTGGAAGCTGAGATAGGTAAGGGTGCCGCCTTGTGTGTATGTGTGGAAGAGCATGTGCAAGTGAGTGTGGATGTGTGAGAGTGTGTATACAATGTGTGGATGTGGGCATGGGAGTGTGAACACATTGGAGCAAGAGTATATCTGTGAGTGTCTGGGTATTGGTATGAGTATGTGTGTATATGAGTGTGTGTGTATGCACTTGTGTGTTCTTTCTAGAGCAGTGGGGTTTGTCTGAAGGATGGTGGCAGGCAATGGCTTGTCCCGAGCCCTTCCGAGGAAGGGTCTTGCCATTTGCCATGGCTCCCAGCTTTGGAATCAGGCAAGGGTGCCACCAAGAAGCTGGTGTCGAGGGTGGCACCAAGATGGCTCTCTTCGTGGGTTTGATTTCTCTCCTCACTGGCGCCTTTCTCTCTCCAGCAGGTTCCTTGGTTTGTTAACATAGCAGAGAAAATACGCTCTTTGTGCACCATTAAGTTCACTGACACATCAGGCAGGGTGCATACTGTAGCTGAACACTACAAAGGACACACTGAAATGAGGTTGGTCTTACTTGTTTTTCTAAAAGGAAGGCCCTTTAAGAATGTTACAGGATTTTGTCAAGCAATTTCCCTTGGTTTAATGAAGCCTCATCTAGAAATATGGTTCACTTTCCCATTTAGAATGAAAGCTGCGACTTTCGGACAGAGCTGTGAGCTCCCCACAGCAGTGCCTGCCAGAGCCGTGACCCCGCAGGGAACTGAATGTAATTTGTTTCCTCCCAGGGGATGTGGCCAGCAGAGACTGCCCTCCTTAATGCCGTATGGACAGTTCTTGCCTGCATGTGGCACAAGCTACCTTGACTTTCAGAGGCCATCCTGGAAGAACACCGAGCTTCATTTGTTGCAATTTTTAATCAGTCTCCTGTTGCCCTCTCCAAATACAGTTTTTAACTGTCTTCAGAAAAGGAGTAAATTATTGATCTTCCTTAGTGCACATGATTCAAATGTGTGCATTTACATTTAAACTATTTTAGGGAGTAGTGGAAATATGGTTTTTTCCCCCCTAGCTGAGGCAGGAGGGTAGAATTAAGATGTCAGTTGGAAATAGGTAATGTGAAAAATCATTAGTGTGTCCCCATATCCTGCATAATGTGACATTAATTGGTTATTCTGTCATCCTTATTGGGAAAAATAACAGCAGCATTCAATTCATTTTTTTGTCCCAGCTTCTGAGTAATGTCCTTTGCAAATATAGGGGCAGTCATTTGAACGGGGTGTGTGTGGGAAGCTGCCTCTAGGAGAGAGGAAGGCTGATAGGTTCCCAAAGATAAGCTGATAGAGGCAGTAGGGAGAAAGGTGGTAAGCCCTTCCTCCCTTCCTTTGAAGCCCATTCAGGTATCCCCTTCTTTCTCTGCCCCCATCTGTGTACAGGTGGCGTGTTTAATAATGGGAGAGGCCATCGCTCTGTGGGGTGGGGGCCAGGGGACCACACCAAGTGCAACAGTTGGAGCCAAGTTTTCCTTCCTACACATGTGAGGACTATAGCTGTGACTTGCCAGGAGCAGTGTCTGCACAGGGACGGTCACAGTGGGTCACAGTGACTTGAAACGCAGGTCAGGATGGGAACATTTACTCCTAAAGAGAAGGTAGGATGGGTACTTAAATGACTTGACCATTGGCGGCTCAGAAATTACCCTCACTCTTCTCTCACTGAAGGACTTTGGTTTTCATCCCATATAAAGGAGTAAGAGCAAATTATAAGAGGAAGGATCTGAAAATACAAGTTCAAAAGGTTTTGGGTGGGTTCGTGAGGCCAGCTGCTGTAACAGGCCTTGGTCTTAGTGGCTGCATGAAACAGAACTGTTTCTTATTCAGGTAGCAGTGTGAGGTGGGCGTTCCTCAGCAGGTGACACTTTTCACAGGGTGGTTCGGGGACTGGGCACCTTCCTTTTTGTGCCTTTGTCATACCAGTGGTGGGGGTCTCCAGTTGCCCTGCAGATGATCTCTGTTCCACTGTAGGTGTGAAAGTGTGTGTGAGCAAGTGGGTGCGTGTGTCTGCCTGGGTGTCACGGGCCCGGCCTGCATTACTTCTGTTCATACTTGTGGCTAAAGCTCAGTCAGATGGCCACCCTCTAACTGCAAGAGAAGCTGGAAATACAGGGCTGGGAGAAAGGAGGTTTACAGTTGTGAGTACGTAACACAGAGCTTATTCTTGTATTAATTATTGAGTTATTTCCCATACGAACAACTGTAAACCTACTTTTGCCTGACCCTTTATCTCCTGGCTGTGTCTCCTGGCAGCCGAGGACAGGGGTTTGGGGGTGACCCCCTAGGGTAGGCCAGTACTTCTCGGGCTCAGAGCTATCTCAGAGTCCCCTGGCAGCTGGTTAGAGCCCAGCTTCCTGTGCCCCTTTCTCAGTTTCTGATCCTGCAGGTTTTGGGCAGGGCCCCAGAATTGACATTTCCAACAAGCTCCCAGGCGGTGTTGATCCTGCTGGGCCGTGTCACACTTTGAATAGTCCTGGTTGATGTCTGACTCATTTTTGTCTTGATGTATTCGTGCTAATGGTGAAAACCAGAAGTACATTTTTATTATGGCGACTCAACATATGGGATGGAAAGAAAGGGGTAGAAGAGATAGTTTTGGTCAGGTCATTTGGAATGTTAAAAATAATAAAGGTGGGCAAAATTTTCTTAGGGAAATTGGAGTTTGGGGGGCTGGGGCCCTGGGCAGGCAGGTGGCTGCACCTTGCTCTGTGGGAGGGGACCTCTGTGGCCAGGAAAGGAGCTTTCAGCTGCATTAGCTCTGTGGGGTGGGAAGGTTTGGGGAAGAGAGTAGCTAAGTAGGTACAGGAGAGGCGGTATGGAGAATGTGGCAAGGGGGGGCCTCCATGGGAAGCAGAGGCGAGTTGGTCTTTGTTGCAGCAGACGGGGCCTTGACCTTGCTCACAGACCAGCGGGGCTGGAGTTCGGAGTTTGAGTCTCAGGAGGTGTGTGAAGTGGGGGTAACAGGCATCTGTTGGGTAGCCGTGAGAATGAATGAGGTCCGAGGTTTCTAAACTTTCTTGGTTCCTGGTGCTTATAGGTCAAAAAAAAAAAAAAAAAACACCCAAAAAACTGCGGTTTTATGTGAGAGGTTAGCTCCAAACAATTTCATATAGATTTATGTCCTAACAACTCAGTCCTGACACCATAAACAAGACATGGATAGAAGTATGTTTTGATTTCTTTGTTAGATAAGCATAGTTACTCATGGATTGGATGGGTGCCCCTGTGGGTGCTTGTGCGGCTTTGAAAGCCTAGGAACCATGTGGGGCGCCACTGCCCTCTCTCCCTGTTCCATGTGGATGTTGGCATTTATTCCCAGAACTTGCTGAACACCCAGCTTTGCCACGAAACACTGTCATTGTAAGGACGTAGTGCAAAATCTGGTATCCAGACGGTGAACCCCACCAGAGTTAGTGGTGAGCATGGTACTGACCTGCGCTGAGGATCGCTGTGTCTCCCTCAAACGTAAAATGTTCCCTCAAACGTAAAATGTTCCACAGCACCCTGTGAGTTCACAGTAGCGACTCCCAGGAACTTTGGTGCACGGCTTAGAAATTGTGGAATTTAGTAGTTTTTTTTCCCCATTCATTCATAAATGTTAACTTTGAGATCAGTGAAGTGGCAGATGCTGTGCTGGGCACCAGGGGAGGGGACACCATTCCCCTCCAAGCAGTGGAGTCAGTCCGTCAAGGGAACTAGACACTGAGTCAGATAATCCTGCAGCTGGAGACTCCTGTGGGGCCACAGCCAGGCAGGAGCATTTTAAGGCGCTGTGAGGCCTTGTGGGTGGGATATTGACCTGGTCAGGAGAAACTTTCTCAAGTCAGGGGTACTTGAGTGGTTCCTGGAGGCTGAGAAGTGAACATGGCAAAAAGGGAAGGAACTGCATTCTAGGCTTTGGGGGCGGGGATAGCTCTCTGGGCAGGTATTTCTCAAGCCGTGTTGCCGAAGGACTTGCCCTTCCCCCTCCCCCTTGGTTGTATTATGGTTGCTTTGTGACTAGCATGTAGCTTGTGTGTGCCACACGTGTTGGGCAGCATCTGAACCATTGGAGACTATCCCACTGATCATGCAGCTGGATGCTGAAGCAAAGTCAGACAGCAGGGAAAGTTTCAAAAATCCCTCGTGGACTGGTGACAGTTTGGGAACCGCCAACATTTGTGGAACACACTTTGAGTACCTGCTCCAGGCAGGGGGCACAGCATGAGCAAAGGCCCTGTGGTGGGAGCCAGCTGGTAACTAGGAAGGAGGAGCTGAAGGTGAGAAGTGGGGAAAGTTAGGGGCTGTGTGAGGCATCTAGGCCACAGAAGAAACTTTTAAAGACAGTTCTGTCCTGGTGGACAAGGGGGAGTTGTCCTAACTACTTCTGAGGGGGTAGATGGTGGTTATACAGAGGCCAGGTATTTGGCTACAAAGATTTATTGGAGTAATTTAGGCAACTTGTAGTTTTCCATTTTTTGGTTTTGGTTTTTGTTACCCTAGATGTGGAGCCCCAATGGCATTGCCCCTCCCAGAGTGGAGGAAATTCTCATCTGTTTGTATGAAAAACGATAGCTAGAAGGGGCCCCTGGAGTGTGCCCAGGTGGCTGTATAAGCACTGCTAGTTCCCTACTAGGTGACCCCCAAGGAGCTGGCTTCCTCGTGGCAACCATGCTACTGGCTGGAAGTTCAAGGCCCAGCTTGCAGCCACCAGGGTGTAAAAGGGCCTCTCGTAGAGGTGCAGTGAATTCCAGCTGTTCCCATGGAGTCATAAGGAGCGTGCTAACAGCCTGTGTCCCAGTGCATCTGCTGTTCTGAGGTTTACTGTGGTATCTGTGGGCACCAGACGAAGTGGTGGGCATTGCACCAAATTCTGGATGGACCTGGCTCTTTCCTGCAGTGCCCACCACAGGCTCCATTCTAACTCAGGAATCAAGTGCCCTCTCCTGCCTCGGGCTGATCTCTGAGGGCACCTGTCGAGGACATTTGGTTCCCAGCTTCCTGGATTTGCAGCTTTGATGTCAACTGAAGGATCCCTTTCCTTTTCTTCCTTGCTGTGAGCAATGGCTGGAGGAGAAAAGTGATGCACTGCGGTTTCTCTGCTGTCACAGGTACTTCGTGCTGGACTTTGAGGCTGGCATCCTGCAGTATTTTGTGAATGAGCAGAGCAAGCACCAGAAGCCTCGAGGAGCCCTGTCTTTATCTGGAGCCATCGTGTCCCTGAGCGACGAAGCTCCCCACATGCTGGTGGTGTATTCTGCTAACGGAGAGATGTATAAACTGAGAGGTATGGTCTTCTGCTGCTACCTTTTCAGCCAGGCCGCATGGGCTACGTGATTCATGGTTACCATGGTGATGGCTCTCTTGTTGTTTGATTTTTTTTTTAAATCATCTCTAACAGTTTGCTGTGTTTGATGACTTTGTGGTGACACAGTTGCTGCCTCTTTTACCCCAAGGGTGGGAAATGGCCTGACATTAGGAATTGCTTGTGCTAATTGAGGAATTAAGGACAAAGGGAAGGTGAGTGATGGCAAAGCCAGCTGAGCCCTAGGACTGGGGCAGATTTTTCCTATTAGCTCAGTGTATATTTCCCTTGACCTTGTAGTGTGAATCTGCACTGTATCGTCCTGTGGGCACTTTGGGATATAAGGACAAAGCAAGCCTTTTAAGGGCCATCATGTCCTCCTCTCCCAAAGTTTTTCGAGAACCATCTCTTAGTAAAGGGCTCCTTCACTTACATTTTATTTAATCTGTTGTGAACCTGGTGAGAGACCAGTTGGTGTTGAGTTCATTTCCTCTTGTGTGCTTTCTCCCCTTCTCCTTGCTTCCTGAAAGCTGACATGTGCCTCGCATCCCAATCATGACTCCAGAGAGTCCAGCACTGGGCCGTCCCTGTCGGCCCTGCCTGCCCCTCCCCCGAGCCACGTGTGTTGCACAGCTTTTTCAAGAATGCCGGATTTGACTGTAGGAGCATAATTTGATTGCTAGATCATTCTTCCAGTGTTCTGTTACAGTTGCATTGCCAGAAAAAGTCAGTTTTCTTCTAACGAAGTAACTCAACACTACAACAAAAGCCAACAAATATCCAAATACACACACACACACACACACACACACACAGTCAGTGTTATTTATTAAGGTCTGAGGCAAAGTAGTATTTACTAAGCGTTAGGAGGTAGTTGCCAATCGTGCATTCTTATGACATTTTTCTCTGCCCAAGTAAAGGCTAAATACAAAGAAAAGGCCTCTTGTCATTTCTCCTTGACCCCAGGGACTGACCAGGACAGGTTGCCCCTCCAAAGCCTGACCGAGGGCCTTGGGCGCTCACCTCTCAGTCCATTGCACTGCTCCGCCTCCAAGTTTCCTCCCAAGAGACAGAATAAGCTAGTGTTTCTTTATTATCTGTACAGAAATCATCTTTCAGAATCATAAAACAATCCAGAAACCTGTGACATAAAAATGTCTGTAGTTCAAGAAGAAAGTTTTTCAGTTTGGGGGAAATGTGCTAAGATTCATGTTCTTTTTTTGAGATTCATGCAGTGTGCTTTCCAGCTGGCTAGATTTATATGGTCCTTGGTTTTGCTTTGCTGTTTATTGCTTAATAAATTGTTAGAGCAGAAATAATAGCAGGGGGAAGACGTAATGTCACTTCCTCCCTCCCCCTGCCTGTGGTTTATAAAATGACACACACCCATACAGAAGAGAAAAACCCAGCAAAGTTGACAATTAAGCTGTCTCATTTTGCCTTTGAGTTAGTATTCTCTGGGTTATTAAGCCCCAGGGTTGTTGTTTTTTAAGGGTAGTTTTAATTGCAAATATAAAAGTTTCATTATCTGCACGAAATTATCACAAAAGCTAAATTAACTTAAACTTGGCAACTGCAGAAAAGCAGGGTAAATCTCTGCCTCTCTGTGGCTGGCTCTTGGCCCATCCCACAAGGATCTGGGCGTCTGTTTCATTTCCCATCCCACCTACACCAGGAGTTGAATCTTCGTGTCATTAGCTGCACAGCTTTGTGGAATGTTTTCAGTGCTGCGCCTTTGGACTGTTCCGGCCCACCCAACAGTTTATCCTTCACATCTCCTAAGAAGCAAAGGCTCGGGTCTTTGCAAAATCCTTTGACTTTGGGAGTTAAGTTCACCTGGTATTAACGCCGGTCCACAACTCTAGATTTCTTCACCTGCAAGATCAAGCTCAAGGTTGGGTTTTATTGACAAATGGCACTTAACACCCACTTTTGTAAGCAGTTATTTCTAGGAGAATGTTCTGTTCTCTGCTTCGTCAACATTTATGCAGTTAATATTATATTAAAACATTTATGTAGTTAATTGTTCACTTAAATTGAATATTTAAATTTTTGTTGGAACATGTTACGTATCCATAACATGTTAAGGAAATAGTTTTATGTGCTTTTGGGGGGATGTTGATGAAAGGCTGCGACAATGCCATTGACTTGTACGTTATTGTCTCTTTGGGGGAAACGTGAGGATCTCTAAGGCAGCATTTGGTTTCTTGTTCTGTCCCATCCTAATAGGAATCCTTGAGAGCACATATTAAAGTGGTAATTCAACTGGATGCTCATTTCGTAAATGCTAATAACTCCACAGTACAACACTGGTAGATAACAGAGGCCCTGGAAGGTGTCCTTTGGTCCTCCTATTAGCCTCATGTGGCAGAGGCATTTAAAAATAATTGTTTTCCCTTCTGTGCTGCCTTGTTAAAGAAGCAGAAATGACTTTTTCAGAAAAGGGTTAAAAATGGCAAAATTGTTCTTATAACAGATATTTCAGGATACATTTTTAATATGGCTCAAGAGGGAATTTTCTGTTGAGATTTAGTGTAATTGTGTTTTTGTGTTTTTTTTTTTTTTTTTTTTTTGCATCAGTACAGGCTACTTGAGAATCTTGAGATCTGTATTTGCTTTTCCTTCCTTCTCCCTCTACCCCTCACTCCCTTCGCCACCCCGCCCCCTTTAGGTGGGTGTAGAAATAGGTTGGATGTGTTTTGGAACAGTCTCTGTAAAGTGTTTCTTTCTCTGTTTTAGCTGCTGATGCAAAAGAGAGACAGTTTTGGGTGACTCAGCTTCGTGCTTGTGCCAAATATCACATGGAAACGAATACTAAGGTGAGTAACCGCAGGGAAGCAAGGAGGCTTTCCAATACCTTGGAAGGTGACCCTTCAGCCCAAGTATCAGTTTCTTCGGGGAAGCTGTTTTTCATGTTATTTTTAAAAGTTATACACCGTAGTGGAATTCATGCTTGTCCCACTACATTAACGTGTAAGCCAAGAGAACAGTGGTAGGATTTGCTTGTGGGTAGGATGAAGAGGCAGGCAAGCGCTTTCTTGGAACTGGTTCTGCAAAGACACTTCGATTGCTTTCTGTGTTGTCAATTTGGGCAGCTGTTAATTGGTCTGTCGAGAAGCTGGCATGGATGATTGCGTCTCGTGGAGCCAGAGTAGTCAGATTTACTGTTCACGAGGACTCAATGTTGTCACGGATCCTTAAATAAAACCTAGACCCCCAAATTGATTAAGTGCTCAGCCAGGCGCTTCTGCATTCTGAGTGCGTAAAAACGTTCTCGGGTAATTTGGCATCCAAGTCGGAATTATTTTCTCCTCAGGACTCGGGATGAGATCTTGGATCAGTTATGAGGGAGATAGGAGGTTGGCATTTTTGTAGATTATTCAAAGGATTTCCAGTCATTAAAATACAGGAAACCACTGCAAAAATGAATTGATTCAGGGCAATAAATATTAATTTTAATGTTCAAAGGCCTACCTCTTTTATGTCATTAGTTCAGATTTAGTTAGTGTAAATAAATTGCAGTTTTTTTTCTGTATTCTGTGCATCAGCTAGCAAGAGCCACACTGGGAATTTCTGATGACTCTTTTTACTGTAACCTGCCGCTGTCTTGTTCGGGGCCCTGGGAGACATCTTACTTAGTTTGGACCTCCCTGTTCTGCCTCCCAGTGCAACCTGAAATGGTTTCTTCACAGGACTCTTCTTTTTTTTCTTTCTGGAGACATTTCTTTTCCTTGATTTGCTCACTGCAGCTGCTCTCAGCCTAATGCCCCTCTTGACTTGCCCCAAAGTAGAATCTGGGGAATCATAGGACCCTACTTCTAAAGCTTATCCCCCCTGTGACGTCCTTTATTTTCCAGGAATTGTAGTAAGAGTTGTGGAGATTTCATCAGTATGTTATAAATATAGAGGCGGGGCAGTTAGAAATTTTTATATGTATCTTTTTACTTTTTATAAAACAGAAAGGGATGAAATAAGAAGGACACATTTCCACCATTGCCATGTATAATCATTAGAGATAATTGCTCTTAATTGATCTGCTATGTCATTCTAGTAAATTAAGGTGTGCGTTAGTGTGTATGTGTGTTTGTGTATATATCTGTATCTATATCTACGTCTGTTCTGAAATACAAATGGGATCATATCATGTACACTGGTTTTTCTCACCCCCGCTCCCCACTTACTAGTGTATTTTGGAGATTCTTTCCCTCTTAGACGTATGATCTCTGTCACACTCACTTGTCAGTGCCCCACTGATGACACACAGGGTTTCTGTTGTTGTGCATAATGCTCTAATGTAAACATAGTTTTGTATCTCTAAGCGTGTGTGTGTGTGTGTGTGTGTGTGTGTGTGTATGAATGAATTTATAGCAGTGGAATTGTTGGGTCATAGAATGTCCTCTACATTTTTATAGCTGTTGCTGAATTGTCTTCTACAAAAGCTGTCCTAGTTGGCACTCCCATCAGTTATGGGCCTCTCCCCACAGCTGTGGCTCCTACTAACCTTTAGTCTGTGGTAGTCTCACAGGTGAACAGTGGGTCCCCCATTATTTTCGTTTTCACTTCCAGAGTCATGACTGGGGCTGAGTATGTTTTCAACTGTTTATTGACCACCTATATTTCTTTTATGTGGACTGCCAGTTTGTATTTTTCCACCCAGTTTTCTATCGAGTTCCTCTTTTTCTTCTTGATTGGCCGCAGCTGTGTGTGTATTTGTCCTGTGACTGTCATTTTTGGACTGTAGACGTTTTCTCCTAGTAGATCATTTGTATTTTGACTTTGAGTATGTATTTTTGCTATGCAGAATCTTTAATGTTTTTGTGGGCAAAGTTATTTTCATTTTTAGCTTTTGGCTTTGCATCGTGCAGAAAGGGGCTTCTCTGCTCAAAATTATGAAAACATTCTTCCAGTGAATTTATATTGGGTTGGCCAAAAAGTCCATTTAGTTTTTTTCTGTGTGATGGCTCTAGTAGTGCAGAAGCCAATAGCAGGAGCTTGCTGACATACTCAAAATATCCAAATCAGTAAAGTTACTGGTGAAAATGAAAAATGTGTCTTTTATTTTACTGAAAAAACTAAATGGACCTTTTGGACAAGCCAATAGTTTATCACATTTAAATCATTGATTCATCTGGAAGTTATATGGAGTGCCAAAATTAAGGTAGGGGGCAACCAATTTTCGTGTGTTGGTGTTTTGATGAATCGCTGGGACAAGGAAGGAAAAAGATATCCACCCTAATGGTAGTAAGAGATAGGGGCATTTAAAGAAATACAATTTGAAGATTCTCTGGAGGAGAATTTGATTTCCTGATGTATTCTCTGGGTAGTTTCAACAATATGTTTAATCTATTAATATTAGAACCAAAATAAACAACAGTTAAGCTAGTAGGGCCTATAGGATTCCTTCTTGGAGAACTGGAGGTTAAGATTGCTGCCACCACTCATTTATAGCATAATTATCATGATCAATTAGGGAATAATACTTTTAAAATTGTGAATAGACCTTGTTATTCAGCAGAAGCATTCTGAAGTCCAAAGTTGCTTAGGCAGAAGTTAGTAGTGAAAATGAAGTGAGGCTTCAAGTGAGTATAAACTTGATCTCCAGGTAATGGCAGGATGGCTGTGTGCTTGGCATCATGGTCGTTAGGAATTTGTGCTATGCCTTCTCTTGGCTGTGTCCTTCACTCTCTCAGCAGGGCAGGCCCCTCCCCAGGAGAGTGTAGCGAATAGTCTCCCTGCAGCTGCTGGGAATTTTACCTTATAAAAACGTGAGAAGGTGCTGTCACTCGTTACACTTGAGTGAGAATTGCAGGATGAGGAGATTCACCAAACTCCGGAGCTGCACAAGGCTTTACAGGTGACCCTGGTGTGTGATGTGAGCTTACACAAGGTGAACATTTTTGGCAGGTCCCTCAAAAACTTTGAATTGCAAGCATCTTCTGATTGAGTATATCCATGTTTCAATTCACGACCTTCTGGTTTAGAGGAAATATTGTAGGGTGCAGAGTGAGAAGACCTACATTTAAATCCTTGCTCTGCCATTTATGTGTCAAATATACCTGCTCAGTTCCCCTTTGTTCTTTCTGATTTTCTATGGTCATCTTTAAAAAAATTTTTAAATTTATTGATTTTAGAAAGAAAAGGGGGAGGGAGGGAGACAGATGGCACAGGGGTTGTGTGTGTGTAGGGAGAGAGATGGAGAACCATCAAATTGTTGTTCCACTTATACATGCATTCATTCATTGGTTGATTCTTGCATGTGCCCTGACCGGGGATTGAACTCACTATCTTGGTGTACCAAGACGATGTTCTAATGAACTGAGCTACCTGTCCAGGCCTCTGTCCTCATCTTTGAAATGGTGACATCTGTCTCCTACAAATTGTCACATGTCTTGCTCAAGCAAGACAATGCAGGCGAAAGCCAGTTGCTGACATGAAGCACTTGGAGGAGTTAGGGGCTCAGTAGCACATTTCCAGTGAGACTGCTGCTTGGAAGTCTAGCTTCTCAGCCCCCTGGAGCTTTGGCCAACCCTCTCAAGGAAAACAAGCGTGCTTTTTAATCCCTTTGTGGTTATGTGTTTCAGATAGACTCCATTACTTTCAAATGGCCCCACCAGAGAACTCAGGGTCGTTCAAACTCAACAGAAGCCAGTATTTGGGGGATGTGTGGGGAGTCAGAGAATCTCATGAATAGTGCTGTTTTTCAAATCAACCTGTGTGAAACGTGGGCAGTGAGGTCAATGGTCAAGTGATTAGAAAACATTTAAAGGGCATCAAATTTTGAAGATTGTAGTTTCATTGGCTTTCATCTAACTAAGAGGATTTTTGAAGACTAAACTTGATAGAAACTTACTGTATTTTCAATATTTCTTTGTTGCTTTTTCTCTCATGTAGACGTGGAAGGCGGACTCGTATACTAAGTTCAGGAATAATCTGCCCTGATGCGAACTAGGCATTAGCACCACATCCCTGGCCTTTCAGCCCTGAGGGGTGAATGCAGGACGTGTGGGCATGATTATCACTTCCCCTCGGGAACTCTCATCCATTCAGTACACAGTGGTGAAGTGGGGTGTGGGCAGGGCCCAGGGCCTCCCTCCTTGGCTCCGCTGCCTTTCTGACTGGCACCCCCATCCCCACCACAAACACTCTCTTATTATTAAGTCACTGGTGACAGCTTGTGAAGGTGGTGTTCCCCCCCCACCCCATCATGGAAATAGCGTTATTTTTTTAAAATTGTGAATAGTACTTACATACACTATAAAATATCCAGAGAATAGGAAACTCTGAAGAAGGGAAAAACCCCAAACCCCAGCCGCAGACCTAATCTCTGATAATATCCTTCGAGGCACATTTTCCCAGACACTTAGCTGTGTGGACAGATAGAAAGATCACACGGCCGCACTGAGAGGCCCAGTTCTTCTGGTCCTTTTTCTGTCTGTGATTATGCACAGAGATCACACACACTAGTTTTCTTGGTAGCTTACTGCGCCATAAGGCTGGGCTCTGGCCCCAGGCCTGTTTTCTGTGTTGGGGTGGTTTTATCTTTAAAACAAGTGTGTGAGTGTGTATGGCCAGTTTCCTAGAACATTTCAGGGTCTCCTCTGTGTTTCGTCTTCCAGCCCTTGCCTCTCAGTCCTTTGTCATCCCCCATTCCTTGTCCTGCTCTTGTTTTGATCTAGATGGGACATTGAGGAAATAAAGGGACATTAGTATTGTTGATTTACCCATCTCAAAATAAGGAAAATTTAGTGCCCCCCTCTCCCGTGGGAAGATTCAGGAAATGTAGGTATTTGGGTCATTGGAAGTAGTTTATAATATTCATTGTGCTTGAAATCCTTTCCCTGGGTTCTTGGGCCCCAGGCCCGACTCCATCCTTGCATTTACTACATTGGACTCCAACGATCTGGTTCCCTGTCTGACTCCTGCACTTGACCGTGTGCTCTCTGAGAGCAAACACTGACTACGGGGTTCACTGAGGAAGACACTAGGTCCCAGGAGCTCTTTGACTGTGTAAAGCGTTTGAAGACACTGTGGCTAGATCCCATGGGTGTGTGGTTAGAGCTCCCTGTCTTTGTCAGGTAATTCTAAATTAAAATGTAAATGTCAGGATACAGTCTTATGCAGATGTGGTCAGAGAAGAGTATGAATGCCTGATATAGGATTTTAAATGCATTAAAAGCCTTAAGAGATCTTGAAGGAGCAGTGAAAGCTGCTGAGTTTCGGGGAGTGTGTGTATAAATATTCATGCTGGAAGCTGCCCTCAGCACTAGTATTTTTCTTTTTCTCCCAGTCCCCCAGCATGATAGTTGGCATACTAATGAATTCATGTGAGACTGTCTCCTCCGTGGCAGCTAGATGTGGACAGCCCCAAGGGAAGCTCCTTTTCTCCCCCTGTAGCCTTGGAGAAGCTGAGGCCCAGGACAGACCTGCCCGTGCTAATGCCATCTCCCCGCGACAGCTGGCACCTGCAATGTAGGCAGCCCCTAACTCACACCCCTGGCTTTGCCATGATACGTCGTATTCCCCAGTGATGTAGGGGTCCAAGCAGGGCATGAAGGGGCACTGCACAGTGAGGAAAGGGGCGGGAGGGTGTTGGGCTGGCCGGGCTTGTGCCGAGGGCTGTGTGCTGGGCTGAGTGCACAGAAATGGGTGGATCTGGAGGCCCGACTAGTGACCCTGCCCCTGGTAGCTGGGTTGCCAGGTGCAGGCAGCCTTGTTTGGGGACATTCCAGACTTCCTTTATTTGGGGGTGCATGGAGGAGGTGTGAACTACTTCTGAGGAATTAACAAAGAGGGGCAAAGAGAGGGTGGAGAATTCTGACTGTATGTTAAATCCACAGCCAAGTGTGACCAATGAGGAGATTTGAAGTTACTGTTACCTTGTCCCCCACCCCCCAACTTTCCTGACTTTCTGCCGCCCTGGGGCCTGAGCCAGGGGCAATGGAGCGGCGCTTTGCTACCCTGGCTAGGATGCCTCACAACAGGAAGCACCTGCGTGCTGAGACCAACCCAGCATATGTGTAGAATCCGAAACCAGTTGGTTACAAGGGACCTCGCATGTCATGTAGGCCCATGTCCTGGCCCTACCTCATCCCACTGTTTACACAAAAATGCATGCCAATAGACTTCTTATGCTAAAAATGAAGAAATATGGGTTGGTTCTCCTTGAAACAATTCCTAATTTCACCACCTGGAGAGGGAGGGCGCTGCTGGTCACTCACTGACTGAATGCTGCAAACTTTGGTAGTAAGCTGATAAATGATGCTGAATACCTCGCTTGTATGATTAAGTGAATTTGAGGCCTCTCAGGACAGTTTGGAAGAACTCAGAGGTAACGGAATGATAAAAAAGTGGGAAGGGATTTTGAACTTCCTCTGTCCCCCTTGTCTAAAAACAGGAGGTGTGAGGAGTGGGATGAGGTCCGTGCTAACACTGAGTGGCCCCATCTGGAGGCCCGTAGCCACAGGAGGCGATTTGAATTTAAATAAACTGAAGTTAAAATGTAAAGTTCAGTTCCACCCTCTCACTTAGGCACGTTTTAATTGCTCAGTGGCCACATTTGGCTGGTGGCTGCAGTATCCGACAGCTCAGACACAGAACATTTCCATCAGCACAGAAAGTTCTGTTGGACCGTGCTGATGAAGCCTCATTTACTACTGTGTGGCTTCTCAGCAGGAATTTACTAGTGTCTAGTTTTATCCGCCCCCCCCCCCCTTTTGCACTACGGACAGTGTTTTTTCCCTTTAAATCTAAAAGGGCTGACTGGTGATCCCCACCCTTCTTTGGCCCTCCACTCCTTCCCTCCCCTCCTTCCTGTCGGAGTTCTGGTCTGCCGTATGGCCTCGGCATGAAATACCTTGGCCACTCTTCACTTCTCCAGTGGCCTTGTCTGTGCCGCAGGGACATTGACCTTATCTGAAGGCACGGACTGGTGCTCTCCTACAGTGGGATTCTGCTATGTGCTTGCTCCACTGCAGCTGTTTGTCAAGAAAATGCCCAGTTCGAGCTTTTGGGAGGAGCCAAGGAACCAGGAAAGGTTGCTGATGGTGCTACTCCCTGGTTCCCAACCACCTTTCACAGCACCCCGCTTCCTAAGATGAAGTCCAGACCTTGACCGTGGCATTGAGTGCCCTTCACATTTTAGGTCCAGTTTCTCTTCCTCCACCTTCGTGCACTTGGTGTTCTAGACGAGCAGTTCCCTAGGCACACTGTGTACTTCCACATTTCCATGCTGTTTCCTCTGCTAGGAATGCCTTCCCCTCTCTGTTCTTCATGTAGCAAAGAGCCATGGGGTCTTCAAGGCGCATATGCTTCTTCACCTGCCTGGTTAGAGTGGACCTTCTGTCTTCTCTGTTCCCATTTATACCAGAAATCACCTGTATCACAGTGCTTCTCCGGGGTGTGTGTGCGCATGCATCAGCCCTCTTGATTGACTATGCCCTTAATGCCCAGGACTGGGGGGACATTGTGGTGGCGTCCTCCATACCTGCTGCTGCCTTGACAAGTGGTGGTGGATACAGACCACATAGTGCATTTTAAATGCCAACCCCACTGCCTCCTTGCTCACTCCTCCCTAGTATTAGTATTCGTAACAGTAGTTTATTAGTAAGAGTCGTGATGTTGGATTTGGGCTCCTTAAGAAACTATATCCAAGCTATCATTTTATTTGCCTAATGTATTATTATATGTTTTAGATCAAGTATTTGAGGATTCTATTTACCTAGAGAGAGCTATTAGCTTCCTGTAGCTGAAAATCAGGAGTAACTTCAAGCACAGTGTGTCTTCAATTTTTTTTTTATTTTATTTTGAGCAGGAAATAACAAGGGAAAGGACACATTTTGGGGAAAGAAAATAATAATAGATAACATCTATCCACACATTGCTATGTGGCAGGTACTAAGAAAAAGTACTTTTCTTGGATTATCTTACATTTTTCTTCTGATAGCCCTATGAGGCAGGCACTACTATTAGCACATTTTACACGTGAGGACAGAGACACAGAGAGGATAAAATGCCTGCTCACAGCTAGCTAGAGGCTGCCATCTATTTGTAAAAATTTGAGATACCATTCACATACCGCAGGATTCACCCTTGTAAAGCATACATTTCAGCAGTTTTACTAGGTTCATAAAGTTGTACCTTTATGTCTCACTCTAGAAAGTTTTACCACCCCCAAAAGAAGCTCCCTATGACCATTCGAGGTCACTCCTCATTACCTACCTGTACCCTCCGCCCAGCCCTTGTCAACTGTAAACCACTGACTCCATGGGTTTGCCTAGTTTGGACATTTCATGTAAATGGGACCGTTAAATATGTGACTTTTATGTCTGGCCTATTTAACTTAGCAGAATGTTTGCAAGCTTCCTCCATGTTGTGGCATGAATCGATACTTTCTTCTTCTTTGTCCCTAAATGGTACTCCACTGTATGGATGTGCCACGGTTTTAATCCACTCACAGTTGATGGATGTTTGGGTTGCTTTTACTTTCTGGCTGCGACGAATAGTGTTGCTATGGATAGTTGCTATGAACATTTGCGTACAGGTTTTTGTGTGAATATGTGTTTCATCTCTTATGGGCATATACCTAAAAGTGGAGTTGCTGGATCATATGTAACTCTGCTTAAGTTTTTGGGGAAGTGCCACACTAGTTTCAAAGTGGCTGCACCATTTTTACATTCCCGTTGGCAATATTGAGGGTTCAGGTTTCCCTGTGTCTTTGTCTCTATTTGATATTGCCTGTTTTTTAATCACGGCCATCCTGGAAGGCATGACATTCTGTGGTTTTCATTTCCGTTTGCCTATGACAAATGGGTGTTGGGCTTCCCTTCATATGTTTATTGGCCACTCATTCATATGTCTTTTTTGGAGAAAGATCTACATAAATTTTATGTCATTTTTATTTACTTTGGTTGAGTTGTCAGAGTTCTTTATATATTCTGGATACTAGACTCTTATCAGATACATGGTTTGCAAATATTTGCTCCCGTTCTGTGGCTTATCTTTTCCTGTCTTTTTTGATATAGTGATTTTTTGAGAACGAACAAAGCCGCTGGTACGGTGGCTGGAGTCGGGAGTCGGAGGCACAGCCCTGGTTCCTGGCCGTGCCTGGGTGGCTGGGCCCCTCGCAGCAGCGGACTAGTCTTGTCATCTATAGCGACTTCATCCATCAGTCTTGGTTTCCACCTGTGTAAATTGGGCAAAATTAACATCAACTCTGTAGGATGGTTTTTAGGATTAAATGACATCAGCACTTCACAAACAGGTTATTTTTACAGCACGAACTTTTTTTGGCTCTGCTAGAACATGTCTTGATAGGTAACTTGGTTGTAGAGCTTAGGTTTCTCCTGAATTTGGATCAGGAGTAGCGGCTGAGAACCTCCCCTAAAACCTGATGGTGATGACTGCCCCCCCTGAAGGTTTTGATAGGCATGATTATGTTCTTGTGTGTCAGAAAGTTCTGGTATAATCCAGAACTAGTGTGGCATCGTTCATGTCATGTGGTCTGTGGGATTGGGTCCAGCCTGACTATCTGCGAGGCCACAGGGAGGACAGGACTGGGTTCAAAAACCAGTCTAATAGTGCAACTTGGGGCAAGTTACTCACTAAGCCTCAGCGCCTCGTCTCTGCAATGGGACAACAGTTGTTGATGTGGAGGTTGAATGGGGGCTCGTGGTGACGATTAACTGAGGTCAAATCTGTTGTGCTCTTACTGTGCAGCCAGATGCTGAGTTAGTTCCCACGAGGGGTGCTGGGCTGACAGGGTCGCCCTGCCAGGCTGGGCCCCCTGAGTCGGCCTCTGTGGGAGACAGCTGGCCCTGGGTGCCCAAGGCTGTGCGCACAGCTGGTGAAGTGCTGTATTTCTGATCAGTAACTGAGTCTTAAATAATCAGGAGAAACAGACACTTGCTTAAATAAGCAAGCATGAGAATCGATGAAAAGTTTAAGGAAAAAGGGTGGGGAAGGTGTATGATTGTCCAACCAACCAACCACTTAAATAAAAAACTGAGCAAGTCAAGACACGGACACATACAACCTTTGGAAGGATACTCAAAGGGTTAGTAACAGCAGTTTGCTGGGGGAGGGAAAGAGGAACTGGGGAGTTAGTATTGAAACGAAATAGCAATGTATTTGGACCCTTTGATACCATTTGAAAATTTCACACTGTGCCTTATTTGATTAATTGTATGTGTATAAGAAACTGTAGTTACTTGAACGGTTATGGTTTAAATTGGTACATTTGTTTTTAAAGGGAGCCGAAGTTGTTGGCCGAGCCCTGTGCATTCAGCCTGCCTCGAGTTGGTCCTTATCAGCAGGCAGCTCTTCCCCAGTCTGTCACTGATTAATCGGCTTCTCATTCCGTTCTGCACTTGAGAGCCTTAAAACCCAGTGTCCTTGTAGATACTCGATAATTCCAAATTCCTGCCAATTCAGATTAGGCTTCTTCTACTCTTGTTACTCAGAATTGATTTTAATTGATGTGGTTGGAAGTATTTAAAGTTGGACTCCAGTGCTCCTTTTCTCCCCTCTATTTGAATTAAACGGTTATTAAGGATGAACAGCAACTGGGTCTTCCTCAGCTGAAGCCTTCGGTGTTGGGGCAGTCAGCTGACAGCGGAGTTAGCGTCCGTCTGGGTCCTGGGCCCAGAGAGCCGGACTTTGTTATCTGCGACCACAGTGACGACCACAGTGACGGGGAAGGACTGGGTGCGGGG
>PVIA01000447.1:198636-241215 GCA_004024845.1 Tonatia bakeri | reverse complement strand
TGAAAAGCAGGATGAATCCCAACTCTCACTGAGACGTGGAGGAAATGAAGTGCCCCAGGTTGGAGGGCAGCGGAGCATCTTGAGGGGACGGTCTGTTTTCCTAAGTAGCAAGTCTTTGGGGGACATAGAAAATGATGGTTTTGGACTTGAGCTTGATTCACTCCAAGTAGGTAAAGTTGGACGAACTCAGCTGAGGATTTAGCTTTCCCCCGGCTCTATCTTCTTGTTTTCTGCTGTTAAGCAACTTGACTTTCATGGTGTAGTAAGCTCCGTGCCATTTTTCTTCTAGAATTTTCCACAGATAATTACCTTTTGGGTACTTAAAAATTAAGTGTAAAACACCATCCTCTTAAACGCACCATCAAATTAAGTAAATAAAACACAATTTAAGAACAGCTTTTATTAAAACAATAAAGTTTGGGGACTTTTTATTGTCTTAATAAAGTACAACAATTTTATGTAACTTCTCAAGCATAACTTTAATATTAGGTTGCCTGCCTTGCCCAAAGGAACGTATTAGTGCTACCCAGGATGATGATTTCGGGCAAGGGGAACTTCATATTAAAAAACATGTATATATTTTAATATATAATAATACATTTTTAAATATATAATAAATATTTATTTAGGGGGAAATGATGTAATTTTGATTCAGTCGAACTAACTTATTCCACCATTTATCTGTACTGAAATAGGGAGCTTTGATTTGAGGCAGGATAGACAGATCTTACTCTGAGGACATTTCCCACACCAGATATCACTATGGACATGTGTGAATGAACATCCTAAGAGCGAGAGAATCCAGACGCATGGCTGGGGCCAGCTGTTCAGAGTGGGCTCGTCTGGTCCCTGTTTTGGTGACTACACGCGGACAGCTTAGAAGGTAGACTTGGGAAGAGTGGCCAGCAGATACGGAATGCTAGTGTGCCGTGGTTTTCTGGCACTGGGCGTGTCGGGGCGGGCTGTGGAGACTGGCCACACGGAGCTTACACGTCAGTGCAGGAGCCAGCCCACAAACAGATAGGGACTAGGTCACAGGTAGCAACAGGTTCTGTAAGGAGCAAGAAAGCAGGGCCAGGGACTAGAAAACAACAGTGAGATTTTTAAGGTATTCCTACTAAAAAATATATGCCATGGACACTGTGTTCTTTAGGATGTCAGTGCCGTAAAGAGATTGAGAAGGCAGTGCAAAAATTCCAGGTTGAAAAATTCCAGATTGAAATATGCCAGATTGAATGAGGCTAGCAGCATGACAACTAAGCGCATCAATATCTGACCCTAAACTGGATCTGACTTCATATCAGCAGATTTAGAATATGGACAGTGGATTAGATAAGGTAGTTGGTAACTGTGTTGTGATTATGTATGAAAATGTTCTTGTTTTTAGGAAAGACACACTGAAGCAGTTGGTGCTGAAATTGAAAGGCCATGATGTATGTAGTTTACTCTAAACTGGTTTAGGAAAAATGATTTATTATATTGGGTTGGCCGAAAACTCCATATAGTTTTTTCCATAAAATAAAAGACATTTTTTCATTTTTATCAGTAACTTTATTGATTTGGATATTCTGAGTATGTCAGCTATCTCCCACTGTTGGCTTCTAGTGGGTAGAGGCCAGGGGTGCTGCTAAGCATCCTCCAACGCATAAGACAGCCCCACAGCAAAGAATTATTTGGCCAAAATGTCAATAGTACCAAGAACTTTGCAAACCACTTCTGACATGTTCGATCAGTCACAGCACCTTCTCCATACACTGCACAAATCTTTTTTTGCATTTCAGTTTTTACCTTTCTTGAAATCATAAAGTATAATATGTTGAAAATGTTGCATATCTTCTTCCATCTTCAATATTAAAATGGCTGCACAAAAATTCACTGATTTTGATTAAGTTTTTTTTAAAAAATGCAAGCTGTTGAAATACAGTCTAACAACATTGTTTCGAAAGGAATTAGAGATGACTAAGTGCTCCTAGAGACACCTCACAGAAAAAACCAAACAAGCTTTTCGGCCAACCCAATATACAGGGTCCGGCAGAAGTAGCACCTGCTTGAGTGTGGTTGGTAGGGTAATAAAATGGGTATAATAATTTATAGTTTGAATTTGAACATTTCACCTAAAATGTCATATGGTGTGCTTAAGTGTGATATTATGTTACATAATCACAGGCTTATGATTTTGTAATAAAAGATGTTGTAATTAAAAAGGGACATTATTTGGGTATTATTGTAATTATATGTGTGTATGTGTACAGAGTGGAGAGGGAGAACAAATGATAAAATAAGTGGGTTAAAATGTAAATAATTGATGAAATTAGTAAAGGGTACACAAGTGTTCTTTCATGCAACTTTAAGCTTGAATTGATTTCCACATTGAAAAAAGTTAAAAAAAATCATGTATCGTCTAACACTTTTTAAAACAAGATTTTTTTTTAATGCATGTAATTCCTTGGAAGATATTTCCTATAAATCATTTACATGTTAGTATAAATTTTAGACAAGTAGTTACTCACTTGCTCTTTTTTAGCTGAGACTAAGCACCAAGGAACTCAGTGGTTTTCTGAGAGTGAAAGGGAATTTGGGGAGAGGAGATATTATAGGGGTGCTGCACTCGGGCCGGTGTGGAGAACTGGTTAGAATAGTGGGCCTCGCAGCGGAGGGAGAATTCGGTGTTACAGAAGACAGATTTAGAAAGGAAGGTTGGGGTAAGAAGTCAGTGATAAACCGCTACTAGGTTGAAGGTTGGCCTTTACAGTGGGACAACCTCTCTAGCCCATTCTGTATGCTGTTTTTTGCATTCATCTTTTTAAAAAATCCATACCCAAGGACATGTTTATTGTTGGGGGGTGGGGAGAGAGAGAGAAAAAAATATCGATGTGAAGGAGAAACATTGATTGGTTGCCTCCTGTGTGCGCCCTGACTGGGTATTGAACCCTCAACCTTCTGATGTATGGGACAATGCTCCCACCAACTGAGCCACTCGACCAGGGCTGACATTTATCTTTTTTTTTGTAAAGGTTTATGGAGATATAATTTACATATCATGAAAGAAGGTTGTGGATGACCAATAATATTTTGTAAAACTATAATATAAAATTATTATTCCGGTAGCTACCCAAATTGATCAAAATGTTAGTCACAGTGGTAAGCACCTTTATAGACATCATTTAATCTTTATCAGAGTCTTTACAAGGTAGGTTTTAGTTTCCTAATTGAGAATGAGGATAATAGAACCCTTGAGAAGTTATACATAACTACCTTAGGTCACATACTTGGCGAGGGGCTGAATTTGGTACCCACGTGTCTGACACGCTGAAGCCAGTGGGCTGGGCTGCATCCCCATGTCTTTGACCCCCAAGGCAGGATCATGCAGGTGGGGTGAGCAGAGACTCTGTGTCTCTGGTCCCTTAGAAATGTGGAAGAACTAAATCGATACTTTTCAGCCGAAGAAGAGAAGAGAGATTTTGTAAGTAATAGTTCTTCAACATGTAGGAAAATGAAGATATTTGGGAAGTTAATTGAGCAGTTTTGAAGTTAGCATTAGTGGAGTCAGTTCTAAGCTGGATAAACTATCTCAACCACTCACCAACCCATCCATCTATACCTATGCATCTATACCTATCCATCTGTCCACCCACCTGTCCACCCACCCATCCACCCATCCATCCACCCATCCACCCATCCATCCATCTATCCATCCACCCATCCATCTACCCCATCCATCCACCCATCCATCTACCCTATCCATCCATCCACCCACCCACCCACCCATCCATCTACCCCATCCGTCCACTCACCCACCCCATCAATTCATCCACTCACCCACCCACCCATCCATCCACCCACTAACCCTTCGGAGTTGTGTTCTCAAGGTGGCTGTCTAAACCTGAGTTGCAGTTTCTTTGTTCTGCCACGTACCAGCATCCCCGGTGTCTCTTGCCCATGCTACCAATGCGATGGTCCTATTTCTGTACTGCAAACTTCACCCCCTTTGTCTTCTATTCCTAGTTGCTTTTACAACCCTTCATAGCTTCCTTAAGCCCAGCCTGGGCAATGCAGAGAAGTTATCGAGAAGCCTGTTTGGTGTTAGGATGCAGGGGCATTTTCAGTGCAACGCTGAGTTCCATCAGTAGGTTGGCGTCCACCTTCAGAATCTGTCTTCTCTCTGAACCCTCCCTGGCCAGGTCAGCAGCTGGAAGAGGTTGCTGGTGCCTGATGCCTGTATTTAGGAGATTTATTTTCCATTCATTTTCTTGGCAGCTTATCTTAATGGCATCTCTTTCTATCTCTCTTAAGCCCTGCTACTTGATGGATCTGCATACCTCTTTGGATCTAAAAGCTCTTTGTCTTGTGCACTGGACAACAGGTGTTTATAAACTGCCTACTGTGTGCAGTGCACCGACATTGCTGTTCTCTCCTTTACAGCTCATAGCATAAGCACTTGAAGCTCCTAGATTCTCATCACGTACTGATGTAAAAAATACAATCAATAAGAGAAAACTACTTTGATCCCATGGGGATAAATTGTTCAAATGCCAGGAAATGTGTTCTTCTCTTATAATAATAACAATAATAATTATTATAAATGGTGCACTATAGATATAAGTCCTTCTGCATATATCACCTGATATACCAGGGTTTCTGAGTGTTGGCATCATTGATATCTTTGGCCAGATAAGTCTTTGCTGTGAGGGGCTGTCCTGAGCCCTGTAGCATGTTCAGCAGCATCCCTGCCTCTGCCTACTATGTGGCAGTGGCACCCTCACCACCAGTTGTGACAACCAAACAAGTCTTCTGATTTTGTCAAATGCTTCCTGGCAGGGACAAAGTCACCCTGAGTTGAGAACTACTGTCTCATATAAGTCTCACAATAGTCCTGTTCCATAGGTATCATCTCCCTTTTATAGATGAAGAAACTGTGGATCAAAAGGGTATATATAGCCCAATGGCTGAGACATGCAGAGGTGAGACTTGAAGCCATCCCCTTATATGTGGCTCTTCATCTCAGGCCCTTCTGTACCCTCAGCTGCTGGGAAACGGTTTCAGTGTATGGGGCAGCAGGGCCAGCGGGGTTGTTCTGCAGCGGAGCTATTGCTCTTGGGAAAAGCCCTGCTCTCTTGCCTGGTGTGAGATAGCCCATCCGTCATGTCTCTGAGACTCCTGGGCATCTCCCCCAATGAGGGATGCAGCTTAGAAAGTGAGAGAGATTTTAGCAGTGAAGCAGGAGTGCTCTTGCAGCCCTGCTCCACTGGGCCAGCTCGGGAGGTCCCCAGGCCCAGCCATGGAATGGAAGGAAACCCAAACTTTGCAGCCTGTGCCAGGATTCTGCACAAGTCTGAGAAGATCTGGGTGGCACTTCTGGCATGCATTAGTGCTGAGGAGGCGAATCATACAGTTCTGAAGTATTATCCCCCCCTCTACTCCCATGCTCTGCTACACCAGCAAAGTGGAGAAGAGATGAGAGAGAATGTTCACTTGAGGCAGAAGCTTGACAGCCCGTGGGAGCTGTGTGGGGCGAGGCGGGACTGGCAGGGCTCTGGCTGGACCTTCTGCCTTCTCATGGGCTGCAAGCACTCGGCCGCGGTGAGGACCCACAGCAGCACCCCCTCCTGCCTCGGCCCCCTGTGGGCAGACATGGACAGAGGTTCTTGCCAGCGCCTCCACCCCTGGCCGGCTAAGGTAGATGGGGTTCTGGGCACTGGGGAGTGCACCTGGAAGGGTGTAGTTACTGTTCATGGCTCGTTCATGTCTCTTTGAGGAAGACGCGCTTCTCTCCCGGGCAGTGTAGGTGTGGGCTCCCAGGGCACCTGGGATTTCAACACGTTGTAAAGCCTTTCCCCCAGTGGGGTGCCTAGTGCGGACTGGCCACGCTTGGGGAGGTCTCCCTGTGGAATCTGATTTTTTGAAATAACAACAGAGTATTACCAATGTTGATTGGATTTAAAATTAGAAAAACAAATGTCTCTTGTCTTTTCTCTTAGGAAGTCTTTCTGCAATTTAGATACTGACCTTAGCCAATAGCTTCGATTTGCTGGCTTTTGAAGCCAACTTGATTCATCATATGGTTAGTGCTTTCCTCATTTCAAATATCAATGTGCAGGCACACTGTTAGTGGGTGCAGTGCTGGACTGAGAGTCAGGAGACTTGATTGAGTCTTCTGATGATTCTGCCATTGGTCTTGACTTTTGACCTTGAGCTATTTGTTTTCTTTGTACCTCAGTTTCTTCTTCTATAAAGCAGGTGGAGCATTCATTTCCCCTGTTGGGTTTCACGGAGATATTGGAAGATAAGCAAATTAATACTTTTAGCAAGGCTTAATCAAAGTAGCTATTGATATCCTAATTATAACAATGACGAACAGGGTAATTGCTAGCTGTCTATGCCGAAGGTGCTGTGAGAGTGCTCTGGGTGTGCCCAGCTGCTGGCCTCTGTGTGTGCCTGTGGGAAGAGGACGTTTCCTTTTCACACTCATTTTAATTTGGTAGTGCACAACTGGTTTTGACGTGGTTTCTTACATGTGGGAAGCTCTTTGCTGCCCCCTGGCTCTCTTCCCCTCCATTTCTTTCCCATTCCCGAAGTCACCATTGTAGACAGGCCCATTGTTTTCCCCAAGAGAGAAGTGGGCCGTATTTCATCAACTATTCTGTGATTCATTGCTTTTTCTATCTTGTCTTTGAAATCTTTCCATGCCGGTGTATGCATATATGTGTGAGAGTCTGCCATTAAAAATCAGCTGCATGGTGTTTAATGGAACTCGGGTGTCATCCTTCTCCAAACAGTCCCCTGATGGGCGCTATTTGGGTGCAGACAGACCGTTGTTAAAGGCCTGGGCCTTGTCACAGTGTGAAGTGCCAAGGCCAGTGAGACCTGGACTACAGGGCTCCTCTGCTGTTGGCTCCGCGTGCTTTAGAGTTAGTGGCTCAGCTTCTCTGGCTGAGGACTCTTACTGAAAATGGGGGGTTGGCCAGAGGCTATTATTCTCAGATCCTATGTAGCCTTAAATGTTGTGAATTCATCCTCAGAGCTTGTTTACTAGCTATCTCCTGCTGTATTTAACAAACATCCCCAAACTTAATGTCTTACTTAACTTACAGTAGCTTACAGTTGTGCTGGCCATTTCTTCTGGTCTGAACTGGACCCAGCGGGTCCCAGTGGCCTTGTGTGTGTGTCTGCACTCCGCTCACAGGTGGGTTGGGGCCTGATATTCTTAGATGGCCACACTCACATGTCTGTTGGTTGGCTGGCTGTCAGCTGGGCAACTGGGATGGGGAGGAAGGTCAATGAGCTACATGTTCCTTATCCTCCAGCAGGCCACCCTGTGGCTGGGCAGGGTTTCAGCAGTAGCAAGTGTTCACCCACAGTTGGGGAGTAGCAGATAAATAGAAGACGTTGGTGAGAAAAAGGATGTGCCGCAGCATTGGGAAGGCTTATCATCCCGGAGGCTTTGAGAGGTGAGAGAGCTCAGTAGCGTCAGAAGCTGCAGAGAGAAAGCAGGAAGGGGAAGTGGGAAGAAGCCTTCGGATTTGTCCCGGGGAGCCACCGACATTAGATTAACTGTTCCAGGTGGGAATTAAAAAATTAGCCATCGTGCCCTTGTTCGGTTGCTTCAGATTCACCCTCTGCCAAGCACACATCTCATCTTCTCAGGGCCTGGACCTCAGTCGTGCAGGGTCCCTCTTGAAGTCAGATGAGCGATGCACAGGTGAGCCGTGGAAACTTCAAACGGAGGCAGGACAGGGACTGAATAAAAAGAGCCTGTCCGCTACCCAGGACTGGGGCTCGGGGAGCTCTGAAAAGAAACCAGTTTGCCCACGTCGTCCTCTTTCTGGGGCAGGTACAGCTGTAGAGACTTTCCAGTCTGGACCGATGGAGTGATTGCTTTCTCTTTGACTGTGTGGCGACGGGAACTCACGCTCGTCAGCTCCGCTGAGCTCTGCTCTGTGAACATGGTCAATGTTACAAGGAAATTCTGGAATAATATAATGAATTCATTAGCTTCACTTTTTGTTTACTATAAAAGTGATGTGATTATGTAAGAAAATATAAGTGGATAAATTTGGAGAATAGAGGAAAGAACAACATGGTCTCGCCCCTCTAAAACCTCCACCGTTTACAATTTGGGATAGTCTGAGCAGATATTTTTTATGCTTGGGATGGTGATTTACTTCCTATTTTAATAAGAAAATTTATGCCATTGTTTAGAATGCCTCCCATTTTTTATCCAGTAGCCCTGGGTATATAATTCTGCTTGTATTAAGGGGAAATTACACCAGACTTAAAATATTCTCTTGTGTTCTCTACATGTGGACTATTGCAATGAAGCCCTTCCAGGGTGAGTGGGAGACACGGGGGGAGGCGGACAGACCCTGTGAGAGTTGTCCATGGGGGGTTTTCTGATTCTTTAGGCATTAACCTGTTTTTCATTTTTTAAGAACTGAGGTGAAGTATACGTAAAATAACCATTTTAAAGATGACAGTTCAGTGATGTACAGTACATTCACAGTGTTGTGTAACAATCACCAGTTCTCTATAGATTTTTTTCCCTAAGTAAAGAATGAGAGAGAGAGAGAGAGGAAGGAAGAGACATTGATTTGTTATATTTATCCATGCGTTCATTGGTTAATTCTTGTATGTGCCCTGACCGGGGATCAAACTTGCAACCTTGGCATATCAGGACAGTGCTCTAACCAGCTGAGAGCAGCCTGGCCAGGGTCACTTCTGTCTAGTTTTAAAACATTTCACCACTCCAAATAAAACCCTGGACCCATTAAGCAGTTACTCTTCGTTGCCCTCTTCTGAGCCCCTGGCAGCAACCCCAATCTGCTTTCTGTTTCTGTGGTTTTACCTGTTTTGGATATTTCATTTAAGTGGAATCATGCAATATGTGACTTTTTTTCTGTTTGTTTCTTTCATCCAGCATAATGCTTCTGAGTTCCAGCCGTAGCCTAGAATGCATGAGTATTTCATTCCTTTTTATGGCTGACAAATGTTCCATTGTGTGGATGTATGACAGTTTGTTTATCCATTCATCATCCGATGGACATTTGAGTTGTGTCTACCTTTCGGCTCTTTGGTGAATAGTGCTGCTCTGAATTTGTGTACATGTATTTGGCTGAGTGCCTGATTTCAGTTCTTGTGGGGAAGGCATTAATCTTATTCCTCACTCTCTAGGTTGTAAAATATTTACGTTGAGGCGGTCCATGGAGATCATGGTAGCTCACGGTTGGAACCCACTCATTTTGCTTGCACAAGGCACTTCCCTGCCTTATATTGATTTTGGTCCTGCGCCCAAAGATAATACATGGGTACTGCTTTCACCGATGGAGGGTAGTTGGTGCTCTGTTACGGGAATCTGAGTTCAGCATCTTATACGTACGGTATAAAACCCAAGACGGGAGCTCATCAGTCTTGTCACAACTGCTCATGGGGTAAAACAATTCTTTTCCTGCTCTGCCCGTCAGCCCATCCTAATTCCATCGCCCTAGATCCCAGTGTCCCTGTTATTGCCTCATCTGCTGTCTGCTCAGATAGAGCGCCTGCCCTCGTGGCTTCTTTGTTTGGTTCAGAACTGCTGGTCCTGGGCTGCCAGGGACTGTGGAGCTGTTGAAGGTGCGACTGCCACAAGCAATGGGCATAGGTCCTGAAGATATCCTACCCTGAAATCTCTAATCACTTGTGTTCAGTTTACAGTGTCTACATTGGGCCCATGTCTGGCCATTTGTCTCTATATTGCTCAGCACAGTTCTTGAAGGATTTGAGGAGGAAATGAAGTTTGATCGTTGTGCCAACTGGAACTTCAGTCCATAGAGAGTAAATCTGGGTGGGGAAGAAAAGGAGGGCCAGCAAATCTCACCAGTGACAGATAAAAGCAAGCATACAGTTTTGGTTGCTGCTTGGCATCCTGTGAAACATGTATAACTGTTATTATAGGTGGGTTCCCACAGAAAGAAGAGCCTGAGAGATAAAGGCTTGGGTGCATGACTGTGATCCTAGGCAAGCAGAGTAGGCAGACTAGGAAGAGCGGAATAATGGAAATTGACAAAGGCACTCAAAATGTGCACTGTTGTCCTGGTTACCGGTCGCCCTCGTGGGAACCATATGGAATGTGCTTCAGAATTCTCTGCTCTGTGTACAGGTGATGTCATTATTTATCTACTAGCTTCCCTGTCCCGTTGGTCCAGGGTTACCCCATGGGGTCTTAACTCTTTCTTGCTTTTTTAGGTTTGCATTTGTAAGTACTCTTGAAAGTTGGTTCTCGTTGACTTTTTGAATTGGCTTCCATAGAGCAGCCCCAGGTCAGAAAACAGGAGGTAAACAGTGCCGCCAAGGCATGGCACTAACATCTGTGCACTGAGGTTAAAAGGTGGGTTGAGAGGACGTAAGGCACGCGTTTCTGGCACATTTAATTTCTGTCTTCCTCCATCTCTCTCGGTAGCCACTATTTCTTTCTCTCTCAAAGCTTCAGGAATACCCAGAATTGATTGTGTCCAATCCTGAGGACTCTCCTCGACTTGGCTCCATGTGAAGGTCATGTATTTGTCCCACTCTTCTTAACTTCTCTTCCCACTCCTCTCATTATCCACTTGGATGGAATTAGGCCAGTTGATCTGTTAGGGTAATGCCACTAAGTCTGTTAAACCTGTAGGAATTCAATTAGATTGTAATACAAGACTATGCTCTCTTTTTAAGAAATGGATAATTTGGACTCTTCAACAGGTGGTAGGGTCTCTGGAGACAGAGAGAAATGAGGAAAAATCACTCATGTACTCTCATGCAGGGAACAGTCAGAGTTTAATTTTCTACTTCACGTGCTCTAGAGTCTGTGATGACAGAATATACTGACTGAGAAGCATCTGGAGGCCTAGCAGGAGCTGTTGTGTTTCTGTAGCACCTGACAACTTTGTGTCTCTGTTGCCCTGAGGATCAAACCCCCTCCCTTTGTACCTGGAATATTAACATAGAGCTGGCCTGTTAGACAATAAGCCAGTGAGTTTATGGAAACTATTTTCTTGAAGCTCATAACATTGGAGAACAGGTCCCTCCAGGGTTCTATAAACCTTATGGCTGAGACTCCATGAAGAATCTTCTTAGTTGATGACTTGGAGACGTTATCCCTTAATCAAAAAGCGTTGGTTGAAGCAAGGAATCACACATATGATACGTACATACCTGAAGCATGTATGACATTTTAACTTAAAATCCTCACTCACCAATTTTTAGATGTAGTTCCAAGGCCCTTTCATCAAGTGTGGGTTTACCATCAGAGATGCATCTTCTTTCTTATAGAAAGCATATTTGTAATGGACCTGTTTTGGTTTCTTTAAAGAGCAGGGCAAACTCATTACAGAATTCTTCCAGGTTTCTATAAAGGGTTTCTAGCTTTTTGCAGTTACTGTGCCCACCTATAATTCAAGAACAGTTTTTAGCAATTCACTTTTATTGATATTTGTCAAGTCATGAAACTTAGCTTCATAAAGATAATTATTTTTCACGTTTATTTTTATCAACCCATTTAAATTATGTGGTTAAAGTAATAAGTATGACAGCATAAGTAGAGTAGGGACTAAATGCAGTTGGCTTTTGTAGACATTTAGCTAAGCTGGTCCGGGCAGAAGTGTGCAGAAATAATCAGAGATGCTCGCAGCCACGAGCACCGGCACCCTGGGAACAGCAGTCAGTGGGGTTATGGACAGAATGAAAAGTGGGGGGAAATCCAATTAGTTGGTTAAATCGAGGCCACTGAGAGCATCTACTGTAGCTTTTCCTGCTCTGCTACCTGAGGCCCTGAGACTGGGCAATGCAAAAATCCTCACACACAAAACGGCCTACACCTCTGTAGGGCTGCTTCCAATGACTCCTTCCACATATTTCGGCATGGAGATTACCGGCACCCGTGAGAGCTCTGCAGGCCTCCAGCTTTGCCAAATATTCATTTAATACGGCCCATGTTCGGCAAATTTCAGTGATTGGAACAGAATGACAAGGACCTAGTCCTTAAACCACTTACAGCTTCTGAAGACTTCCTCCCTTAAGTTCTTTGGAAAAAAATTGAGAGATCTGAGAGTGAGAGTCTTTCCTTTGTGATCCAAAAATTGGTTGTAAGCAAAAAATAAAAAATAAATCTTTTTGGCTCTGTATACTTGTCAAGTCCTATGTTGGGATTCAGAAAAACCCAAGACACACAATCTACATTCTTTGGAGCTTTAAATATAAGCCTGGCTTAGTGCTAGCCTAAGCTTGTGAACCTACAATTTATTTCTGCTTGGCAAGAAATGCCTAGGGAGAATTGGGGAGGGCCACGGGAGTATGTCTGTGTGTGTGTTACATGGGTATAAAAAGTGCCTCAGAAAAGAGGAGGGCAAATATCTATGGCTTCTAAGGCTCTGGTCACATACAGCATTTTCAGGAAGATTTCCTAGTTACCACATAGGCTCATAAGGTTTCTGCAGCTTCCTGTGGATGTCACCCCCACATCCTATTTACCCAAATCCCCGGAGTTATTAGTAAATCTTGCATTTCCATCTGAACCTTATCAGTACTACCAAGCTGGGAATAAGTAATTAGTGGGATTTATTCCACAGATCCTGGAGGATTCTGCATGCAGCTCAGGCATGATGACAATGATGTGATTCAGTTTTTTGAGTGTGAAGCTCTTTGAAACACAAGGAGGAGTGCCCTTTGAGCTTCATGCTTTTGTGCCTGAGCATTTGGGAAGGAGATAACGGTCTATGAGCACATCAGAGCACTGCTGTCAGAGATGAGTTATTGATTGTGAGAAAATCAGATTTGCTTCTTGAGACGTCCTGTCTTAGAACTGCATTGGACTTTCCAGCCCCACAGCTGGTTTGACCCCCTGGTAGGTGAAAGCAGTTTAAACATAAAATAAAAGCCCTTCTTCCGCCATGTTACAGAGTGATCATTTATAGAATTCCTCGACTTGCAGTCTCCTTTTGTTCTGTGATTCATTTCTAGCATAAAATATCTCCTGGGTCGATTATATTGAGACGTGGGAAGAAATAGAGAATGGAATAAATCATGAAATACCCATCTTCAGGGCACTAGTAATACAATTTTACCGTGAAAATGATCTAATAGACATGATACATGCTATGTAGACATATGTAAATTGTATGCAAATGACACTGTAATACCTGAATATAGCCCTCAGGAAAAAAGCTTATTGCAGCCCATTGTTCTAATTGACTCATCATTCTGAGTGTCTGAGTCAGCCCCAGGTGATACCAGGTACTCTGGCTTGCCTGGTGATAGTCTGTAATTTGTAATTCAGGAGCTCATCTTTCTGGTTTATTACCTTTCTGACCTCAACTCCATGCTTTGCTTGCTTTCACCCCAGCCATGCTGTCTTTCTTGCTGAAACACCCAAGGGTCTTGGTACCTGTTGAGTTTCTGAGAAGACTGTTCGTCAGATGTCAGTATAGCGTACTCCTTGGCTTCCTTCTGGGCTTTAAATCAGCTGCCACCTTCTCAGGAGGACTTCCCTGGCTGCCTCTCTCAAATTGGAAAGCCCTCCTACCTTTCTCTATTTTTCTCTGTTCATATATATTATCCCTACTTTATATCATTGTATTTTATCTAAAATACTTTCTATTTTATTGATTTATTTTGTTCTCTTTCCTTCACCAGAATGCTACTTCCATGAGGGCAGGGTTGTTATTGTACCTCAATAGCCTAGGGCAGTGCCTGGCACATAGTAGATGCTCAAGAAATACTCGGGTCTCTGAATAGTGTGTGTTGGTTGCTTTTTGGATATTCTCTGTTTACTTATAATTACATGTGGGTGGTGTGTCCTTTCCAGATTCCTCGGTCTCTTGGAAAAGGAGAGGAGATACTAATGGATCATTGTTGGTGTTTTTAAAATGAGGTTTTCAGGGAAGGAACAGTAGTTTAACCGGTGCTTAAAACCAAAGTTGGGGGACCCATTGCTCTGTAAGTGTTCATTATGTTCATAGCATTTGCAAGGTGAGCCCCTGTCTTAGGTTTCACAGGTTACACATTGTGGCTAGTTAGACTCAGTCCCTGGCTTGAGGGAGGTCACAATCTAGGGGTGACGACAGAAAGGCATAGGTAAATGACTCGTGGATAAAACATATTTCCTGGCTGGCATAGCTCAGTGGATTGAGCGCAGGCTGTGAACCAAAGCATCGCAGGTTTGATTCCCAGTCAGGGCACATGCCTGGGTTGCAGGCCACGGCCCCCAGCAACTGCACATTGATGTTTCTCTCTCTCTCTTTCTCCCTCCCTTCCCTCTCTAAAAATAAATAAATAAAATCTTTAAAAAAACATATTCAGTATTGTGAATGCGACCTCTTTTTATCTCTGACATCTGTAGATAGACTGCCCATTAAACATTACCCCTATTATTATAAGTAATCGATGAAAAAACACTTATATCAATGTATTTTAGCCTTAGTGAACTGATTAAGTATTTGAGAATTGGTATGCTGTATGGGACTTTGGTATTAAAAAGTAACTGCCCCCCAAAACAGAATGCTGACTGAGCCGCCAGTTGTGGTGGGCCGTAAAGGGTTGTGACGTTTTTGGAGCTCAGCTGAAGGGCGTGGGTACGTCACCTCTAGCAAGGCCGTGCAGGGCAGCAGCTGGGGCGCGGGCTTGGCAGACAGCTCCGTTCCCTACGAGCTGTGTGAGTGACCTGGGGAAAACAGACTGAATCTCTTGGGGCCTCACTATCCCCATCTGTGAAATGGACTTTATAGTACCTACCTTGTGGGATTATAAAGAGGACTAAATGACTTAAAGTGTCTGTGTAATACGTAAAACAGTTCATGGCACATGGTGAGTACCACACGAGGGTTACCTATCGTACGTGTATTTATAATTAAATATTACCATCATTGTTGCACCACGGTGAACTCATCAGTTCAAACAAGGCCGTCTCTTAAACATTGTTTTTTAAAACTCTTACAATCGTCTCCCTTTCTCTCCTGCTCCCCCCATTCTTCGAATGTCCCTGCTGGCATCAGTTCCCTGTATGTGCATGGAGTTGTTTGTCTGCTAAGTGCCTTACATTTACATTAGTGGTGGTGTCCTGAACATCTTATAATCTTTTTAAACTTGTCTAACTCAGCAGCGTGTTTTAAGTTTGTTAATGTTGTGGGTACCTCAGAGTCATTACTTGTAACTGATGTGTGTGTGTGTGTGTGTGGCTTAAATAGAATTTATTTAATGTAACTTATTTACTTTTCTTAAATATTTTATTGTTTACGCTGTTATAGTTGTCCCAATTTTCTCCCTTTTGTCCGCCCTCACTCAGCCCTCCCCCGACTCCCACAGTTGACCCCCACACCCTTGACCGTGTCCGTGGGTCATGCATTTATATTCTTTGACTAACCCTTTCACCTTCTTTCAACCAGTCGCCACCTTCCCGCCTCCCCTCTTGCATGCTTCTGTGCCTCTGATTCTGTTTTGCTTGTTAGTGTATTTTGTTCATTAGAGTCTACTTGTACGCAAGGTCATATGGTGTTTATCTTTTACTGACTGGCTTATTTCACTTAACACAATAGTCTCCAGTTGCATCCATGATGTATGTATATTGTTTATTGTTTGGATGTCTATATTTTATTTATACAACCTCTTACTGATATATACCTACACTACATCAAGCTGCCCACCTTCATAGACAGTGAACATTCTTTTTTTTTTTTAATTTTAGTGTGACTTTTTTTAAAGATTTTATTTATTTATTTTTAGAGAGGGAAGGGAGGGAGAAAGAGAGAGAAAGAAACATCAATGTGAGGTTGCTGGGGGCTGTGGCCTGCAACCCAGGCATGTGCCCTGACTGGAAATCGAACCTGCGATGCTTTGGTTCGCAGCCCGCGCTCAATCCACTGAGCTACGCCAGCCAGGGCTTGTGAACATTCTTATATGTATAGGTGACTCTGAGCATGTTGGTTGGGTACCTGCCCAGTAGAAGGCTTGAGGATCGTATGGGACATGCATATATTTTTCACTAAATTCTGCTGGCTGAACCAGTGTACTCCCAGGAGCAATGCAGACAGTCCCAGTTTCTTTGTATTCTTGCTATTGGTGTTATTTTACTTTTTAATTTTGGCAGATCTGGTGGGTGTAGAATCTCCTAGTTACTTGAGTTTGTGTTTCTCTGATGACCTTGATGTACTTGTTAGTCATTCATGTTTCTGCTCCTGTGTGTTGCCTATTCTTACTTTTTGCCCATTTTAATAGTGTTTTCTGTTAATAGTTTAATAGTGACTTCTGTTTGTAGGAGCTCCTTTTATATTCTAGATACTAATCTGTCTTTTCTGTCTCCACAATTTGTTAATTTTGTCTACAGTGTCCTTGTCGAATAGAAACCCGCATTTACAATGTAGTCAAATCTACCAAATGTTCAGCTTGTGCTGTTGGTCTTTTTGAGAAATGCTTTCCTATCTAGAGTTACATAGATGTTCTCCTGCCTTTTCTTATGTTAGCTTTGTAGTTTTCCTTTTTACATTTTGATTTTTTATCTTTTTATATGCTGTGAGGTGTATGAGTGGGGGACCCCAAAAACCCTGGAACTTATTTATAAAAGTTGTGTATTTATTCTGACATGTTTAAACTTCAGTCATCTTCAAAGTACTCTCCATTTGATGCAACACACCTGTTGAGAGGTCTTTTTCCTACTGCTCCAAATAGTTTTTGAACTTGTCGATTTAATGCCCTTTAGTGCTTCTGCTGTTTTTTGTTTCACCTCTTCCACATTGGCAAAACCTTTCCCTTTGAGGACTTTTCTTCACCTGGGGAAACAAAGTCACTTAGGATGAGATACGGTGAACGGGGAGGGTGGGACATGGGGGTCATGCCGTTTTTTGATCAAAAACTGTTGAACACTCAGTTCAGTGTGGGCAGGTGTGCTCATAAATCACCCATCATGAAATGGGCAAATGCACTGAAAGGGTATTCACAAAAAAATTCACTGAAGCCAAATGCAGCCTCTCACAACACCACCAGCTGGTACACTGACTGATACAGATGGGTTCCTAGAACACTCACCTAGCGGGGAAGCCTGTACTGCAAAGGGCCCACCCTTAGAAGATAATTCTGTTTTTGGGGGGTCCCCCTTGGACAGCCAGCTGTATTTTTGCTTTTCCCAATATTAAGTTATTTTTACACTGGTTTATGGTGTTGCCTCTGTACTATACCAAGTTATGAAGTATATATAAACATTTTTATGCACTTTTTTCTAGTTTTTACTCTGGTTGTTTATTAATATTTGTATCGGTGTTGGGATGAGTCCTTTTTCCAAATTAACTTGACTCTTTACAAATCTTTATTTTCCATTCATACATTAGAATAAATTGGAGTTACTCAAAAATTCCTGTTGCAAGTTTTATTAGAATAGCTATATAATAACTTGGCAGAACTGATGTCTTTACAGTATTAAGCTGTTCCGCTCATTAATCTGGTATGTGTATTTTCATAGTCTCAATTCCTCATTAATTTTTTTTCGTAGATTAAAAAAGTACTTTACAAAGCTCTTAAGTATCCCTTACTGGATCAATTCCTATGCATCATAGTTTTTATTTGCTGTTGTGAGTATCTTATTTTCTACTGTATTTCCTAATTGGTTATTGTTGATACGGAAGAATGCTATTGACTTCTCTAAATTAATCATATATCTGGCAATTTTGTTGGGTTCATTGGTGTTTTTAGTTTTTTGGTAAAATGATCAGATCTCCACTCTGACATTTTTATTCCTTTCCTTTATCTCTCTACTACCTCTTTTTTCTTGTCTATTTGGCTTATAAAATTAAAAGTAATCAAGTTAAAATTCCTATATTAATTATGGTGGTTACTCTAGGTTTTTGGTTTGTAGCTAGCTAAGTTAAAGAAACTTCTTTCTGGTCCTTGTTTTCAGATTTTTTTCCTATTAAAATGACAAGTCAGCATTAAAAAGTCTGTTTCATGTTACTTACAAATAACATAAAGTTATTTTCATTGAGAATTTGCAATTAAGAGAATATAGTACACAATTATCTTGCTTTTAAAGGAGTGTTGTGTGTGTATTTTTGTGATGCTAGGTGAGTGCGTTGAAGTTTTGAGCAAGAAAAAAGATGAAAATGTATAACATACCAGCTTTCCTGCTTTCTGTCAAATAATGTTTACCTTGTGTTAGACACTCTTCTAAATAACTAGGTCCTCACTCAATTGGGACGGGACACCTGGAAGGCCTCAGTCTTGAATCAGGCTTTCCTAGCCGAATCCTGAGGTTTTTAGTTTGGGTCCACCTTTGGCGTGTTTCATTGTCCCTTTTGTGGCTGTAGGTTTGGATCTGGAAAGGAGAGAGCCAGACTCCAGGTTCCTTCCAGCTCTGATGTCCTGCTTCCGCAGCAGGAGAAACGGAGAGGGTTGGGCTTGGCGGGTAGGGAGAGGCAGTCTTCACACCTTCAGAATGAAGGACAGAAAAGGAGTCTTGGTACTTGGAACTGCCAGGTCACAAACAAAGGGTGTGGATGGAAGGTGCAAAACTGAGAGGGCGGGTGTGTGGAGGGTTTTGAAATCTCACATAATTACTTCTAGAAGGATCTGGAAGATGAAGAAGGCTGGGGGAATAGGAGAGAATAAGGTGGTGTGTGGTGAGGGGAACACAGGCATGAAACCAATGCTTTCAGCCCATTTGGGACCTTCAAGCTGGACCTGGACCAAGGCTGGGCCAGAGTTTGGGTTAAGGATTCTAGAGTGCTTAGGGTAGCTATTAGAGTCAGCAGAATTTATTGGGGGGGCTGAAAATGTTGGGAGAAAAAACAAGCAAAAAATGTTAAGTTTTCTTTCCCTTTATTTGCAGGAAATGGAAATATATGCATTTGCCTGCACTGATTTTTCAAAGATCTGGCATTTGCATACACAGTCACATTTTGGGGTGGTATGTTTAGAAGCAGGCTAGAGACTGCCTCTCTGCGGGAAAATCACTGTTTTTCCTTTGCACACACATTTACACACATGTGTGGATATATTTTAAGAGGTTATTGATATAAAGTTATTGGGAAATGTTTAAGATATATATTGAAGATTTGCAGATAACAAGGGAAGACATTCCCTAGGCTTAGTAACTTAAAGCTGAAACTCCTATTTCTGCAAGAAGACAGGAATTTGGAAAAGTAGAGTGTTAAGTGTAATTGTGAAAGTTAATCATGGTAATGAATTTGGAAAATGTCCCAGTTTTAAAATTTTTGTTTCTACTTTAGATCTGTTTTAACCTTGAGATAACTGAATATTAAGAAACAAAACTAAGCAAACAAAAAAAACAGCACAAATTGAGAAGGTTCATATGAAGCTATTTAAGCAAAATAATGTAATGAATTTATTTAAAAATACTTGACATTTTATTCAGATGCTGACTACCAGGAAAATGAAATGGACTGGAAAATGACTACCAGGAAATGAAAGTCAAATGAATGATTTTAAGGCCCCAAATATACTATTTTAAAAACTGTTATTCTTTTCTCTCTCTTTTTTTGTTGATTTTAAGATATATTTACTTTTGGAAGAAAAGGAATAAATCACAGTTCTTGTGCTTAGTTTTTACATATTTAGAAATGGTACATTAATTTTTTCTTGCAGGAAGAGAGAAGGAATGTAATGAAATGGTTTTAGTTGGTTAACTTCATTTTTCACAATATATAACCTGGATGCTTTGATTTTTCTGCCTCCTTTGGGCTGTTTTATTCTGAAATATAGTACTTTTTTCCCTTTCACTGTGACAGAATTCAAGGAAGTGAGGAAAATATGGTTCAAATTAAATGTCATTTGAATGTTGTATTTAACTGACCCTCCATAATTTTTCTGGTTAGAAAAATTTTCTGCAGTTGTAATGATTGCCACAAATGTATATTTAAAATATTTAAATCCCCTTTTCTTTTCAGCTTTTTAATTGGAGCTTTGGCAAGCTTATTATAAACTTTGGGTACATGCTTTAAGAGATTTTTAGGACCAGCTAATTTTTTTTTTCATTTGGGGTTTTGTATTTTATTCTACAATATTAATGGGAAATTGCCCGTTACTTACTTAAACTAGTTCTTTGCCTTTGGTACCCATGTAGCATTGGGATGATCGACAGGCACTCCGTTCTACAACAAATGAGTTTTTGAAAATGTGAATCCATATTTTAAATGTAACTTTTCTCTGAAGCAAACTGTTTTTAGTAATTAGAATGATTACTTTTACTTTTTTTTTTTTTTTTAGTTAAGGAAGTGGTAAGGCTATGTTTTCCCAAGGCACTGTTGGCAAAAATAACCTCCATAAAGTATTGGATTCTGGGACTGTTTACCCCGCCTACTATACTGGTGCCCAAAGGCTTCATTTTTATTAATTTATGAATGACAATGATGACATTTACTGCATGGTTGCTATGTGGCATGTTTACCTACTTCTTATTTCATTCTCCAACAGCCCAATGAGGTAGTAATTTTAGAAGTAAAAAACACCGTTAGCTTCCCAGGCTACACAGTTGGTAAGTGATGGAGTTCAGATTTCAACTCAGCCCACCGTCGGTGCTCCTAACCACTCGCCCACAGTGTCTTGTAGGATTAGGTCCTCTTGCTTCTCTTCGGGACAGTGGAGCGCTATGGAGGCCTCTGGATAGCCCAGCTGATTCTGGGCTAAGCCGCCCAGACCAGACGCGCGCTCTCCAGCTCATGGCTTGCTTTCCCTGGCTGGACAAATTCTTTCTAGTTCTTCCTCTCCCTTTCCAGTCACACCTTTTCTTCATGCCCATTTTGGCCAGTGTACACGAAGCGTACCTGTGTGTGTTCCTTCTGCAAAATCTTTAGGAATGTGTGAACCCACACATGAGACCTGATTGCATGCTGAGTGCCTGGGCGGGTCTGGGCAGACACCAGGGGAAAGGGCGAATCTCACTGCCCTAGAGAAATGGTTCCCCTTGACTCAGAATGTTCTGCAGATGACGCACTTGGCATTTCTAGTTGCCCCCTAGAAATAGTGAAGTAAATATTTGGAGAAAATCTGCAGTGTTGTTCCTCAGACTCTGACAGTGCTTTATTTTTAATGAGAGCAAGGATGGATGTTTGACATTTAAGCACAAAACCTGGACATTTTAGACAGCTGTGTTTTGGGAAGAACCCACTCATTCATAGGGATGGCAGTTTGCTGCCTTTTCTCTCTTTTTGTCCTGGTGCCTGATGACCTATGGGATTTAACCAAGAGTGAGACGTTTTTGCTCATTTTACCGAGAGGAGGTCTGAATGTGAATTGAACCATGAGAATCCCACAGTTCATGGGAAATTAAAGGTTTTTCAACTCAAATTTACTGCTTGTGAATTCAAACGACAGCCGTTAAATAATGATCATGGGTTAGATGTCCACAGTGGGATAATTCGGCTTCTGGGTGAATTTCATTATTTATTGCCATTTACTGTGATACTGTTGTAAATAAAAATGCCTGATGCCAGAACCATCTTCATCTCTCATTTCCGATGGGTGCTCGTGCTATTCAGAATCTAGAAGTATTTTTCCCCCTACCGTCTTGTAATTTAATTGCTGATCATATAAGTTCTCCAGTTAAGTATTTAATGATATTTTGGGCTTCATCAGCATGATAATCGTATAGAAAATAAAGAGCAGGTCAGTGACTGCTTATGATTTTCTGCTAAGTGACTTTTTTTGACAGTTTAAAAATCCGTAAGGCCTTCACCCATCTAGTGTCAAGTGACGTCAGGAAAGAAACGAGCTTTGGCCACGCCGCTCCCGAATCAGGCACTGTGCTGAGCAGTTTATGTGCATGATCTCATCTCATCTTCACAATGGCTTTCAAAGGTCAACGTTATCCTTCCCTTCTTAGAGATTAGGAAATTGACGCTTAACAAGAAAGCTTAAATAACTCTTTCGAGGTCACACAGCTCGAACCTGGTGGAGCTGGGGGGTGCCGGGGCAGCTGGTCTGTCTGGCTTCAAAGCCTGGTGAACAGTCCGTCTTTTTCTGGGTTGGAATAAGCCTCCCAAACAATCCAAATGTATTTTAGTAGACTCTTTGCCTCAATGAATTTACTGTCATTAAAGGATTAAAGAAATAGCCTTTGTCCCCTTCACACTCCAAGGGAAAATATTGAGGCTGAAAGTAGATGATGGCTGCATTTCTTTGTGATCAAGGTATATGCAATTCTTGGATCACAGACTTTCGCCAGTTACCTAAGGCTGTTTAACAGTAATACCCCGCTTCCCAGCTTTGTCTGTGTTCCTATTATGTCCACGTTTGACCTTGAGAATCTTCACAAGCTATTGTGCCATCACAGGGTAATGTGTCTACTCTGGCTCCCACCCTGCTCCCCAACCTTCTGGTGATTTATAAAATCACAGCCATTACTGCCAACGGATTTTGAGTGCAGTGCCTGTTACCCAAGGCAGAGGCCAGGACCGCTGGGACCATCCTGCCTGTCTGGGTTCCTTGTGCACTGCTGTGCCTCTCACTCCCTTCCCCAAGCCTCCTCAGGCCTCAGTTCCTTCACCAAGTCAGCCGGTGTCCATCTTTTTCTTCCTCACTTCTTTGGCATTTTCTGGTTGTGTTTCCAGATTAGCACCTTGTTATGCACTGTCTTAGAGTGTCAGAGTCTTTCTGTCCCAGTGTCTGTGCGTCTTATGTCCCTAGTATAAGCATCTACAGTGAAACACATATTTCTCCTTGTAGATATTAGCACATAGTAGGTATTCAGTAAATATTTACTGAGTACAGAACTGGCATGAATCCAACATATCGTTAACTGCCTTTTCTCAAGTTGAAATGAGGTATAGGAGCATTTAGTATGTAAATTTTATGTAGAATTTTAAAAATTTTGGATACATAATACATTCACATGGTTCAAAATGAAAGAATATAAAAATATACAGTGAAAATGCTCCTTCCCCCTCTGCCCCTACTGTCTCATTCCCTGTTTCTGTACAGTACCAGCTTTTTTAGTTTTGCGTATATCCTTCTAGAGTACTTCTGTGTTTTAAACAAGTAACAATAAAAATACTCATTTTCCACATTTTGATGCAACTTTTCACATTACAGGATAGTTCTGCACCTTGCCTTTCTCATATAACTATGTAGTTTTAGACCTTTCTTCCCCAGCCCAACCCAGAGGCCTCCCTCATTTTCCTCGTGGGGCCCGGTGGTGTTCCATTGTGCAGGTGTGCAGTATTTTATTGAACCCGTCCGTGCCGATGGACATCTGGGTTGTTTCTCATGCTTTGCCATTAAACATACTGCCGTGGTGACCAGTGGGACATACGCCATTTCACTGGGGTGCCGGGGTGTTGGCGGATGCTTCCCCAAACAGCGTGTTGCAGGCTCACAGGGAAGTGCATCTGTAACTGCTGCAGGTGCTGCCGACGGTCCTCACTACAGGTTTTCCCCGCCTTATGCTCCCACAAACCTGTTTCTCTATGGTCCTGTCAACAGGCTGTGTACTCAGACTTTTGGATTTTTGCCAATCTGATGAGTGAAAGATGATATCTAAATGTGGCTTGAATTTACATTTATCTTCTGAGTACAGTTGAACATGCTTCCCTGTGGTTGAAGGTCCATTAATCTTTTTTGTGAGCTGTCTACATCTTGCTCTAGTTTAATAGTTTGCTATCCTTATCACTTCCTAGGCATTATGTTCCTAATTATAAATTAGAATGATGAGCCTTTTGTCTGTGAAACAAGGTGAAAATATTCTTCCTAGTTTATTGTTTGGCTTTGTTGATGATTGGAGTATGTCTTTAAATTTTTTTTCATGCATAAGTTTTCAGTTTTCAGGTAATCAAATTTATTGGGCTTTTCTTTTTCTTTTAAAATATTTTATTTATTTATTTATTTTAGAGAGGGAAAGGGAGGGAGAAAAGGAGAGAGACATCACTGTGTGGTTGCCTCTCGAGCGCCCCCTACTGGGGATCTGGCCTGCAACCCAGGCATGAGCCCTGATTGGGAATCAAACCAGCCATGCTTTGGTTTGCAGTCCAGCACTCAATCCACTGAGCCACATCAGCCAGGGCTATTGACCTTTTCTTTTATGGCTTTTGGATTTGGAAGTGTTAGACCTTCCCTACCCCAAGACTACATGATTTTTTCTTCTAGTGCTTTTTGTTTGATTATTTTCTTATCTCTTTGATCCATTTGGGGGTCTGTGATCTGAGAGATGAACCCAACTTTGTTTTTCAGATGACTGCCCAGTTATTTCAATACCACTCATTAAAAAATTTCATCTCCACTAAGTGGAGATGCCATCTTTACTACATACTGTTATTTGGATTATATATTACCATAGGATAAAATATAAGCACAGCAGTAACAAATGAGAATCAGTTGGTGGATAACTTAGTACATTCACTTATGCAGCAGGCATTTATTAAGTGCTTAATAAATTAATCATTATGTGCCAGGTCTGGGGATATATAGACGAGTGTGAAAGAATCCCCTAAGAACGGAGTTGGATGGTGAATATAATCTCAGTGCAGTGGACTGAGAGCAGAGGAGAGAGCGATACAGGGAGAAGCTTCGTACCACAGAGAACACTGAGCTGAGTCTTCAAGGTTCAGCTGAAGTTTGAGGGCCAGGAGGGTAAGGACGTTCTAGAAGGAGGAGCTGGTAAGTGCCGAGGCGCAGGTCCATGAGACTCTGTAGTGTCTGGGAGGACTCTTGAGTAGTTCTTTGTGGCCATAGTGTGAGGCAGGAGACACAATTGGAGGTGAGACCAGAAAGCTAGTTAATGGAAATTGTCTCTTAGGTGGGTGAGTGTAGGATTTGAGCATGTAGTGTTGTTACCCCCATCCCCATACCTCCATCCCTCTAAACCAATGAAGAGGAAAGATTGTGAGGAGGGACCCAAAAAATTGAGTTATCTTCTGGAGGGCAGTCCCCTTATAGTACAGGCCTCCCCTGCTAGGAGCCCATCTGTATTGGTGTGCCAGCTGGCGTTGTTGTGAGGGGTTGTGTTTAGCTTCAGTGAATTTTTTTAATGACTCTTTCAATGCAGTTGCCCACCTCATGATGGGTGATTTAGGAGCGCACCTGCCCATACTGTTCTCAGTGTTCAGCAGTTTTAGACCAAAAACAGCATGACCTCTGTGCCCCACCCTTCCTATTCACCACATCTCGCCCCAAGTGACTTTTTGTTTCCCTGGATGAAAAAAGTCCTCAAAGGGAAACGTTTTGCTGATGTGGAAGAGGCGAAACAAAAAATGGCAGAAGCACTTTAAAGGCATCAAAATCAATGAGTTCAGAAGCTGTCTGGAGCAAGGGAAAAGAAACATCTTGATGTTGGTGTGTTGCATCCCATGGAGAGTACTTTGAAGGTGACTGAAGTTTAAACATGTACAAATAAATACACGGTTTTTTATTTAAAAATTTTCAGTTTTTGGGGTCCCCCTCATAAGAGGCCCCAAATAAATGGAAGCCAACACTTGGCTGTGTTCTGTAGGTCCGTTGTTGAGTTTTGATGCCTGTTGCTTATTCTAGACTACTCCAAGCTCCCGAAGCCGAAGTCTCACTTTGCTCCCCCATGGAACACCCAGTTCTGCGTCTCCCTGTAGCCAGAGACACCTCGGTGCTGGGGCCCCCGCTGTTGTCACAATCACTCATCACAAGTCGCCTGCAGCTGCCCGAAGAGCCAAGAGTCAGTATTCCGGCCAGCTTCATGAAGTCAGAGAGGTAGGCTCCGCTCTCCTACTAGGTTCTGTGGTCCGTGGGAGTTGAGGGCTGACTGTTTCTCTACCCACTTCTCTTCCCTTGTACCATCTTGGTAACAGAGAGAGAGAGGACCAGCAGCAAATGTCTCATCCACACAGACGTGATGGTCCCTCCTGGTTTAAAAAATTATTTCTGTGTTTCTTAGCTTGAGTTGTTAGGACACCTCTGTCAGAACTCAAAAGGCAGAGAAAGCAAGCCCACAGAAACATGGTTATAACCAGAAACACGCCCAGGTTGTCTCATGCTCATAGCAGAGAATAGACAGTACGAAGCAATGCGTAGTCAGGAAATAGTGGAGTGGTTTGAAACTCAGGAAGTGCTAGTCCTAAAGCTGGTTCCCCTCTTTCTGCCCCGCCTCTCTGTGTGAAGTGCTTACCTCCTTCTCACCACCGTGGACACACTCCGGGTTAAGGGAAAGGTATTGTCCCTGCAGTCAGAAGACTCTGTCCTTTGAGAGCAGGTCTATCTGTAGCTTGAACCTGAGTTTCTGCATCTGTAAGATGGAGAACCCAGTCTGTGCCCACAACCCCTCATGGGAGGTTCGAGGCTCCCTTGTGATCACTCACATGAAAACCCAACTGGGAGTGCCTGAACACACGTGGGCTTGTGTTTTGTTTTACTTGGATGCACTGGGAAGTCATCAGCTGGGGATCCCAGATGCTCAGGATTCATGCCGTCCTTTGCAACTAGTATCAAGAACAGACTACATAAAAGAAACGATACTGGTATTGGTTGCCTAACTTCTGTTGAGTGCTGAGGTTTTTTGCTTGCAGCTGGCTTGTGTCTGGACCTGCTTGTCCTCTTTGAGAAATAGCCTGTCCTCTGGGTCAAGGTGGCAAATGGGACTCCCAGAGCAGGGTCTTGCTGCCGCCTGAGTCAGTCTGCACCATCTTGTTTCCTCCGTGTTGTGAGCCAGGTGTTGTCATGTCAGCTGACCCTCTTGGTCTGATTGTGGCCCACAGAAGAAACTCTGAAATTTTCTGAATCAAATCTGTAGATGCACATGAAAGACATTACTTTTTTTCTTAATAGATTTACATGTGAACTTACTTACTCTTTATTGTCTGATTAAGAAAAGGGGCAGAGTTATATGCTCCCTTTGAAATAGCAACCCTGATGTGGAAAAAAATAATGTTTGGCTATGAGTTTACTTTTGCTACATTGGATGGTGTGAGGAATGGTTGTGCATGCGTATATATTGCTTTTCATTTTTCATGGCACCTTTTCAAAAAACTATTATGGAAAAACTTTGAATGCACAAGAAGTGGACTAGAATAATGTTACCCGTCACCCAACTCAACGCTTCCAGCTTTTCTGTTCCTGTTTCATATATTTTGCCTCATCACTTTTTTTTGTTGCTAGAGTATTTTAAGGAGATCTTAAATATTTTATCATTTTAGCATTGCCAGTAAGTGCTTCAATATTTATCTAACAGATAAAGACTTAAAAAACAACTTAACCACAATACCATCACATCACTTTTATGTAAACCTCATTGCAGCTTTTTTTTTTTTTTTTTTCACAAGTACTTTAGGGGCTATAACCTTAAACAAAGGAGAGAAAAAAGGCAAGTTGAAAGTTCTTGGTGTTTTGAGAATTTTTAATTCTATTATAATATTGGACGGATTTACTGTTATAGTGATGATAGGGGGCTTCCTAGTATGAAAAAAAAAAGGGGGGTACTTGAGTTTAGTGAGCAGGGACCTAACTAAAAGTTGAGGTACTTTAGCTTGATTTTTTAGTAGCCCTGGATGCCAAAATCTTTTCTACCTCCATTTTTTAAAAAGTAGATTTTAAAAGAATAAAAGTATGTCCTTTGTGCATGCATGTATAAAATGTTAATTATATGACATATATAATGCAAATATACATTGCAAAAGAAGTCTAAAGAAGAAAATTAGAAGTACCCATAATGCTCCCTTCCTTCAGATGACCGCTCCTAATATTTCAACGAATTCACTTCTGGATTATTTTTCCTTCCACACTAGTTGTATATATAGATAAGTAAAAGATTGTACAGTATGATCTAAACTTTGTAAACAATTAATACATATATGCTGCTTTTTTTGTTTTCTGTTTTCATCTGTTGGGCAGGGGGATTATACTTTCCCAGGGAGTCTCACTGTATAAATAATAATTAGGCAAAATGTTTCCATAGCCATTTTGATTTCTTTCTGTACTCCTAGGCAAGAGTATTTCTCTTCGAGTGATTGCTCTTGTCTATTGATGACCTTTCTTGCTGAAAATTAATCTAAAGTGAGCTTATTGAGACATTGGTAGTTCAGAGAACCGAAGGCAGAGTTGAGCATTTTGGCCCCCAGATACCATGTCCAGCTTCACTCTGATTGGAGAGGGGGAGCTGTTTTGTGACATCTGTCATCTTAGGATGTGGACAGGTTCACCTTGAGAACTGTCTAAGCAGATTTCCTACCAGAAAGTTCTGCAGTTTAAAAAGTCTATTTCAGAGTGTACAGGCTTCTGCTATTAGATTCCTCTTATTTATCTATAAAATAAGTAGGAGAAAATGGCATAGCATTTTTAACCCAGCTGTACAAGGAAGATAAACTCAGGACCACGGAAGCAATAGAGAAAATCATCGCATACAAGACAGATGTGCCTGAATTCCCGAAGAATAAAAGAAAAATAGCCCAGCCAACGGCGGTAGAATAAATTTTAAATGGAATGCCATAGCTTGAGTAAAAATAATGGGCCAGTTTAAAAGATTAAATAGTTATCATCTAAAATATAAAGAATTGAGAGACCAAAGGGCAGTACCCAAAGCCCTTTCTGGAAGTGGTTAGGAGAGATAAGTTGGGAGAATTGGAGGCTCGGTGCCGTTATGAGGAGAATGGGAACGTATCGTGACCAGCAATTCAAGGAAGAAAAATTAGGACTACTTTGTCTATTGGATTACTGGGAATAATGATCATCCGTCATTGGCTGGGGTATTCGTACAAGTCGGCAGTGTCACACATTGTCCTTTTCCTACAGTCTGGTGATAAATAGGAAGAATTAAACACAAAATAAAGCTGTGTGTTACCACTGACTCATAAATTCGGCATTAGGAGCTATGTATACATCCAGAGGAAATAATCCATGAAGGAAGAAAGTTCATTTGGGTAAAACTATTCATACTAATAAATAGATGCAATAAAAAACTCATGGGAATGACTAAATAAACTAGTAACATTCTTAACACACTGAATGACTATGTATCAACTTAGGATAAAAGCGCTGCCCATGGCCCTGGCTGGGTGGCTCAGTTGGTTGCAGTGTTGACCAGTACACCAAAAGGTTGCAGGTGTGATCCCCGGTCAGGGCATATGCGTAGGTTGTGGGTTCAGTCCCTGGTCAGGGTACATGTGGGAGGCAGCTGATGGATGTTTCTCTCTCATATCAGTGTTTCTCTCTCTCTTTCCCTCTCTCTCTCCCCCCTCCCCCATCACTCTCTAAAATCGGTAAAACATATCCTTGGGCGAGATAAAACAGAGTTCTGTCAGTGTTACTGGCACATGGGCACGTGGGAGTGAGAGGAGAAAACCAGGCCACAGAATCATATGTTCACATTGGACTCCATGTCCAGCTTAATATAGTTCAGAAGTAATTTAAAACAGTGGTTCCAGAATTGGGGGTTTTTCTTGCAACTTAAATTTTAGAATTTCGGGAGCAATGTAAGTATTGCGATTTTTAAATTTTGTCCACTAAGGGCATTTTTTACGTGTAGTGCACGCTTGACGTCTCCTCTCCCCACCAAAGCAATGTAATCTCAGCATGAAGAGCCACTTGTTGCATGGAATAAAAGAACTATTTTCCTGTATTACTACCTTATCTTGGATGAAGAGACTTTGTTATGAGTTAGTTGATCATGGCCTGTGACTCTCTCTTTAAACCACAGAGTACCACTGATTTTTAACTTCAGAGTGATTTTCAGTGCAGCCCATCTTCTCCATTGCCAGCTCTTCTTCTTTCTAGTTCATGCCCTGCTCTCCAGGAAGCCACCCTCCTGAATGAAAGCATTTCGTCCTACCCCCTTACTCCCTGCTGTGCACAGGATATAAGGGTTGGACTCTGGAGGGCGGCAAAGGAGGCCTTCCATTGTCTGTCTCTACCTCCCTGGCCTCGCCTTCTGACCCCATCATTCCTTCTCATCCCCACCACGGACTTCCTGCCTCCCTCTGTGGGAAGGTCCGTGGCCCAGTAGAACTTCCCGCCGTGATAGAAGTGGTCTGTAACTTTGCTCTCCACTAGGGTAGGTGGGTGGGGCCGATGAGGTCTTAAAATGTGCTAGTCTGAATTGAGATGTCTTCTAGATGGAAAACTTGCACTCGATTTCAAAGACAGTTCAAAAAAAGGCATTATGTTTTGTTAATAGTGTTTTATAATACTCATTACATGTGGAAATGAAAATACTTTCTGTGTGTTGTATTAATTAAACATATTAATGTCACTTGTTCCTTTTACCTTTTTAACTGTGCCTGTAGAAGATTTAAAATTGTACACATGCCTCCCATTTGTAGCTTGTGTTAAATTTCTCTTGGGTAACACTACTCCAGACTGTGCACTTGCTCACTCAGTGATTCCATTCTCCAGGTCTTAATTGAGCACCTACTATGTGCCAGGTGCTGGATTTTTATGCTGAAAGCTGTGTCTCATTCATCTTTGCATCTTCTAGTCCTAGTTCAGTTTGCTGGGTGTGTCCAGTGAACATACTGATTGAAGAACCCATTCTCTAGTGGCTGGAGCACTTTAGAAATGGAACGTGGAGGTATTCAAGGGTCATTTACGTAATTATATGGGGTGGGTGTGAGTGAGGGGCAGTCTGGCTATTGGTTGAGTGAAGTATTCGAAGGGTCTCTTCCCACTTCAGTAGCACTGGCTGAGTGGCCGCCTACGTAAGGGTACGAGGAGTGAGGGTGGGGGGCGGTGAGGCAGTGTGAGCCTCTGTGTGTGCTGTTGCAGTTGGTGTAGAAAGAGAATCTCACATACTGTTCAACATCAGTTTGATCCCTTAGTTGTTGAGTATGTGCTGATTGAAATGTATGGCATTCACTTGCATCTTAACTCAGCACTTAGCCTTTTAATTACATAACACATTTTAAAACATGGCTCACATTAATTTAAATGGACACAAGTTCAGTTGGTACCAGTAAGTCCAGTGTGAATCTTACAAAATTCTTGTTTGCTAGATGCTGTTTGAAGAAATAATACAACCCTTAATACATGTTCAAACTAACAATGTGTGTGTGTGTGAGCAGCCTGCACACACATGCATTGAATGGGAGGAGGGAAAGTCAGGGTGTTTCTTCTTTTCCTGATTCCTCATTACTGTTTCCTGGAAGCGACTCCTGAGATGTTCTGTGTATTTATGAGCACGCTCGTGTGTGTGTGTGTGTGTGCGCGTGCACACAGATTCACGTGAACGTATGGGTCTGTTTCTGATCTCAGTTGCTTTTATTTTAACCATTTTCTTCCTCAGTTTAGCATTAAGAAAATTCTCTGAAGAGAGTTCTTACAAAAATTTTTCTCTAAATGTAAATACGTTCATAGGTATGGGCATAACAAGTATTTGAAAAACAGAAGATACTTTGGGGAGCTCAGGATTGTTGTGCCTTTGCCCAAATGCTTTTTAGTTTTAGCACTTGAGACTTAACAAAAAATTTAATAGGGAAACTTTGTCTGGATTCTGTTGTTTGGTGAGGGAAAGGTCATGCTGTTGAATCGCAATGGGTGTGTGCGAGGCATACATTTAGATTTGATTAAGCTTTCAATTAGAATTTATCGACAAATAGGAATTATTCTCCTATTAAACTTTTTTTTTTATTAGTTTGCTTCCAGGCACATACCCCTTTTGAAGAGAGAGAGCTGTTGGCTGCACCGCTTTATTCCGGGGGCAGATAAACTGTATCAAGGATGTGTAATTTAATGCAGTTTTAAATCTTTCACAGGGTGTAATATGTGGAAGAGATGTGTGTTTGTAATATGTGGAGGAGAAGCTCCTTCCCCAGCTCTGTGAATTTATGCGTATTTCTTCGTGTAATTGCACTGTCCCATTTACTGGATACACATACAAAGGAAGTGCCCTAATGAAGTTTCTGTCTTTATAAATGATACTCACCCTCTCAGGGTGATTTGGCTCGACCCTGGTGCAGGTGAATGTAGTATGAGCCTGGTTAGAAACCTTGATTCATGGACAGCCTTTGCTAAGGAAGCAGTAACTGTAAAATATCACCCTAGCGAATTTTATTAGCTGATCAATTTTAAGGTAGCAGTCAATCCGGGCAGCATTAAATACGGGCCATCCCATCACCAGGGAAACCACATTGAGTGTATGAAGTGGATTTTTTTCCTTTGTGTGAACAGAATGTTGATTTTTGAAAATGTCCTAAATTAATTCTTCTGTTTACTTTTCAGATAAATGATAACAAATAACTCTAGCAAGTAGTTTTGGGAGCGATTTGTCATCTTTGAAAATACGTCTACTCCAGACCTCAGTTTTCAAAAATTGTAATGTGGAGTTAATATCAGTGATTTCCAGATGTTCTTCAAGCAATAGAATGTTATTTTCCAATAACAATATTACAGATCCTTACTATTTAAAGACAGGCAAAAGTAGTATTTATTAGTGTGGATTCCCCTTAGAAGGTAAAGAGGGCATTTATTGGTCATGAAGCAGGTTGACCTGGGGGTAGTATTTTCGACCTCCACTGCAGTCCCTTAGCAGCCTCTGTGTCTGGGCAGTTTGAAATAACTGGTTATGTGATCCATGGATTTGGGTCCCGTGTTGGTTTCCTGAGGCTGCCACAAACAGTCCTGCAAACCAGGTGATTTAAACAGTTCCAGTTTATTCTCTCACCAGTCTGGAGGCCAGCAGGGGAAATCAAGGTGTTGGCAAGGTTGGTTCCTGCTGGAGGCTCAGAGTGGAGAAGTGTCCCATGCCTCTTCCTAGCTTCTGGTGACAGCTGGTGACCCTTGGCAGTCCTTGGCTTGAGGATACATCATTCCAGCCTCTGGCTCCTTTGTCATATGGCCTCCTCCCTGTGTGTCCCTGCCTCTGTCTCTCCTCATGTAAGGCCTTCGGTATTGGATGTAGGACCCATCTTGGTCCAGTATGACCTCATCTTAACTGACTTCATGGGCCAAGACCCCATCTCCAAATAAGGTCATGTTCTGAAGTTTGGTAGACTGGGATTTTGAGGAACACTGTTCAATCCAGTGCAGATTTTTATGAAGTTAAGGTCTTTTATGCAAAACACTTGATGATGATTCTTGCATTTTTTTTACTTCATGATGGTGACTTAGTACAAAGAGCCATCTGTGTGTGCTCCGAGCTCTTGGGCTGTTTTTTCAAGGTGGAAAGCCTGGTGTGGCTCCACAGCACGTCCGACCACACTATAGGGCTTCCAGGAGCAGGTCTAGTCTAGGTGGCATTTTTTGAGCACAGGAGAAAGTCACTTTGCCTCTGGGGTCCTTGCCTGTGCCCTCTGACCTCTGTCCAAAGGTGCCCGGGGAGAGTTTGAGGGCAGCACCAGGCCCTTTCTCAGAAGTTCTGGCTCTGCCTTCCCGAAGGCTGGGGGCGCACTGTGGGCGTCCAGCGTGTTCTCAGTCTGTCGTCAGCCCTTCACTAGGACGGTGGAGCTCAGCCTGTGCCCGCCTCCTGAAAGAAGCTCGCCTGTATTGAATGCTGACATACACCTTCCCGAAGCCTCAACATGAACTAGGTTAGTGCCCACTGTACAGGCAAGGACACGGAGGGGCCAAGCTCAAGCTGTTGCAGCAAACAAGCAGTGGTGGGGGCCGTGGAAGTCTCACTGGAGCCGCCTCTCATGACCAGGGCTCGTGAAACCCTTAGTCCTCACTCCTCGCTGCCTCCCACACCCGGAAATTTTGCTTCCGTTTCTACATGGCGACAGGCAGGATGGTGCTTATGGCCTGTGGCATCGTATTGGCCACAGGTACCTTATTTTACACGTAATTTCCAGGTTATAGGCAGGGTTAAAGGCAATAGGAAGTTTTCATTTTTGTAGCTTTGGATTATATTAAACACTTGGTCCCAAGTGTCATTTTGTAGATAAAAATCTCTGTTCATGTAGATAATAAATGACTACAGGGTTGGGACACCTATGGGAGCTGCTGGGCCCATAACTTGCTGTGTGACCTTGGTTAGCTCATTTGACCTTTGTCCCCATCTGCAAAATGAAGGTTCCTGGTTGTCACCAGTTCAAAGATGCTTTGGTTGTCTTTAAATCAGAAGTTGATGCCACAGTGAAAAGGACATGATAGAACTTCTTTCTGAAGCTTATTCTTCCCTCCATTTACTTACTTGCATTCCTTGGTTATTATTACTCCGGTGGAAGTAGATAGGTCTGTGAGGGAACATTTCTGTATTTTTGTTTCAGACGAATTCCTTGTGTAATGTATTCCTTATTCCTTATATTGGGGAGAGTCCAGTGTAAAACATAGGTGATTTACGTTGGTGGTCCAGTTGGGAGGGAATGAGAATCATAAAAGCAAACAAAAACTTGTGCCCTTTATTTTTTGGGGAAAAAAAAGCGGTTATTATTTTAGTACACCTTTTTATCTCCAACATAAAAATAATTGTCCTTCTGACATACTGCTGGGAAAATCATTTTCTTTTTTCTTTTCGACCTGTGTAACTGTTTCAGTGTACCACCAGAGTACACATCCATCAGAGTAATGCTCAGGAGGTGGGCGAGGTGAAGGTTTCTGGTCAACAGAGGAAGAGCCGAGTAAGGCATGTTGTTCAGAACTTACTAACACTTGGGCACATAAATCATAGCAGTAATACTTCATAATTACACAGTGCCTTTCATTTGAGATTCTAAAAAGAATTTATAGAGCAACTTGTGAGATGTGGCAGCCGTATTAAACTCTGTGCTTGGACTATATTGATAGTGGTAATTCCAGAACCAGAATGTGGACGTGGGGAAAGGTGTCCTCCTGCTCCGCCCAGAGGAAGTGGGCTGGGTGTTGAGTTGTGTCAGCTGTAATAATCGGGTCACTTCAGGTTTGTAGCTGTTGACTTTTGTTCAGAGGTCACGTCCATGTTAACTCTCATTTCTTTAAACCCGCTGGAGTTTCAAGTTGTTCACGAGTGCACGTGAGATCAGATTTAGAAGGACACGTGTTTCCATAGATAGGTGTTGGCCATATGTTGACAAAGGACTTTCTCTCTCCTCTCTCCCAACTTCGTGACCAAAGCTCATGCCTGTTCCAGCTTCTTAATGTGTGCCATACATGTGTTGCCACATACGTGTTTATAGGGACCTGTATGTATACGTATATTTTAAAAAATAGTTAAAAAAACAAAAACAAAACAAAACACCAACTGTAGTACATTATACACATCAGTATGTCCTTGTTGTATCCTGTTCTGAACTTTGCTGCTTTCCCTTGGAAATGGCTCTTTATCAAATATGTGTAAGAACTATATTTCTACTTTTGATGTCGGAAGAGTTCTCTTTTGTGTGACTTAAAAACCATGACACGCTCCAAGACTGCTCTCCAGGCTACAACACTACGTGTGTGGTCTTTCGGGCCTGGGTACAGGAGAGTAGGAAGGCTTTGCCCGGCGGGCCCCACGCGGAGAAAGCTGCCCTCCCCGCCCCAAATTGGATGCACACACAGGCTGGGACTTGGGGCAGCCACGCCCCCTCCCATGTCTGCCCTCCGGGCCAGGATCCTCTACTGAGCTCCCCTTGTTGGAGAAGGGGGTTCAGGGGCCATTCTCCACTCTGACTCAGTCCTCAGGGCTTTTCCATTCTCAGCCTTCTCCCCCTCCATGTACAGGGAAATGGTCGTCTGCCCCACCGTCTACACTGATGGACCTCACCCTGGCTTGGGCCCTTCCATACGGGAAAACGGCCCCTTTTTCTAGTATGGCCTCTTGTGTATTTTATCACAGTAAGGAGATCAGGCCTCACTTGTTGCCTTCAGTTTGACTTTTTGCCCTAAATGATCCTTCACCTGTCAGCTCAGCCCTTGACACTCTTGGTGAACAGTGCAGGTGTTTCTCATTTTTTGCTGTCACAAACGAGAGGGAACAGCTGTGTCCATATGCTGCTCAGTAAAAGCGAAGACCGTGGGCGGAAGATGGCTTGGTGGGACTGTTGACACCGCACCGGGTGATGTTCGAGAGCGCGGTTTGTTCCTGTTACGGACTCACCGTGTTATTGGACTTCGCACTCGCCAGTTGGCGAGGGGAACGATGGTATCTCATAATTTAAATTTCTCTTATTTTAAGTGGGATTGAGTATCATTTCATATTTATTGGAGCAGTTGCCTTTCCTTTTCTGAAAATTGTGTTTTCTTTCCTTTTTTGTTGAGTCTATGTTCTTTTTCTCGTTGGTTTTTAGGGGTTGTTTGTATACTGAGAGAATTCACTTTCCTAACCTCTCAGCTGCCCTTTGAGTTATCTAGGGCATTTTATTCTGTGCCGATTTCTACGTAGCTGAATTACCAAGCTTTTCTTTAGAGATTTGGAGCTCTGTAGGTCATCTGTACTTAGCAGGGTTCTTTTCCACTGCAGGCTTATTTCAGAAGCACCCATCTTTTCAAATACTGTTATGGTTCTATTTTTTAAACAGCTTTGTTGAGATATATTACATACCATAAACTTCACGCATTTTAAGTTTGCAGTCCAAGGAGGTTTAGTGGATTTCCATAGCTGGGCAGTAGGACCAGAATTCAGTGTCGGAACACTTCCATCACTGCACTTTACTGTTATGCTTCTAAGTATTTTCAAGAATTATGCTTATGTTTTATTTTTATCGTTGAATTTTTATTTGACCTGGGATTTATTTATGTGGTGCAAGGTATGAGAACAGCGCCCGTTTGCCTTTTCTTATCACTTTCCAGCACCGTATACTGAGAATCCACGGTTCCCCTGCTGTGGCGGCTGTGCCACCTACACCCCACGCCAAACTCAGTGTTTGGGTCTGTCTCGGGTCTGTCTCTTCTGTTTCATTCACTCGTCAGCCGATTCATGTTCGAGAACCACAGTACTTCATGTACTGTCACTTTAGTACTTGGCAAGGCCATTGCGCCGATGGACCTTAGTCCTGCTTCATTTTGGCCATTCCCCAGTGACCCTTCTCCATAAGAACTTCAGAGTCAGTTTGCCTGGGTCATAAAAATACCACAGCTGTCACCACGATGTTGGCTTTTTAAAAAAAAAATTGGTTTTAGCTTATGTTCACACATAAGAACCGTCATAGGAGTAACATCCTTTTTAAGAATAGGGGCGTAATTGCTCATCTTTCGACTCACTTCAGTGTCCTTTTCTGTCCATTGGGAGCAGCATTTTGACGCATATGGACTCTTACATGTTCATTTCAGTTGCTAAGTATTTTGTGTCTCTAATGGCTATTGCAAATGGGACTTTTCCCCATTATATTTTCTATCTGATTGGGCAACTTGGTTGTGTGAGGATACTGCCTTCTGTGGGTTGGATTTATTCTCAGAAATCTAAATACATTCTGTTATTGTTGGTGGTAGTTTCTCTGTTGATTTCCTTGGGTTTGCAGGTGTAAAATCTTACCTCTTGCCAGTAGTGATAATTTACCTCCTTCTCTTGATTTTTATCAAATTTGTTTGATTGTATTGGCTAGTATGCCCAAAACAATTTTAAATAGTATTTAAATAGTATGGTTATTGTGATCCTTCTTGCCTTAGTCCTAGTTTTGCTAAAATTGCTTTTAGTTTCCCCATTAAGCATGAAACATGTGTGTGTGTGTGTGTGTGTGTGTGTGTGTGATGTAATACGTATAAAAACGTGTAAAATATGTTTTTAGAAATTTAGGAGAGAGATTGATTCATTCGTTTGATAAATATTATTACAGGCCTGTTATGTTCCATGCAGGATTCTAATTCTGGGAATAGGGTGGGAAATGAAACAGACAAAGCCTTTGTTTTCAAGATGCTCAGACTCTGGTGGGAGAGGCAGGAATGGAAATCAAAGAATTAATAAATGTCAGGTTCTATGAAGTAAAGTGAGGAGAAGGGTGGAGAATAATGTGAATTTAGGATGATCGGACAGAGATTTAGAATTCTTTCAAGTGTCTTTTTATCAGCTCTGTTTTCATTTTAATTTGACGTTTTGGACACACTGGCTGTCTTTGGAACCCTGCCCCTTGCCCCCAGCCCTGGTTTCTCCTTGGCCAAGGGACTTCAAGGGAAACCCAGTGATTGATTTGTCGTCTGTACGCTGGTTGGTATTTGCTTGTTCTCTTATTATTTCCAGGATGCTGATTGTTTAAGAAATGAACTGAATTTGTTCGAGTGCAGGGTCATTTATCACCTTGGATAGAGATACTGTTGCTAAGACAACTGGCTATACTCTGGGACCACAGTCTGCAGACGTGACACCTGACAAGATCTCGGGGTGCCTCTGAGCTCCCCCAGACAACAGCTCTGCCTGTGTTACTGCAGGCCCGTGAGCTCCTGTGGTCCTTCCCTTTTCTCTGTCTGCTGGCCGCTGAAATGTCTGCCTTTGCCTCTTCTCCCGGCTCCTCCCTCCTCCAGTCTCCTGTCAGACGTGCTGGGCTGACAGGAGCAAGGTGGGAAAGACTCTGGTCTTACAGGGTGAGTGCAGGACCTTGGCCGTCTTCTTCTCAGGGTACCGCTTGCTTCCAGGTGACCAGTCTCAGGTGAGACTCAGGGTCATTAGAGCTAATTGCTCATTTGACAGGATCCGGGTGGAAATGTGGACTGCGGCAACTTCATGCTATGTAAATCCCCCCAATCCTCTGTTTTTATTTTTTAATTGCGGTATGACTGACACATAATACTGTTAGTTTCGTATGTACAACAATGTTTCAATATATGTAAATATCTCGAAGTGACCACCATAAGTTTAATTAATAGCCCTTACCACACATAGTTACAATTTTTTTTTTCTTGTGGTGATAACTTTTAAGATTTACTCTCTTAGGAACTTTTCAGCATGTAGCACTTGTATTAACAGTGGTTCCCATGCTGTATATTACATCCCCAGGACTCATTCATTTTACAACTGGAAGTTTGTACCTTTTGACCCCTTTTACCCATTCCCACCCCCAGCCCCACCCCCTGCCTCTGGCAGTCAACAGTTGTTATCTGTATCCATCAGCTTGTTTGTTTATTTTTTTTATATTAGATTTTACAAATATGTGAGATTATGTGCTATTTGTCTGTGACTTATTTCACTTATTGTAATACCCAGTGTGTTGGTCTTTATATAAAAAGATAGTGCTATTAATGCATCATTATATCATGGTCCATCATCTGTACTGTAATTCTTAAATTATTTCTCACATAGGCCTCTGTGCCTCTTTCTCCCTGGAGGAGCTTGGTTTTAAATTTGGCCAAACCGTGTCTCACCACCTCCACCATTATTGCCCTGTTCTGTGAGGCTGTCATCTTGCCTTTTAACAATCTTACCTTTTAACTCTAGCTCCTGCCTCCGCCATTGCCCCCACCCTGTACTTTCCACATAGCAGCCAGGGTGAATCCTTTAGCAGCCATGTCAGGTCATGCAACTGTTTAAAGAGCTCCAGTGGATTTCCACTGTACCTGCTCTAAAATCCCACATCTTATCCACGGCCTGCAGGTTCAGGAAGGCAGGGCCCCTGGCTTTGTCTCTGACCTCATTTCTTGGACCCTTTCTGCTCTCCCCCTGTTCTCTGGGTTCCAGCCACCTGGCCACCTGCTGTCCCCTGCACATGCGAGGACACCCCTGTTCCAGGGCCTTTGTGCTTCCCTTTCCTCCCACAGCCCCCCCACGTGCATCCCCTCACGTCCTCCAGGCCGCTGCCCGAATGCTTCCTGCTCAGAGAGGCCCTTCCTGACCGCTCTTCATAAGGTAGAAATCCTCCCCTGCCTTGCCTCTCCCCGCGGCCCACTGCCTTGATTTATTTTTTTTAGTACTGCTTACCACTTCGTTATTGTCTGACACTGTGTGGTGCTTCATTGGCTCATTGTGTCCTGCACCAGAACATAGAACTCCACGGAGAGCAGGGCCTTTCTTAGCTGGCACGTGGAAGATGGTTCAGTGCATGCTGACTGAAGGAATGAACCTTGCGATTTCTGTTTGACTCTCAGCTGAAAGAAGGAAGTGGGGGAATGCTAATGAAGAATGGCCACCCGGGATTTTTTTTTCAATCATGCATTTGAATTCAGTCTTTCAGGACGAGATTTGGGTTGTGGGGGGCTTTCTGTGAACATATTTGGTCAAGTGGGAAAATGGTGAATCAGGCACACGTCGTGACTGACTCCTGGCTGAGCGTGGTGAAAGTGTGGGAGTAGGGGCTTCTGCCCGGGGCTTTGGGAGGCCTGGCCAAGGGTCGGGGGCTCTGCTGCCCCCCACCCCAGCGTCCAAGACAGTATTTCATCATTCCTGGAGGAGGGGGTCAATGGTGCATTGGTTGTGTGTGGCTAAGTATTCAGGGTCTAAGGTCAGACTGCCAGGCTTCGCTCTGTATTTGCCATTTTCCTGTACCGTTGGTATTGAATGTGGGTTGCTGCTCGTTACGTCTAACCCATACAAGCCAGAAGCCCGGTTTGTTATCTGGGGCATGCGTGGAAGAGAAAACCCATTCAGTAGTTGTTTTGAATGATGTAACTGAAAGCAAGTAGGACTAAACCCTGGTGAGCATGGGAGAATGAGAAGTGCAAGGCTGTTCATGGTCGCACTGACTAGTTTTCCGTCAGTTCATAATAAGTCGTCTTCTCTGATTGGCACAGTGAGCTTCTGGAACTGGGCCAGGGAGTAGTGTAGGGACACATAACTAGGTTTAGTTGGACCTTCACTGGTGCTTACTGACTTGTCCACAAGACCAGCAGTTCAGCTACTTGCGTGAGGAGAGAGAGTTGCAAAGTCCTGGAGAGAGGTAACGTAGGTAACATCTTGGCAGATTGTGAATTTTGTTTTAAGGTTTTATCCAGAAGGAGGCATCTGTAATACCTTGCAGGAAATCACTGTTCATTTAAAAAAAAATAGAAAAACATCCTTATTCATTTTAAGCATGAACAAAAGACATGTCTTAAAGCTGAGAACAAACAGCACACCCTGAACACCTTTTAGATGAAATAATAATAATCATGAATTCTGTGAATGATGTTGAAAACCAAGAAGGAAAGTTAGGCATGATAGTGCGAACATAAAAGCCATTAGGCGGTAAGATGCTTTCTTGGGGTTAGTGGTGCTTGTTTGAATTAAAATCTGAATCATTTTTACTGAGCAGGTGCTCAAAATGAGAAGCTTGATCATTTAAACAGCCCAAATAAATTGTAGGCCAACGTCGATTTTGTAGTTGGGAAAGTGAAGTCTTATTAAAGTTGAATAACCTCTGAAACAGCTCAGTTTTGAAAGGTTCATTTAGACCACTAATGTTGCTCTTTCTCCCTCCTTGGCGGTCAGCACTTTGCGTGTTGGTGGAATTGCCGAGTCCTCATGAAGCACTTTCGGGGGGCACTGTTTGTTAGGTCCACTATGGGGTGGCGGGGCTTGGCTGGGAAGATGGTAGTTGTGGAGCAGGTAATTCTGCCTGTTAAGGTGAAGACCTCCAGATATTTTCTTTTTCTTTCCCAATATGCGTATGTGCCTATTAGTTGGCGGATCACATCCTGCTTGCTTTTGCTCAATGAGATGACGTCACTTTGTTTACCCTAGAGCAGGGGTGTCAAACTCATGTTCACCAGGGGCCATGTCAGCCTTGCAGTTGCCTTTAAAGGGCCGAATGTAATTTCAACTCCTGAACTGTTAAGGAGTAGTTACATTTATACAGCCCTAATATTATTTCGGCCTTTTGAAGGCAACCCCTAGAGGCTGGATCACTTGGTAGTTAAGAACTTGAACTTGTCATTCAGACTGGCTTTGTGTTTTGCTACTGACTTGCTGAGTAACCTTATGCAGGGTTTTTAATCCGTTGCTGCCTCATTTTGCTAGTCTGTAAAATGGGGATTAATACCAGAATTATCTTGGAGCTTAAAAATCTCATTATGTTGATAATATAGGGTTATAACCCTTGAACTAAAATAAATATCCACGATTCATGCTGATATAAATAAATACTTGAACAAATAAATAAAGGGAGAAGGAACAGCTTTTCTAGACAGGAGAATTTTAATTACTAAATGTACAAAGAATGAGAGAAATAGAAGATTGCTCCTGGGCAAAGAGCATAGTGATAACTGTCGGCCAGAACCATCCCTGGACACTGAAAGTGTTGAGAAAAGGTATGGTGAGAAACAGGATGTTTGCATAATCTCAGAGCACATCCCCACAGGACAAGCACAAACAGAAAATAGCACTTTACAGTGGAGAAACTCGGCAGAGGGTAAAACCGAGTCACTCAGAGAGGTGGCTTAGAATTCCGCTTTGTGCAGCTTCTTTGACAAAGATCCATAAATAGGCAGAAAGATGACAGGCTAGGGGTCCCAGCAGTTTCAGGGTCCCAGGGAGGAAGGAGATTGAGCTAGTTAGAACAGTTGTTACAGATCCCTCCGGTGCTGGCTCTAGTTAGACAGGGACGTCTCGGGGGATTAACCTTTGTCCAGTCTGGAGAGATGGGGGTGCGGGGGCACCTTTGTGAATGTAGGTCCTGCTTTCGGGCACATAGTGGGAGGAGAGAGAGCTTTCCTTGCATCTGCTTCTTTCAGTTGCCTTCAGCTCAAAAGAATTCTTATGCCCAGGGGTGTACTTTTGGGTGGCATGATCTTTCTCTTCAAAGGTGTGGGTGCTCAGCAAGACGTCTGGGGTCACACAGAGTTCTTGGCATTGCCAGGACTCTACCCTAGTTGATCTTTGGGGGGAAATGACAAAAAGTGACCGGGACTCATGTCAGTGGTCATACAGAAGAACTGGGTTATGGGTTTTGATGTACG
>PVIA01000447.1:147619-198536 GCA_004024845.1 Tonatia bakeri | reverse complement strand
GAGAAAAGCATTGATGTGAGAGAGAAACATTGATTGGTTGCCTCCAATATGTGTCCCCATACTCCCAACCTTTGGGTTACAGGACAATGCTCCAACCAACTGAGCCACATTCGTTGGGGAGTAACTTCCTTTCTGAACACTTGACTTGAATTTCTGCCCAGCCCTGAAGTTGTTTGTAAGGTTTGTGGGTCTTTCTGGAAGGAACGTATATGAGACCGGGGGAAATTGCTTCAGAGTGGGAGAAAGGGGTCCGTTACTGCTTGAAAATACTAAGGATGAATTTGGTGCTTCCTGTGCTGAGAGACAGCGCAGATAACACTGCGCTGAGTGGTGTTCCTGGGCCAGGAGGGTGGTCAGCTGTAAGAAGTCGCTGTTAGGTGGGGCTCTCACCCTGAGGGCATTGGGCAATGTCGTGGGGGGACATTTACTAACAGGCATCCAGAGCATGGAAGCTGGGGATGCTGGTGAGCATCCTACAGCACACGGGACAGCCCCCCGCAGTGATCTGGCCTGGAAAGTGGTGTCATGGTGAGAAACCCTGACTTACAGGTGAGAGGGACACAGTGCATCGTTAACTTTCTCTATTGGGAAATGCTGATTTTCTTTAATACGTGTTCTTAACTCTGTTGGTTCTCAGGAGTACAAACTTAATTATAGTTGCCTTTTTACTTGGGTAGCTAGAGAGTCTGCATGATTTTGCATTATTTCATAAAGCAGAGGTGCTTTTTAAGACCTCAGAAGTAGTCATATTTATGAGGTCATCTTGTTTGGAGAAGGTATACATATATTTGGTACTTAGTTTTGGGTTTCTTACATAATTTCCACATGTGACCCTTCCCCTGTTTCTTTAAAATTTTTTTTATTTATTTATTGACTTTTAGAGAGAGGAAAAGGCAGGAGAAAGAGAGAGAGAAAGAACTGATTTGTTGTTCCACCCATTCATTTATTCACTGGTCAATTCTTGTATGTGCCCCGACTCGGCTTGAACCCACAACTCAACGTATCAGGTTGGCGCTTCAACCAACTGAACCACCTGGCCAGGGCCCTTCCCCTTATCCTTAAACCTCCAGAGTGCTGAAGCCTAACAACCTGGTAAAAAAGCCATTAGCAACTATAGTATCAGACATGTATTGCTAGTTAGATTATATGTCTAAGTTTAGAAATGTGTTTTAAAATTCTATTTCCATTTCCTGCATAAATTATTCATGCTGCAGGGGTCATGCAAATGGGTGCTGGACGGTGGTACTGGAAACGTCCTCAAAGCCAAGGTCTGGCTGCTGCTGCTGCTGTAGCTATTTTAGGCAGAGAAAGTGACAGGCGCTCTCCCAGTCTGGCGGGGAGTTCACAGGTATAGATGCCACGGGAAGGAAGTAGGACTGGAAAGAGAGGCCAGAATTAGGAAGGTGTTTCTGTCCCCTTCCATTGGCTTGTGAACAGGGAGGGCTGGGGAGGGGGTGCTAGAGAAGCTGGTGACTTCGGCTAAACTGAGAGAGATTGTTTGTTCTCTTAGAGGCTACAACAAAGGGCATCTGAAACTTGTTTCATGCTTAGCTTGCAGGAAATCCGAGTTGTGTGAGCTCTCGGAGACAAAGCCCGTCCCTTTTACTTTCCCGGACATCTAGCCTGTCTGAATGGCTGAGAGTTTAAGCCTGCCTCCCCCGTCCCACACACTTGCGTGCGTGCGTGTGTACACACACACACACACACACACACACACCCCTTAGAAACAGAACAAAAACCTGCTGTGGCCTGCCTCCCATTTCTAGGTAATTGTAAGCCTGTCTGTTGTATCACAGGTTGGCATGGGTGAGGGGGACTGTTCTGCCATAGGCTTGAAATGGCCCGTTTGAAAGCTGCCCTCACCTTTTTGAAAACTTGGGAAAGCCTCCTTGAAATGGTCACTCTTACAAGTTCCCAATGACTTCTCCCTTCCTGAATATTTATTGAAAGTGACACATAGTGTCCGATTACTTGAAAGCTCATGGAGTGTTTTTGGAATTTCCAGCTGCTAACATATCTTGTTCTTTTAATCCCTCCCTGCACCTGCATCCACCACGCTACCTGTTGTGTGGCCCGGTGGATGTTGGGCTGAACTGAAGTAGTCCGTGTTCTCTGTTTTTTCTTCCTTACGAATGTAGCTTTTGATGAAATCTACTTTCTCATTGTAATCACCGTGTGCTTTTGAAGATCATAATTACTTAGTTACATTATTGGGTTTTTTTCTTGCCTCATTTGCTGGTGTCTAGCCCTTTAGGACATGAAGATAGATATTAATGGGTTTTTAGTTACTTTGGCCTTATACAGCTCACTTTGGTCAAGTTTTATAAAGTAAAAGTAAGTAGTGTGTTCTGTTCCACAAGCCAGTGAGGGCCCAAGTTTTCAGGAGGCTAAGACAAATGCTTATTGCAAGTACAGTGAACTACTTTCAGAGTGGAAGACGGGATTTATCCTGCTATGCATGCTTACAGAAACAACGGGAGGCCATCAGAAAATGCCAGAACCTCAGGGGAAGTGCCTCTGTGTTTTCATTTGCTGTTAATTCTTCCTTGATAACACTGTTCCGGAGACTTCCATCGGCTGAGTGACTTTTACTAAATGGGAGGTTTTAGCCCCAGAATGCGCCCTCCACATTCATTCTTCCTGTAAAAGCCACAGTGTGAGTGCGTCCACTCTCTGAGGTTTGAAAAGGTGCATTATGGTTTTCGAATGACGAGATTTTTCACCTACCTTTAAGAGCCAACTCTTGAGAAGAACAAGCTGCTCCAGTGTTAAAAATGACGCTTCTATTTTAAAACCGAAATGTTTTGTTTCACAAAAAAAAAATCACAGAGGTATTTTTATGACATTATTTTCATAATCTGAGCGGACCAGAATCAGGCCCTCTCCATCCTTTTCTCCTTCTGCGTTTGGTAACTTGTTTATGAGTCTCAAATGCCCAGTTCCCTATGCCAGCCAGCCAGGGAAGCCTCAACCATATGGCCTGGGTTTGGGGGGATAACATTAAAGTGATTTCCAATGAGCACGTCTGTGTTTTCTGCACCATCTGGCCCTCAGACACATATGTAGTAGATCTTCCCTCTCTGGGTCCAGTGATCTGGTTTGAGTGATGGGAGCCTCTTACCCGGGAAAGACTTGCGTGGGCCTCATCTAGTGGGTGAGTGGGTAGCGTTTATTGCAAGGGTCACTGGGTGGTGATGGGTGCTTGGGCCTCTCAAGTCTTTACATTTAAGCTTTGGGGTGAGACCCCACGGACTTGTCTCAGTTCTGGAGGCATCTCCACCTGCCAGTGGTGAGCAAGGAAGGGGGGATGTTACCAGCTCTGTCGTGTGGCCCCTTAATCTTTATCCTCCAGCAGCACCTAGTAACTGGCAGACGGCGGATCCTAACATCCACGATTCAGCGACATGAGAGTTTGATGTGTGTGCCGTGTAAGCCAGCTCTTCACCGTTCAGGGGATGACTCAGGACACGTTTCCGTGGAGCACCTGCTCAGGGGTTCACCGGGACCACCACACGGAAATGGTCCTTTAAAGGTTTGGGGACATGCTGCCAAGTGGCTGGGAGAAAAGTCCCCCTAATTTATGCCCTCGGCAGCAGCCGGTTTGACTGCTTGCTTCCCTGAACCCTTGCCAGCACCGAGGACTGTCACGGTGAACATTTTTTCCAACTTGCTCAGCAGACAAAAAAAGTGTCTACTTGTTCTTATTTGCATGTATTTAATTACTTATGAGATTGAATAATGTCACATGCTTAGTGAGTATTTGTAATTTCTATTTTGGAAATTACACTGGCTTTCACTTAGCTAAAGTAAGGAACATCTGTGTGGTGGGATACCAGATAGCCCTTATGATCATGTTTTTAAAAAAATATTTTAATATTGTAGTGAAGTATTGATAATAAGTGAAATAAAATCAATAGCAATAATGTATCATAATTTCAGTTTAATAAAACATCAGTGAAGTATATAAATGCAGCGTATATATTTAATATACACAAATTTGTATAACCTACAACACAGATTTCCAGGGAAGAGCATTCTTTTCTTTTTATTTTTTTTAGTTTTGGTGACTGGTTTGGTCATCCTCGTGAGCCTCCACCCTGGGAGGGAGGACAGAACAGTTCAGAGAGTCAGTCTCTTCTAGTTTATTCTTTTGGTTCAGCAGAGCCTAAGTGTCCTCCTGTGACATGGCCTGGCCTCAGTTTCCTGTGAAGCTGTACAACCCCTGACCCCCAGCCATTTACTGATTCACCCCCCAGCCCCCGATTGGGCTTTTTCCCTGATAGCATCCTTCCCGAGGCAGTGTGTCTCCTGTGGCCCCGCTCCTGGCGCTCCGCATGGCCTCTGCCTCTCCTCCCACAGGCAGCTGCTAAGTTCGTGGTCCTTCACATGCAGAGCTCTTCAGACTTTCAAGTTGCTTTGGGTGTTAAGGAATTTCAGAATCTGTTTCTCTTCTGACAGATCCTGCCCAGCTATTGTCTCACGGTGGGCTCAGTAAGAGCTGAAGAAGGACCGCTTGGTGGTGTCCACTCTCCCTGCCTCAGCCCCCTTGTACCTCCCATATAGACAGCAAAATTTGGTATAGAGAATACAAAATTCTCTGTAATTTATTTAAACAGTACTAATTCAGGTGTTGGGTGTGTAGGCTGTTTGCGATTTAAAAATATCCATTTTGGAAATTATTCTAACATTGTGCATATAATGATGTCGAGTTCCTTAGCAATGCAGTGTGCGAGCTCTGTAGTCTGTGGATGGATTTGGGGGTGAGTGGTCTGTCTTTGATTTGTCGTCTTGTTGATGAACAAGATTGATGTAGCTGGCCTGGCTGGCTTTCCGAAAGGCATGCCATATTATTATCTTTCAAATCTATTATATATCATTAAAGGGACCAGAGTTAATGTAGTTAAATAAATCCACAAATAGCCCTGAAGCCTAACTTGAGCCTCAATCAAATCCCTTTTTTATGACTTGAAAGAAAGTCGACAAGTTGAGTTCCCTGTGATGCTGTACATACTTTGGTAAGCAGTTAATTCCTCAGAAAGACTAATGGGCTAGGAAGTGGAGAACTAAGGAGGAGGCAGCCAGTCATGTCTTGACCATCTGTCTACTCTATGATGGGCGTTGTGCAAAAATGTTTTCCGTAGTTGTCTCACTGAATTGTAGGACAACCTGCTCAGCAGGGAATGCTCTCTCTACTTTGCGGAGGAGGAAATGAAGGACTGGATAGGTTGGAATCATTCGCCTGAAGTCTCAGCTCATCAGGAAGTGAGCTGGTTTGGATCTGTGTCTCTTTGGTCTCAGGAGCTGCTGTGGGTCCGGCCCACGCTTCTCACATCTGGATGAGTCCAGCCTGCGGGAGCTGGAGGAGGTCACCCGGGAGCTGTGCCACGTTGCACTTCAAATGGAGCAAAGAACGTGGGTGTGCAAAAACGAAACTTGAAAAGTGAAAAGGAATCAAACAATAATTCCTTTTGACCTTGGCATGGGAAGACCTTTTAAAACACCACTTAAAAAATCATCAGCTAAAAACAAACCAGAACAAGGAATTCATAAATTTGACTTTATAAAAATAAAAAAAAATTCTCAATGCCAAAAATGTAAGCAAAATTAAGATGGGGAAAGAATTATAACTCATAACACACAGGGCCAATTCCCTGTTGTATGAGGAGGTCATAGAAACTGGGGAAGAAGGAAAAGCCCAGCCATCCAGGGTAGGGAAAGGTCTGAGAATATGGTTCACTGAGAAGGAAAGACGGATGACATCTCTGGGTCTTCGCCTCCATCCTCATCTGGTTCTGACCTGGCTTTTGATACTCACGAGAATCCTGGAAGTGAGTCAGAAACCAAGTTTGGGCTCTCCGTTTTATTAGCGAGTTGCCCTTACTTGCAATGATGAACAACGACTTGGGTGAAGCTATTCTGAATCAGTCTAATAATCATAACTTTTGGCTCTGTCATATCCAGAAGCTTCGGTCACCAGCATCCCAAAGGCATACTAAGATAAGAGGACAGTTCTCTGAAGTTAAGAAAATAGTTTATTAAGGGAAGGACGGGACTTTAGCTTGGGATTGTTTTCTGCCAGTGAGCAGAGATTATCCAGCCTCTTCCAGTGCTGAAGGACGAGGCTTACAAAATAAATCTCAGAATGGACAGTTTTTAGAACTGAGAGATGTGTTGGAGTCGATCTAGTTTAACCTCTTGATTTTATTGATTGAAAAAGCACCGCTCTGAGAGGCGGGTGATTTGTTCGAAGTCACACGTCATGTTAATGACTGAGTTGAATTTCTTGACTGCCTGCCAGTCCAAAACTCCCTCCTTGGCTTTGTGGGAATTGGGGCCGAACGAAGCAGTTTTAAGACAGATGGTGTGAAGTCTGGGTATTCTTCACCGAAAGTATTTCTTTAGCATCGAGTGGCCAGAGCTGGGTTTAATCTTGATTCCTTCCTTGTCTCTCTTCTTACCTCCCACAAATGCCAATCGGACATGCGCCACGTGCCATGCACTGTCACAGAGAAAAGGACTTTAGTGTCTCATGTGTCACCTCCCGATCTGGATCGGAATACTCTGTGGAGCAGTAACAGGTTACTCACTCATCTCAAAATGAATGGAGCATTTCCCTGTAGATTAAAAAAAAAAAGCTGGGTTTTGACAGTAACTAAGTTAAGTTGGTTACTGTGTTTTATTAACTAGCCAGAAAGCAAGTGCCGGGCTCTGTCACTGAATTCCGATGCTTCCTGTCACCCAGACACCGTGGAAAGGTGAGCCACCGGTGCGGATCCAGTGTGCCGCGCACAGCCGGGAGAATCCCTTCGCAGTCTGGCTTTTAGTTTACGGTTTGCAGAAGACTCAAGTGTAGAGAAGACCAGTGCCGTCTTGCTCCTCGGTCTTGATATTGTCTGTTGTTCATCGACTGAAACAATGAGTAACATTCGTAAGTGTTTATTCTTGGTGAAGGATTATAAATAGTCTAACTTTGACATGGGCAAGTGATTGCCCAAAACTTTGTTTTATTGAAGCAAAATTATCATAAACCATTTTAAGCGAACATTTATTTCGTCATATTCACAATGTTGTGCAACCACCGCCTCTATCTAGTTCCAAAACGTTTTCATTAACCCCCCAAAAAACCTGTACATCCATTAAGCAGTCAGTCCCCACCACCCCCTGCTCCTAGCTGCTCTGGAAGCCACCAGTGTTGGTTCCGCGGGTTTCTGAATATTTCATATGCTCTGAATATTTCATATGAATGGAATCATACAATATGTGGCCTTTTGTGTCTCACTTCTTCCCGTCCGCATCAAGATCACCAGTGATCTCCGGGTTGGTAAATGCAGTGGTCAGTCCCCCGTCCTCATCCCGTTGTCCCGTCAGCGGTGTAGGGTCAGGCGGGTCACTTCCTCCTTGAAGTGCTGCCCACCTGGACTAGGTCCCGTGTCCAGGATACCATGCTCGCCTGAGTTTCCTCCCACCTGACGGATGACTCTCCTTCGTCTCAGCTGCTTGTTCCTTCCTGTATCTCCAACCTCTGAAATGCTGGAATCTGTCTCCCCTCTGTCTTCAGTCCTCACCTTGGTGATCCTTTCCAGAGCTGCGGTTGTCAATACGATCTATATGCCGACCACCCCCATAATCACATGTTCGGCTGCCTCTTTACATCTCCACTCGGATGCCTGAGAGAGGTCTCAAAGTCGCTACATTTGAGTACTCAGAACTGACTTTTTGAACTCCTTCTACAGCTCTTCCCCTTGCCTGTGAACAATACCCAAGACTTCCCCCTAGATCTTTCCTTGTTAATAAATAGGGATCCCATCCTTCCAGTAGCTAGGATGCCAAACGTTGAGGTCATTCTTTGTCAGGTATTCCACTTTTTTCTTACATCCCACATCAGAATTGTAGGAATATTTCATTGTCTCTTCCCTTCAAAATGTACCCAGAATCAGACCTTGGTGACTCCCAGCTCTTGCCTGCGTGTCCCCAGGAGCGTGCTTGCTACTGGTCTCCTTGCTTCCGACCTTCCTCACAGCCCTGTCCTCCATCCAGCAGCTGGAGCAATCCTTTTAAAAAGGCCAGTGATGCCTCCTTTCTTCAAACCGTGCCTTTGCTGAAACGGTAGATTCAGTCGGAGACAGGAAAGCACAAAGCAAGCCTGGAACGTCAGGTAGTACCTGCAAAGGAAGTGCTCAAAGGCTCGTCCGTCCGTGTGTGTCTGGAAGATAATCACAGTAATAGTTTATAATGTTTGGAATGAACAATGTAATTCACGAGTCTGTAGTGAGAACAAAAATGAAAGTGGCAGGTGGTGGGAGGTGGCGGGTGGTAAGAATGTCAACTTATAAATGTAGAAAGAATGATAGGATTAGAAAACCCCCGTTTCTGTGATCCCCAAAGAAATAACTGATTTTGGCAAAGACCATTATGGAAGGCCAGATGGTTTGTTGAGTTGCAGACCTGGCTGGGAGCTTCCCAGGTGTTATCTGAAACTGGCCTTTCAGTACAAGGAGGGCAGGGAGAGGCCAGAGTGGCAGGTTTAACAGGCAAGGAAAGGTACTCAGGAGCCTTGTCTCAGGCGACCACTAGAAGAGTAGTTTCCTATGCTCACCTACCAAATCAAAGCTTATGTGGAGGCCTCCGCTGGGGCCAGTCCCATACTCAGGGGGCCTTAACTGGGGCCAGTCGTGCACCTGGTCCAGGTGTGCTCATCACCACCCTTCTGTCTCAGGCCGTGTCTTCCCATCAGTCTCTGGGAGCAGGGAAAGCAAACTGAGTGCGCATTTCAAGGTATGGGAGATGGAGTGAGGAACCTCTGACAGCCTAGGTCCACGTCGTGGGTCAACCCAGTGGCCACATTTTCTTTCTTTGTTTTTTAAAAATATTGTATTCATTTTCAGAGGGAGGATAAGGGAGAGAGAAAGAAAGGGAGAGAAACACTGATAGGTTGCTTCTCGCATGCCCAACCAGGGGCCTGGCCCACGAACCAGGTTTGTGCCCTGACTGGGAACTGAACTGGTGACCTTTCGGTTTGCAGGATGACGTCCAACCCACTGAGCCACATGGGTCAGCACAGTCACATCTTCTTGGTGACTTTCCCCAGTACCGTTACATGAAGGTTGCTGGGGAATGGGGTATTTGTGTGGCGTATTTGTGGGATTTCGAGTGTGTGTGTACCTGCAAGATGCCAGAGATGACTTACTAATTACAAAAGAGAAAATACACCTCTTGAGGCAGGGAGCTGGCCGTCCCTGCTTTACTCAGGTGTTCATACCTGGCGTCGCTGTGTGGGACAACTTGACGCGATGCGCCTGCTGCATGATGCAGCCAGACCTGCTCAGCAACCCCACCATGAGGGACCAGTCAGACAGATCCAGACCATGGGCCCCCTACAAGTCCTGTCTCTTCAAATAGAGAAAAATGGACCCAGAGACCCTGTAGTTTTAAAGAGACTCCAGCACATTCCAACCAAATTCTCCAATTTGGGCCTTAATGTCTCAGATGGTTGGGGACATCTGAGTATGGACCATTATTAGATAACTTAATGGAATTGTTTTTTTTTTTTTAACTGTATGAGGTGAGGTGGTGAAACTGTGGGTGTGTAGAATGATATATCCTGGCTCTTAGGAGAAGCATGCTGCGATATTCAGAGATGAAGTGTCAAAGTTACCTGCAAGTTAACCTCAGACGTTTCAGGAGGAACCAGTGTGAGGGGTAGACAGGCACACCAAAACATGCACGCGCGCGCGCGCGCACACACACACACACACACACACACGGTAAAGCAGGCGTGGCAAACCATTCACAGTCATTGAATCTTGGTGGTGGGTGTGTATGTTTCTAGTCTTTACATTTTTCTGAATATTCAGATTTTAAAAGGCGATCATCAATAAACCCCACCTAAAACAAATACAGACATACCTTATTAACCTTTGCCCTTCATTTTTTGCGCTTTACAGATACGATGTTTTTTACAAATTGAAGGTTTGTGACAACTCTTAAGTCTCCTGGCATCATTTTTCGACAGGCTCCATGGATGGTTACCATTTTTTAGCAATAAAGTATTTTTAAATTGGGCATGTGCATTGTGTTCTAGACATACCACTATTGCACACTTAACAAAATACAGCGGAGTGTAAACATAACTTTTATAGGCACTGGGAAGCCACACAATTTGTGTAGCTCGCTCTCTCGCAATATTCACTTTCTTGCGATACTCACTTTCTTCCACTGGTCTGGGTTTGAACTCGCAGTATCTCTGGGGTTTTCCTGTAAACCCTCGAATGTGCCCCTTCTCACACAGAGTGGAATCGAGACCTTACCAACGGTCCAGCAGGTCCTCCACGTGTGGCCCCGCCTTGCTTCTCTGCACCGCCTCTCTCTCTCCTCCCTCTGCCGCTGGAGTCCAGTTGGCCTCTGTGTTTGTTGGCTGCGCCAGGCTTGCCTCACTGCAGGGCCTTTGCAGTCCCCATCACCCCCTTCTGCCCAGAACATCCTTCCTTTGGCTCTGCGCATTGCTGCTGCTTACTTACTGCCTTGAGGTGTTCACTCAAAGGTTGTCTTAGTGACACCTTCCTAGGTTACCTACCTCCTTAAAGTTGCAAATGCCTTGCCCCGACCTCTCACTCTTTTCCCTGCCTAAATTTTCTCTGTAATACTCATCACGTTTTCTTACTTACTCACCGTCCACCTTCCTCCATGAGAACATCAGCTCCGATGGGTAGGGATTTTCATTGGTTCATTCATTGCTCTACCCCTTTGCCTAGAAGCGCGTGAGGTTCAAGCCTGCCAAGGCTGAAGATGTGTTCTCAGTGTTTCTTTTCAGAAGCTTTAAATAGCCTTAAAAAAAAATCATTGCTTCTGTGAACTGTGACAAAAATGACACCACTTAGGGTGCACAATGGCATCCATAAGCGAACAGCATTTAGCAACTAAAACGAGTTTGGGCTGTGAAAGCTAATACAATCTGTTATATAAAGGCTGCCCAAAGAATGATGTATACTCCCTGCCCCCCACACCCGCCCTGAAAAAGGTATTTGAGAAGCTTTATTCTGCATCAAAATCAATACCTTTAAAGCTTTAGGAGCATGTCTGAGTATATTTTTTCTGAATTTGAATAACTGCAGTGGGTAAGATTGTTCCAATTTACTGTTCATCACAGAACTTTAAAATAATTGAGTCCAGTGAAGCCTCCTGTTTCAAAGTGAAGATAACGGCGAATGAGAAGTGTTTCTTTCTCTAAGACCTAGAATCACGTGTGGAACAGTTTCATCCGGCCACACACACACACACACACACACACACACACACACACACACGTACACGGCATTATATACTTCCCTTTTGATTTTGAGTTTATTTGTATTAATTTGATAGCTCTAGGCTTTAAAAATATCTTGATTTAACTACAGATAGCCGGTCCTCATTTTTTATGGATTCTGCGTTTGCAGATTTGCCCACTCCCTACTGTGTGTCTGTAACCCTGGTCCTGGAGATGCTCAGCTGGTCATTCATGGACACACATCCTTGTTGCGATATACTTAGTTTCACATGTTGGTGCTTTTTGTTGGTGGTGTCACTGTTTCCAAGTGGCCTCCAAGGGGAGTGTAGAAGTGCTGTCAAGTGTTCCCAGTGCAAGGAGGTTGTGCTAGGCCTGATGGGGGACAATGTGCATGCTTGCTGAGCCTCGTTCCGGTGAGTCATGCTGCCATTGGCCGCGAGGTTGGTGGTGACAAAGCAAACGTGAGGTGCAGCCAGGAAAAGGGGAGAGGAGATTGGCTGGTCTGTATGTGAGACTGCTCTGGAAGATGCTGACGTGATGTGGTGGAACTATGGGAAAGCAGCTAGATTTGTGGATTCCTGAGATGATGATCGATTTAAAAAACGTAATGGACAGCATTGTCGTGGGGCCAAAGCCAAATAAATTCTTGGTTATGTTACCCAGGGTCAGGAAAATATTAAATGCTTCTTGGCTAGTGCTGGCTAGCTCCTAGAGTTCAAAAGGCAATAGATATAGTGTAAAAAATGTTAAATTTGCAGGTAAGACAGGTGCTGAAGATCAAGAGACTGATGACAAAGATTTTAAAAAAAGTCTATTCTCATTATTCAAAGATTTGCAAGTTCTCCTACTTGCTCAAGTTTATTTGTAACTGCCCAAATTGATACGCATGGTACTTTCAGGGTCATTTGCAGACATGCAAAACATCAAAACATGTGTCGCCCAATGCAGAGGTTCTCAGCTAAGGTCTAAACAGGTGGTGTTCGGCCGGCCCTCTTGCCTGTTGTCTCACACAGACGACCACAGGATGGACGTGGGGGGGGGGGCGATGCAGTGTGAGACAAGAAACTGTGCTCCTGGGGCCCGTTGGACATGCTTGGAATCCCAGCCCGGATGCCTGTTAGTGGGGTGGCCCCAGGCGAGTGATTTAACACTTCTGAGCCTCGTTTTCTCTTTGGTATAGAAAATATCATCTACTGGGATGATATCGTTTTAGCATTTAAGATGATAATCTCTGTCTTTGTGAGAGAGAGAGAGATGTGTGTGTGTGTGTGTGTGTGTGTGTGTATGTGTATGAGTATGTGTACACACACACACTTCTTGCCGTAGGAATAGTGGTTCATTATTTGCTAATTCATTGTTTATGGTGACTTTATAGAACATAATTGCTGTGGATAATGAGAACTGACTATATCTGTTAAGTGTTACACTGGAAGAGAATTATGTAGAAAAGCCAGTTTTTAACGCTAATGAAACTAGTTTGTTTTACAAGGCATTGACAGACAAACCTTTATAATGCAAATGGCATTTCAGTGGATGAAAACTTTACTACAGACTCACAGGAACCTCCCCAGGTATTTCCCTTTGGAGAGAGAGTTTGGGATTTGCTAATTCAGTGCTTGTGGAGACTTTGTGGAGCATAACTATTGCAAATAAGGAGAATGAACAGCAATTGACTTAGTAAAGTTATTTTAAAAAATAAATAAGGTAATGACTTAATTTTTGCATAGCGAACACACATGATTCTACAAGAGAAGTGTAATATGGTTTACACTGAATATATTGCTTCTTAAATAAACAGGTTTTATGATATCCAGCTAGAGCAAGAGGATAGCAATTCCATGCCTGTGCTTACTTTTCCACTGGTGTTCGTCATCACTGTTGTGCGCATTCCCTGAGCATTTCCGGCGTGCCTGTCCCTGTTTTGAGCACTTTCCACGGAATCTCATCCACCCGTCAGAATAAGAATTGCAGTCGCAATGGCAGCAGTGGGAACGGCAGTATGGCACTTGCTGTGGCTTAGGAAAATTTCTAAGTGGTTCACAATTGTTGACTAATTCATTCCTCACAACATGCCTATGTGATAAGAACTATTATGAGACCCATTTTACAGGAAAGAACATTGAGGTCCGGAAAGATTAAACAACATGCCCAAGTTGCACTTAATAAGTGGTCTAGAGCTTGGATACTCACACCCTGAGCTCTGCTGCTTCCCAGGGCAGGGCAAGGGAGGGGCTGGGGGAAGGCACTCTCTACGTAAGTAAGCAGACTCACTAGGTATGAACTTATATGTGTTATTAATTTTCCATGGAGCTGAGCTCAGAGAAGTGTCTGTAGGTACTTTAGCAGGTCAGTTTCTGTAGCTTGTAATATAACAAGTATCAGATGAAGAACTCCTGGAAACAGAGACTGACCTCTTTGCCAAGGAGAACTGACCACACAGACTAAATTAAGAACTATGGCCTATTATAGTTGCCTTAATGAACTATAGAAATGATCCCTGAAAGGATAGTCTTACAGTTGCCTTAAAGGTTTTTTAATTATTGAAGGGAAGTGCTCCGTGGTGGGATGGTGTGTAGAGTTAGATGGGAGGGGTAGGTATTGTTTCTTCAGTTTGAACCCAAGCAAGAGCCTCTCAGACCAGGACCGGGAGGGCCAGCATCTGCCCAGGAAGTGCTCACTGCACCTCGGCCCCTCATCTTTGCCAGGAGTTCCTAGCCTGCCAGCCCCAGGCCAACAGATTTTAATTTTGTTTATTGATTGATGTATTGTTGGGACAAGTCTCTTTGAGAACCTACTGAAAACGAATTTACCTCCTGTTTCTCAAAAGGAAAATGCTCCAGCCGTATAATCCTGTCATTGAGTCCACTTAGTGGGTATTCCCAGGCCTGAGAAGCCCATTGAGAAAGTGTCTTCAGGTTGGTTCATGGATTAGAAAACCCTTCTCTCTTAGAGGGTCCATGAGCTGTTTTCACTATTTGAAAATCAAGCAATTATCTTTTTTTTTTTTTTTTTTGCTGTTACCGGGAATTAGATGAATGTTTGCTGGCTGCTCTGGTTCCCTGATGTGGGCAAATTACTGAGAACAGGAGTCCTGTGCTGAGCCACGGGGTATCCCTTAGAGGTGGGAAGGTTGAGAACCACAAGCCTTTTTAGGGGCCCTCTGGCTTCCTCGGTTTCACCCTTCCCAGAATGCTTTTAGTCTGACAGCCTTACTCTGTCACTTAACAGAATAATTTTATACAGTTTTTTGGATGGTTTCATATGTTCGTGTTTGTTTTCTCTACTTATTTGCAAGGCCCTAAGGAACTGTGTCCATTGCCCTTTCTGACTTTCCAGGGGGCTTGGCACCCAGCGGGCTGGTGGGCTTCTCTTGTCCACACCTGCCATTTTTCTCAGGGAAGGGCAGCGTCTGGCAAAGGTTCCCACCCTTTGGTCAGCAGGGGGCAGCAATGGAGTGAGTAAAGATGGCCATTGTTCTTCAGATTAACCAGGCTTTTCAGAGCTATAGAGCTCTTGAAAGAATACCTTCCCAGTGTGAGGCCTGAGGAAATGATTCTTGAAATAAATCCAGCTTTATGGAACTCTAGCATATATTTGTTTGAAATAGTATTTTAAACTTTTTTTTTTTTTAACTAGAGGAATTGCATTCTTCAGACACTGTAGGTGTTTTTGCTGCTGTTGTTTTTAATGCTTTGGGGCGCGGTGCGGGGTAACATACATAGTCAGAAACCTTTGAAGGGAGCTGGTGAGCATTTCCTCAGGCTGAGTGTTACCTTTTATTGCCACTAAATTTACATGATAATAAAACCAATGTAATGCGTGGACCGAAGCCTGTGGAAAGAATTACAGCACGTGTTTGTTTTGCAGTGGGAAGCATGACAAAATATCTGGAAGGACAGCTAGCTGATGTGTCATGTTTACTAAGTGGCTGGTTTAAAGACAGTGAATTAGCGGGACACAGATAAGTCTGAAGGGAGGTGGTCATTTCTAAAGAGTTTCTGAACGAAGGAGAAAATGCATTCTCCTTCTGTATGTGCCCAGATTAGCCCACATTAGGCTCCTGACAGAAACACAACTGAAATAGAGCATTTATAATGGGCAGACTGCAGCAGTGGCCCAAAGCCTCGAGGATGCATTTAGAGGTTTGTTAAAAAGTTAGTGTCACCCTGTGCTAGCCAGGTGCTAAGGGAGCATGGGCGAGGGATCTGCCCCCCAGATCTCAAGATGTTGCAGAAAGGTGAGTGTTGGAGGCAAGGCTCAGAGAGCTGCTGGGGGTGGGGGCGTGGGGATTGGTGCCTTCTGCCTGGGGAAGTGAGGAATGCTTCGTGGAGCAACACTGTCCCCAGCTGGGCATCGGGAGCCCAGTAGGACTTCTGTCGTGAGAGGGGAAGAGGAAAGGATTTGTAGGCAAGATGTCATTTGAGAGAAAAATCAAAAGGCGCCAAGTTGCCTGAGTAGGCAGTGTAAGTCATGAGAAGTCAGGGTACAAGACACACAAGCCACTGCTGATGAGAATTCCACAAGGTTCTGTTTCAGCTCGCATGCTTTCCAAGGTCATTGCCAGGGCCAGACATTTCCCTTTTATTTCTTAGGTTTGGTGGTGGTCATGGGAAGAGAAGAATTTATTCTCATGGCAAAGAGGATTATTTTAATCACAGCTGTGGAGGGAAAACTCCAGAAAGCTCTTGAGTGGGAGTTGGCTAATGTTGTAGTAACATGCAGGGCGCTTCGGTGGCAGTTTTAATTTACACAAAGTTAGTGGGAGTGTTAGACCTGGGAACCTGATCCGAGAGAATAGGTGGCACAGCTACTCGGGTGCTTTTCCAGACTTTGGGAATCACCAGGACATGTATAAGCAGAGAAAGGAGTGTGGTCTGAGCCCTTGTCTCTTCTTAAATCCCCAACCCGGTGGACTGTATCGGTTTTGCATTAGGAGGTGGTCCTACAAAAGAAAGGAAAAAGAGATTGGGTGGTCTGGGCTTGGTTGGAGTTGGGTGTTAATCATTAACATTCATAAGAAGTTAATATACCTCCAGAACCCTCTGGCAGGATGCTGTGTAACCCTGGCATTCATGCCATGCCAGCATTAAGTTTAGGGAGATACCTTATTATTGGACTAATTGTTTCAGACGAAAGTGTTGACTGATGTTCCACTTGACACATGAATCTTCTACTGAAGTGCTTTTTAGAAGTGTTTGTAAATGGCGTGCATCCTTGTAGCTCATGCATATCAGAATCCTGAATTGGGTTAAATATCATAGTCCATCCATCCCCCCAGCAAACATCTGCCCCACATCTCCTGTGAACAGTCCTTTGATGAATAACTACCTGCAGGCTCTTCCCATAAAGAAGTCACTGTGTGCAGAGGCTTAATTGACGGATGCAGTCAGTATGCTGAGCCCCGGGGTAGATACGTATGGAACTCATTATAAGTTCCTTTTGCGTGTATAGTTCTATGAGTAGTGATCACAGGCTATATACACTCTTACACCTACTTTTTAAAAGTGTGTGCCAGCGTCATGAGGAAGTGCGGAGAAGGAGTGGGAATGGATTGGGGCCAGCTCATTTCCGTCGCTGGCAAGCAGTTTCAAATGCAGGCATCTGCGAAGGGTGGTTCGCTCTTTTGCAAAGCGTGGTCTATTACATATTACGATTCCGTCTCATATTTGAGCACCTTGAGGATGGCATTTTAAGCAGTTTGTGTGCAGAAATTGTGTTCTCTCTCCTGTCACATGGTGAGTGCAGTGTCACTTACCCGGGGGGGATACCATAAATATTAATTACTGGTGGCTTATCCCTTAGCATAATTTTCACTTGCAGATTAATGAAGCAGATTCCTGATAAATGTGTTTGTCTCTCTAGAGTCTCATTTGCCAAGACTCACATGCTGTAAAGGGTTCGCCTGGAGTCATGGTGTTCTTGTCCACGTTTTCCCCCTCTTTAAAGTGCCCTTTGGAGATGCATTTCTTTCCTGAAAATAATTGGCACTAGTGAGATTAATTTTAGCTGGGAAGGGGAATTATGTTGTTATGTTCTTGTCCGTTACTTTGGGTAGGTATTTGAACCCAAACTGTAAGTTTTCAAAGAGATTAGCAGGCATTTGCTAGGAAAAGCTAAGGCCTGGTTTACGGTAAATGATACATGTGCTACCAGGTTGAAGTGAGAACATAGACGGCTACTGGAATGCTTTCTTCTGGAATTCTTAGAAGCAATCCTCTCTCCCTGGAAGATAAAAGAATTTCCAAAGTGGAGATTAAATGTCCAGGAAACGTAGAGATTCTTTGAGGCAGGTTGAGCATGTGTGTGGAACAAAAGTAAAGCAGGCTCAAGAAGATAGTTTAGTTTCATCCTGGCTGATGTTTTGTTTGTAAGGTTCCATTCTCCGAGAGATACAAACTGGTACATCAGCCAGCATTTGCTGAGAAATGGCAGCTCAACCAGCAGACTTCTAAAGTGGATTGATAAGCGGCATTTTAGTGTGTGTGTGTTTTTTTTTTTAATGTGATTTATGTCTAACAGTTTCTGAGTAGAGGACTTCTGAGAGAAACTTAAACACTCGAGTGAAACTTCCACACCATCTGCAGAATAAATCCTTCCCTTTTATTATTCAGTTTTTGTTTATGAATCATGTTTTCTTTTCTGGAGCTTTTACCCAGGTAGAATTTGTGGTCCGACCTGTTCTCCTTCAGCTGGGCCGTGAATTGGCCAGGAGGATAAGGTGGCTTGCTCCCAAGATCTGCTTCTAGGTGGAAGGCCATGCGAGGCGAGCCCCAAGCTATGAGTGTGTGCACGTCTGTGTGTGTGAGTGTGTGTGTGCGTGTGTTTATGTGCATCTGTGATCTTGAATCGGCAGTAGAGCAGAGAAGTTTGGACCCAGGACATGGGACTTTAATCCTAACTTCTCCACTTCCACAGAGCAAGACTTGGGCCCCAAGTTTGCACAAAGGATAATCGCAATAACGGGCCCTGCCTTGGGGCCAGGGCAGAGCTGGGGGGATGAGATTATGAATGTGACGAAAGCACTTTGTAACCTGTAGAGCTCTCCTTCCCCTAGATGTGAAATGGCTGTGCTTTTATTATTCATGTCAGTAGCTGTTACTGTAAATGGTTTTTATACCAGAGGTAAATGAAGACAATGAGAAGAGAGAGAAATGTGGGGAGGGCAAAGGGTTGCTTTCTGCTTCTCTCTTAAGCTTCAATGCTGGGTTAAATCTGAGGCGGGGCCGGGGCAGGCTTGGCAAAGGTGGGCAAATGCCCTTCCTTCTTTAGTGTGTTCTGGGGACAGAACGAGGCAGGTGGACCAGGTCCAGGTAGAACCGTTCCCTCTGGCACTGTGAGGTGTGGGGACTTTGGGAACTGCTTCCCGTTGTCCCCTCGTCCCTGGAACCTCTATGAACAAACCATGGCTTCTTTGAGATCTTTCTGGATCCTCGTGGTTCTCCCAGGAGTCCTTTCCCTCTGTTTCCTCAGGACTTCTCCCTCCTGTCACCGGGGACCACCTGTCCCTGCACTAGTGCCCACCGCAGGCATCCACGTGGCTGCTTCCGCCCTACTGAAGGAAGCGCCCTTTCTAGACTGTGAGTCTTACGTACTTATATTTTCTTTACCAGATATGGAAACTGCTTTTTGTGTTTAAATTGAATATAGCTGACATGCACCATTGTGTAAATTTAAGGTGTACAGCTTGTTAATTTGATGCATTTCTGTATTGTTAAATGATCGCCATTGCAGCAATATTTAGCGCCTCTATCACATTATGTGATTATCCTTTCTTTTTAGTGGCTAGTCTCTTAGCAAGTTCGGTGATTGTAGTGCGGCCTTGTTGTCCATATTCATTATGCTGTACCTTAGATCTCTAGGGTTTCTTTATTGCTTGTGGCTGGATGTGGATACTTCTTAACCCTTCCTGGCCCCACATTATATGGGGACATGCCCAGTGAGTTAAAACAATGAAATACTGGTTTGGTTTCTTTCCCTATGAAATTGGTTAAGAAGAAAAGATGACTTTAGAGAATAAGAAAGAGGAAAGCCCTGGCTGGTGTGGCTCAATGGATTGAGGGCTGACCTACAAACCAGAGTGGCTGGTTTGATTCCCAGTCAGGACACATCTACTGGGGCCAGGTCCCCAGTAGGGGGCACTCAAGAGGCAACCACACATAGATGTTTTTCTCCCTCTCTTTTCTCCTCCCCTTCCCCTCTCTAAAAATAAATAAATAAATTCTTTCAAAAAATTAAAAAGGAAAGGACAGCTCACACACTGCTGAGGAAATACAAATTGGGACAATTTTTTTGATGGTGAGCTGGCAGTATTTATCAAAAGCCTTAAAATTAATGTTAAAGCAATTCCTCTTCTAGGAGTTTATTTTAAGAAAATCATTACAAATTTATGCTGAGATTTAGCTCCAGTGAAGTTTGTTGAGTTGTAATTTGTCACAGAGAACAAAGTTAGACCTCATCATAATGTCCAGCAGGAGGGAATTGGGCAATAAATTGCGGCACATTTATGTGATAGAGTGATCTGCAGTATTTCACATAGTATTGTCAAAATTTATTGACATGGTATATGGAATAAAAAAGGTTAGAAGCATGATGTGCAACCATTCTCATAAAAAGTAAAAATGCATTTATATGCAGAGAAATGTAATAAATATCCATACATTAAGATTTTAATATTTTCTCTGCTTTTGGGTGTGTTGAGTATTTTTTTCTTCTACTTGATTACTTTTTTCTGTGAGCAGTGTTGTACTAAAATAAAAAGGGAGGATAGATATTTTTAGTGAAAACAAAGCAGAGTGGCCTCCTGCCGGGGGAGCCCTTATGGAGCCCTGGCCACTGGCCTTATGCTGGGGGGGCCAGTTGTGTCCAGATAGAGTGTGCCTCATCCACGCACAGCACCCCCTTCAGGTCCGAGTCTCTGTGTGTGGGAGGCACAGGGCGCAGACGAGTGAGTCATGACTGGACCAGGTGATTATTTACAGTCACCTTACCTTCTACTCCTGTCCTTCTGTTGGCCTGTGGCGTTTCCTTTGAGAACAAGAAATTATTCCTTTTGTCTCTTGCGCCCCTTCTTACCAGCATGTTAATATTCAGTACTGATGCGTAGAATTTAAAAACATGATAAAAATAACCTTTGCATGGGCACTTTCTGTCACATAGTTCTGAGAAGAAGTGATAGTGAGATGGCATCGAGGGAGCTTATGCTCTGAAGGCAGGGCCTCCTCTGCTTGGAGCCGAAAGCTTTTGTACGGTGCAGCCATTAAAATGAGATGGGTGTTCACTGCCGCAGAATGATGTCTGTGAGGTATTAGTTTTCTAGGGCTACACTCACCAAGTACCACAAACCAGGTGGTTCAACAACAGAAATGTATGTTTCCGCAGTTCTTGAGGCAGAAGTCCAAGGTCAGGGCCTCAGGGGTTGGCTCCTTCTGAGCACCGTGAGGGAAGGATCTGTTCCCGGTCCCTCTCCTTGCTCTAGGTCATCTTCTGCGGCTCCCTGCCTCTGCCCTCTCTGTGTGTATGTGTCCAAATTTCCCCTTCTTAGAAGGACACCAGTCATATTGGATTAAAGCCCAATCTAGTGACTCATTTGAACTTGATTACCCCTATAAAACAATGCCACAATTAAGGTACTGTGGGTTGGGATTGGCATAAGATTTTGGGTGATGGGGCATAATTCAATTCGTAACAATGTAGTTTCCCCAAATTTAAAAAATGTTGTTGTTGCAAAAATTTCAGATGTAAAACATTGGAGACAGTAATATTGAATTGCCAGGTTGCTATCAACTGCGTCAGCACCCCCCTCCCCACACACAGTCAGTATTGTTCATTCTTACTCCCTGCCCCCACTGGGTCATTGTGACATAAATCCCAGGCATCAGAGAGGATGCATTCTAGTGGTGAAAGGGGGAAAACATATGTAAGAGATGATCCTTTTAAATTAAAAAACATCACCTGTGTGTATGGACGTATCAGAAGAGTCAGAATAATACCAGAAGGTTAACAGTGCTTGTAGGAAGTAGGGTTACAGGTCATTTTTTTTCTTTATACCATGTCTAGTTGGGTTGGGAGTTGGTCGCTGGAATACACCAGCCTCCTGTAATCCGAAAAGTGAACCCATGTTGTTCCCAGGTGGTGAGAAGGGGCGGGGAGAGGGACAGTGGCAGAGACTTTACCATCCTTGTTTTCTGGGCAGGAGATAGCGTTTTGCTTCTTGAATACGAGGAAGAAGTACACGAGTTGACATATTACTGTACAGAGGACAGTGGAGTGGTGACACTGTGTGACCTCTGCAAAAGGAGAGGGACAGACGTGACACAGTCATCAGAATCGTTTGGCAGTGAATGCTGTATCTCATGTCTCTGAGCATCAGCATGGGTTTGCTTCTGGGAGTTTGTAAAGAGAAAGTGTGCATTCCCTATTTGTGTGGTATGGAGTTCTCATGGGGGGTGGTAAGGAAGCGATGGCGGAAAAGCCAACGGTGAAGATGTGGCAGAAAGGAATTTTGCTTATAGGGAATGGAATAGACTTGTGCGCACATTTTCAGAAAGTGTTTTTTGAATGAATGCACACACCTGTGTGTGTGTGTTTGTGTGTAGTTCAAATTTTGCCTTTGCCTTTGGCTCTCAACAAATTGTGGTGTTGTTTAGACAAAGTGACTTGACTGTCCACCCCCTCACCCCGCCTCCCCCCCACAAGGGAGAACCCCACCTCCACAGGGCAGTGGGCGTGGCACCAAGGGGAGGGCACGGTTAGTGTTGGGGAGTTTGAAGTTTGGTTTACAACACAGGGATTTGATTGGCATTAAGTAAAGACCAAGATACACCATTTCTGGACTGGTGGAAACAGCGAGGCAAGGCTTTCAAAGAAAGCCTTTTTAGGGTACAAACTGTATTTGATGGTTTCCATTACAGAGTTGATGGATATTTCAGGAAGTTTCTGTAATGAGCTATCCAACCATTTCTGGGATATTAAAGTAATGCTAATGAAGGTGGTGGGACAGTAAATCTGTAATAATGGAGACAGCTGTGTGTGTGTTGGTTCTAAAGCTCCTCGAGGCATGGCTTTCAAACTTAGATGAGGACTTTGGCCAAGTGAAAAAGTACCTAATTTAGCCAAGGACAGTTTCCTGACCCAGAGGGGAGACTTAAAAGGGGCTTTGGAATCACACCAGGCCAAGGAGAAATGCCAAACCAAGGCCACCCTGAAGCTCACTTCAGACAGTTGGGTCTACTTCCAAGCAAGGTGGGTTCAATTTTGCTGATGGTGTGAAGGAACCTGTGAACCCAGGGGGCTCTGCCACCTAAGGCAAGCAGTCCTGGTTACTTTAGAATAAGGAACCCGTGTCCTTTGATCACTGATGGGTGAGTGACAAAGCTGGTGTTCGTGGACATCCGGCCTGTGGAGCCTGGGCCTTTCCGGCACCTCTCAAACCTGCTCCTAGGTTTGCAGCTCAGAGCGGTCGGAAGCAATCAAGGCAAATGCAGCCCCTCCCCTCCTCTGTCTCCCTTCACTTCTCTCTCTGTCCTGACCCAAGCTCGTGCAGCTGGATGACCTTGGGTTTGGGTCTGTGCACCTTGGTTTCAGCTCTGTTGCAATACAGCAATCCAACAAAAGCTGCCGCTACTGATTTTATTAGCATTAACTCCTATGATTTGATTTTGTTGTGTATATGCCATTGTTTGTGCTAGATAAATGGGCCGTAGAATGTTTCCCTCCCTGTGAAGTTGGCTTCTCTGTGAAGTTCAATTTGACTTAACGTGTAGATGATTTTACAGCCTCAGAGCTGGCATTTCCAGGGGGTGGATCTCCGAAATCTGAACCCCATGTTACAAGATGTTGATGTCCCTGGTTGTGAAAACCAAATGCCAGAAAGAAATGAAACTTATGCATCTTTTTGTGTGTTTGTAAACACTATAAATGATGGGTGTTGGGGTGCTTGGAACGCGTGCGGAGAGCTTGGGTTTGAAACTTAATGTAATTCAAGTGGCTCAACACTTTCAAAGGCTGGGAGTGGTAGGAACAGGGAGGGAGAGAGGGAGCCGAGTGAAGCATTGGCTGTTGATATTCTTGTGGCTTACAGCCTTTTAGTGCCACCTTCATCTTCTCCTATGTGCCCTTAATGAAAATTAGAGGTGGAAATAGTGGAAACTTGTTCTTCCAGAGTCGAATACAGATTCTTCATCAGTGGGTAATTCTTCACTCTGTCTTTGAAATGTTAGCACAGTTGTAACTCTGCCACTGAGGCTGGCCATCCTGCATTCCTTTTAGGGTTCATTCCATTTCTTTTGGAGCCAGATGAAGCTAAAATAAAGTGAAGACTGGTATCAATTGTGTCGTTAAAGATGGAAGAAGTTCCATTTAGCATCACATGGAAAAGGGGGAGAAAATGAATCTGGAGGAGGGGTCCATTCTGTGTCAAGCCTTGTGTGAGGCTTGTTTTGGGGGCTCAGTTTACCAAGGATGATGTTGAGATTCATCAAGGGCCTGGTTATTTATCTGTCTCTAGCCCAGGGTTCCACAAGGGGGCGCTCTCGGCATTTTGAGCAGGAAAGTTCTTGCCCTATGGAGCCGGGCCCTGGCTGGGGGGGTACTTAGCACTCCTGAGCCCCCTCCCTCTCAGTGCCAGTAGTTCTCAGACATTGTAACTGTCCGGTGTACTCACCGCTGGTTCAACTGCCCCTGGAGCAGGACAGTTCTGACTCTGGCACTGGCAATAGGCTCACAGTAAAAACTGTTTAATGCTTTTGGGAGCAGAGATGTGGATTGCATCTCTGGGCATGTCCCTCTGCTGTGATACAAGGTTCTATAAGTCAGTTTTGTGTTTTCCATTATCTGAGGTTTACATACTATTTTATGCTTGTGAAATAAGTATTTATTCTATACGACACAACTGGAATAAATTAGTTCTTTACATTGATTAAAACCAAGTGTTTTCCGTGTAGTTAATGGCTTAATTTTACTTACCTTTTCTCTTAAGAGTTATTGCTTTATGCGTAATAGTCAAGAACATAATGTATTATGCGTTTCATCATTCTATTTTCTTCCTTTCCACACATCATTTTTCCGAGACATGATTTTATGGTTGGAAGTTACAGAAATGCTGACTACAACAAATAGTTTGAATGCCACTTCTCCCTAGCTGTTAGCAGCTCTACATAGAGTTCACTGTCAAAGACTGCATGAACATTTTATCTTTTTTTGAAGTTAAATTAAACCAGTTGACAGTACTGCTTGGCAAACCTAAGCTGATAGTGGAGGTATTAACTTTTACTAAATCTCAGCCATGTTATGCTAATCAAGCATAGTGACTTAACCCGAGTGACGGAAGAGTGAGACTGGAGAATCACACACGCGTCCATTCATTCAGCAGATAGTTATCGTGCTTGGGATGCATTAGTGAACAGCACAGATGGAACCCTCCTTTCACCGTAGCACAAAGGAACATAAGAAGTAAATTACAAGCTGGGTTGAAAGGTGGTAAGTGCTACGGAGGAAAATAAATTGGTCGGGATGATAGGGTGCCAAGGGTTGGGCTGGAGATTCAGTGTTAAGTGAAGCTTTCTTCAGAAGGTGACTTTAGAGCCAGGATTTGAAGGAGACGTGAATATTGACGGAGCCCCTGTTACGCCTCAGGTGCGTCTGTCTGAAAAAAGCCGGAATGGCTGGGTGTAATCTCTGTAATCTGCAGAAAAATGTCACTCACGGCCCAAGGGGGGGTGTGCACACTCCCGTGAGAATGCTGCAGACCTTGTCTGTGCCACGCGTTTAACACTGATTTTTTGAAAATTGTTCTGAAGTAATGGCACCTATTTTGGTAAGTAGGATTGCAGTGGATGAATTTTTTTTTTTTTTAAAGCAGACAACTACAAAGACTACTAGAAAACAGCAAGTCTTTGTTTTCAAAGGGAAATAGAAACATAAGGCTGAGCAGGGAATGACTTTCATGTCCAAGTCCAGTGGTCCTACAGAGTCATTGCTCCTCCCCAGCGGGTGACATGATGGCAGCGAGGAGCTCGTGGGGCTGACAGTGTCAAAGCGGGAGGTGTTGCTTCAGGTGAAGGACGGTGTTGTGGGGGAGGCTTGGGGAGCCGAGGACTGGCGTCGGGAGACCAACGGTCCCTGCCTCCAGGGCTGACGAGCCCTGCACTTGGGGTGGGCACTTTGGCCCCCCACTCCCCACTTTCCAGAACGACTGTTTGCTAGACGTGCACTTTTCCTGCATCATCTTGTTTAGTGAGCTCGTTGTAAAACAGGAGGGAGGTGAGCTTCGCAAGATAACCAGTAAATTCCTTTTCTGGTTCTTTCAAAGAGTGTCTTTCTCTTTGATCTGTGCATTTGAAGATAAAATCAGACTACTTCTCTGGAGCTTGGGAATTGAAGCCGGGCCACAAAAATGGGGTTATATGGGGTTGTCATAGCTTCAGCCGTGGAGCAAGGCTGGCTCTAGAATCCCTGGGTTTTCCTTCCTCCAGACGTCTTGTGTGGTGTTAAGAAAGTCACGTCCTCTTTGACATTCCAGGGGTGGAATGGCTCGGTGCTGACTTCCCTCCGATCTCACTTATACAAATCACCAGCCCTAGATTTCAGTTGTTTCCTGAACTTTAAAAGACTGTCAAGGAATTATGAATAGGAGCTGGAGGAAAAGGAAGGTGGCAGCCTTGCTGTAGGCAAAGCCACGGTTCGTCCACTCTGTCAGGTAACCTTCCATGGTAACAGACCTTAGAGACGGTCACGGGGACTTCTCCCTGGAATGCATTTATTATTGACTTACTTTCAGGAGAGGTGTAAATGATATGCCCAGATGGTCCTCATGGTCCCTTTCAGCTCTCCAGTTCTAAAATTCCCGTGTTATCAGAGATGAAGAGGTGTGCCTTTGGACAGACCGATTTCCCCTGGGCCTGCATCGTCGGGGGACTCAGGGACTCGTACTGCATGAACACCCTCTGAGCTGACTCTGGTGTCTCTTGTCGTGGGAGTGATGAGGGCTTCTCTCCACGTTCCTCTGACTTCCCTCCGGTCCCACAGGTGAAGTGCTGGCTGCTCCCAAGCCTGTAGAAAGGAGAACTCTGACTCTCAGCTGCCCGCTGTTTTCTCATTCTGTAGATGATGAACCAGGTGGAAGGGCAGCAGAAGAACCTTGTGCATGCCATCGAGTCTCTGCCGGGTTCTGGCCCCCTCACCGCCTTGGACCAAGATCTGCTGCTTCTGAAAGCTACCTCTGCCGCCACCCTCAGCTGCCTCGGGGAGTGCCTCAGCCTATTACAGCAGAGTGTGCACCAGGCGGGCCAGCCCAGCCACAAGCCTGCGGCCTCAGGTAAGACTCCCAGTGGGCAGTTCTGTGCTTGCAAACGAGTACTGTCCGGGGTGGGTGTGCGTGCCCACATGTGTATGATTGCCTTCCTCCTTCACAATCATCCTCTTATCCACCACCCATCCACCATCCATTCATCCATCCATGCATTTATCTTGTTGTCCAAGGGGTTCTCTATTTATCCTTCCCTTCTTCCCTCCCCAGTCTGATATATATATATTTCTTTTACCCATAGGAAATACACCCTCCTATGGAACATTTAACTAACACGTTTACAGCACTCCTTTTAGACTTGCTGATGTCATGTTCTGAATCTCATTTGCTCTGTGACTTTGAACTTGTTGTTGTGTTTTAAAATCTGTGGTGAGGCAGCGTCTGGCCCATCATTTCTAGCCGTGCCCATGCTGTGCGTCCACCATGTTCTACCCAGTGCTCTCCGATGACGGACACACACATTGCCCCTGCTCTCTGTCCGTGCCCCTCACTGTGGCGAGCATCCTCCTGCGTGTTCTCTCCTGGACTTGTGTGCAAATTTCTCCAGAATACCTGCCAGAGGCATTTCTAGGTGTTAAGAATCCAGAAATAATAGCACACTCCCTTAAGATGCCGCTGTCCTTTCGGGGGAGGGTTTAACCGATAAGCAGACATAAAGATGTTAGTGAAGATTCAATTCAGCGATAAAGGGGAAAGGAGCTCAAGGTGGGTTGTGTTGGGTTGAATTATAAAGTATTAGAATTAAGAGACTAACAGAAGGCTCGCTGGGTTTTCTTGCCCAGAATTAACTTAATTCATGGGGAAATAAGGCAACTTAATAGAGGAAACATAAAGCTAGGTTATGATGTTATGTTTCATACTTAACTCAAGTCCCCTTTGCTCTCTATTGTATGAAGACGAAGGGGGTGTTGGTTTTCCCGAGCAGACGGCGTGAGGGTAACGCAGGCTTCTCTCTGTGTTTCCCTCTGTCTTCTGCTGAGGTTCGATCCGGCCACTGTGGGGCCTTTGCTCCACATTGTCTGGGGTCTCCACAAAGCAGATGTGACTGTGCGCAGCGTTTGGGTGAGACGCTGAGGCTCAGAGCAGTTCCATTCCTTGTCCAGGTTCCCCCAGGTACGGGGCGAGCCCCGGGCTTTTCCCGCTGTGCTCTCCCGGTTCTTGCGTCACCTGGCGGGCTCTGGGTCCCCCAACTGGGGCCGGGGACACTGTCTTGCTCACACCATAACTTTCTGAAGGGCAGATACAGATTTATTTTGTTTACTTTAAAAAAATAGCTTCAGACTTTTAGAAAAGCTGTAAGAATTATGTGAAAAATGCTCACTCATCCATCCACCCAGGTTTCCCAAATGATAACATCTAACCATATTTACTTCATCTTCTCTCTCTACATATAAACCTATTACAGTTTTGTGACCACTTACGAGGATGTTGCAGAAGTGACACACACCTTTACTCTTACACACTTCTGTCCTGAAGAAAGGGCACCGTCCTACAGAATGGCAGCACAGGGGTCAAAGTCAGCAAATTCACGTGAATTCACTCCTATTCCCTCGTCCACAGACCTCACTGAACTCTGCCAATTCCTCTATTAATGTCCCTCATGACAGAAGAGACAGGTTTCTGGTGCCGGATCCAGTCTAGGAGCGGGTGTGTGTGTGTGTTCAGGCCTTTTAGGAACAGCCCCGGCCTGCTCTTCTGTCTCGTCTTCCTCTCCAGCTGAAAAACGAAATGCTGGTGCTGAAGCCCCCCTCGACATTCCCTGATCTGGAAGGGGCCTGAGTGACCCCAGTGGGGCGTGGGCACTAACTCGGAGTGAGACTGGAGGCCTTTCCTGGGTTCCGTGACCTCCCTCCCAATGTATTGTAACTTCTGCAGCCCAGCGGGCTCCTTCCAAGAGCCCATTGCTGGTAAATGTAAGCTGGAACCATTGTCTTCTTCCCAAAATGTATCCCTTACATCTTAATTCAGGGATGGTTTTTAGCAAATTTTTACTTCCTCTCTCCATGCCACCCCCCCGCCCCCCAATTTTAATTGGGTTTGCAGTGTTCTTAAGAACCTGGGTGAGGACAAAACTCAAGGTAGAATTTCAGATGTGGTGACAGATTGAAATGGAAGCTATTTGGGAGAAGGAGGGACCCAGCAGTGCTCCTGAAATTATGCCGAGTATGGTGTTATGTCCTCCCTGTCTTCCTGGCCCATCTGTCCGGCCTCCCCTCCTCTTTTGTCACCGAGCCTGGGTGGGGGTTGAAGAGCAGGGGGAGCAGGAAGCTTCACAGTGGTTATTTTGTTTCTTTGTCTTCTCCACCCGACTGAACTGTTAAAAGTTCAGTTCCGTATATCACAGCCACTTAAGTTTGAAAAGATTCTGTGTGTGTCTTTTAAATCTGCCACGCATTGTGGGGTATGGGGGATGGAATTACTCTCTGCATCTTAAACATCACAGTTGCCTGCACTTAAAACCAAGTTCCGGAGTCTCAGACTAGTGGAAGGAGAGAGTATGGTTACCCTGGGAGCATTGCCACAAAATGCATTTGTTTAAGATTCTCAGGGCTCTTGAGGTGGATCGTAGCTATAGCAGTCTGAACGTCCGTTGGAAAAATCACACCGGTTGTATTTGAGGCGTGCTAGGCGGGTTGATGGAAATCGAGATCGTATTAACGCAAGACTCAGCCAGGGCTCTTTTCCACGTGCAGTGGGCAGGGAGGCACAGGGGACCCCTGCACACCGAATACCCAGACACACTGTTCTGCCCCCCCACAGTGTTTCTTCTTTTCTGTCCCTTTACCAAATCAAAACTTAATTTGTGGTCGTGTAGTATTTCATCTCCTGTAGCATTTCATTGTATCCTCCGGGGATTGTGTTGTCTTTGGAGCCTCTGTCTGCAAGTGCCGCTTCCTAATGCTGATTTCATTTCAAACACACCGAGCACCTGGACTGAAATGCAAAACTGCTTTTGTATTCATCTGCCTTCTGCCTATCTGTTTTGGGCTCCTAGAGCTGTCTCTGATATTGTCTCTAAGATATAGTGAGCTGAGATGCGTCATTGAACTTCTCTGTTTGTGGAGAGGTTTGTAAGAGGTTTGTAATTAAAATTAATAAAGTGACTCGGCTTTTTGGTCAAGGCTTATGTTCTGCAGCTCTGCTTCAACAGCTGGATGGAGGCAAATGATTGATGAAGGAGGGCAAGCGAGCATCGTTTTCCCCAGCCGAGACACACGCCTTTGATTCCACAGAGAAACTATATCAGAATTGGGAAAGGCTGAGCTATTTAGGACTCTGGCTTTTTAGGTGGGGTGCCAGTGTGGGAGAGAAACCGGACCTCTCAAGGGGTTTGGGGGTGCAGTCTTTTGTCTGTGCTTCTGGTTAGTTCTTTGCTTGCAGGCCTTGATCCAGGGCACGTGGTTCAAAGTCAGGGGATGCCTGTAACCAGATTAGCACGTTCTAGAGCCAGGTAAGAGCTGGGTGCGAACAGAATGGTCCGTGTAAGGCATGTTGGGAAAGAACACGGGAGTCAGAGCTGCCAGAGCCAGTGACAGTAGAGCCCCGGGGAATGGCAGTGGGTGACGCAGGTGCCCTCAGTCGTAAATCAGGACAAGAGAGCAAGAGACGTGTAATTGGCGAGAGGAGAACCAGAGCAGAATTTAATGTGTTTTTTTTAAACTCATCCCTGTAATAACAGTTTCATTCTCTGGTAAGATTTGTGGGGTGTCCAGTTAATAAGCCAGTTCCATTGGCCCTGCTCCCCTGTGGGGGTTTGGCAAAAGGGTCAAAGAGGTGAGGCCATGATGAGGACTCTTCCCGGCTTTTCTGGCCGGTCACCTCCTTCCTTCCGCTGTGCTCCGCTGCTTTCTGGAGACATCTCCAGACTCCCAGAGTTCACCTCCTTTGCATCACTCGGAGATCCCCTGTGCTTTCTCTGGCTTGTACACTTTCTTTCCCGACACCTCCTGCTTCAGTGAAACGTGCCTGACCTGAGCCACCTTCCCTTATTTTGTGATGAAAAGCGAAGACGGAAGCGTGATGATTCCTTCAGTAAATAGCATATTGGGGAAAAAAGAAAACCTAGCATTGCAGAGTATGTCAGATGGGTGGATTTTTTTTTTTTAATTCTCTCTAAACACAGATTTTGAGTGGCAGCTTCTCAAAACACAGCTGTTAGACGCTAACATCCCAGCTTTCCACCGTAAACGTGCCTTCTGCTTCTCTCAAGTTCGTCCATCTTGCTGCACTTTGGAGCCACACCCTTTCAGGTTTACTGACCCCGGAGGCAGGAATTCACTGTTCGAGGACGAGGGAGAGACCTGCCACGTGCCGTCACGTGTCACGGGCCCCAGCAGGGCCTCACAGCCCCGGCAGGGGCATGGCAGCTCTCAGCCCTTTACGCAAGGTTGACACCGAGGCTGAGGGCAGGTCAAGACTGTTCCACAGTCAGACCTTTAAGTGCACAGTTAAATCTCCTGTAGCTTTTTCTTCTGGTCGGTTTGGGGAACCAGATATTCATAGTTGCTTTTCTTCTTCACGCCCGCTAAGGTGTGTTGTGTGAGGAGCTCCGGGTGTGTGTAAAAGCCTGTTTTAAGGATGGGATTTGCCACTTGCCGGACCACCCAGCCCTTTGCCTTCCTGTTCTCTTCTGTTGTGTCATCTTTGATGAGTTCCCTGCCCCTGAGCCTGAGGGTGGACCAGAGTGACAGGTGATTGACACCTAGCTATTTGGTTTTATCATCAGTCAGCGTCTGCGCAGTAACATTTTGAACCTGGCCTCCTCCTCACATGGGTGTTTTTGGCCTCCTTCGACTTGAGACATTTCTGAGTCACTTTCCAGAGGGGAGACATATTTTCTCCACTGTCCAACACTATCATCAGTAAAACACGCCATTTTCCTTTGCTCCACTAGAAAGAAAAAGTTGCCAATTAAACCGCGACATGCCGTTGATTGTGAGATGAACTCCAATTTCAGAGATGTTAACATGGGGAAATTAGGTGCGTCTCACAATTAATGAAATGTGCTTTCGACCTGCATTTTGTTTTATGACAGTCTTGAGACTCGTTCCATAGAGTAATATAATCCATTTATTTTTTTTTTCAGCTTTTCTAATTGTGTTTTTTTCTCCATTGCCACTTATCCCCCTATGGCCCCCTCTCCCTGCGATCTCTTTATTTTTTTAACTGCTGTTTGGTGTTTTATGTTTCTATGTTGCTTTTCTTGTTTTTTTTTTCCCCTCTATTTTGTATTTCCTTTACTCTTCTGTAGTGTTTTGGGAAACAAATGTGTTTATAAATTTTAGTAGTGGTGCTCTTACATTTTCATGCACGTTCTTTAACCTGCATTTTTCCAATCAGCAAAGTCAAGAATGACACACTATTTTCTGACTCTCTCCTTGAGGGATGAAGACTCAGCATACTTTAATTTCCTTGTTCCCTGATGTTTGGTAATATAATATAGGGGCTATTCTTAATATTTTAGTGCTAATTTAATACTTAATATGTGATAATGAATAAATCTGTAAAATAATTTTGACTTAATATTCAGTAATGTAACCATATTTAGAAAAATTTCCATTCACTTCCAGGGCTGGGACCAGGGTGAGGTGAGAGAGGCACTTGCCTTGAGTATAAATTTAAGGGGGACCAAAATAATTAAGATAAAAATGGGGCTTTGCAATATTTTTAAACCAAAATTAATGTAAAAACTTCAGGATGAACAAAGCATCAACATTTTAAGTAGAGACAGGATTCCGCATGGTGAGGACTAGGTGGAGGCAAGTGTGATAAAGTTCTGTAGGGTTTAGGGGGTATTAATTTTGATTTTGTTACTCTTGTGTGAAAATATCACTTATTGGATTACTAGGTGTCTTGGTTGGCTCTTTAAATTTCACATGCGATGGGGGTGTCTTTACTTCAGCCTAGTCCCAGCCGCGCTCAGCTCTGTGTTTTACTGGGCTTGTTGCTCACTACCAGTCCTTTTATATGTGACTTCCTCGGTCTTGAGTTTTCAGTTCTGTGTCTTTTCTTTGCATATGAGGGTATTATCACCCGTTCTTAGGGAGTTTCCTGTCCACCAGGAGGCTGAATATGTTGCCAGTCGTCTCTTCAGTGCTGCTGAAAAGGAAAACAGCGTGGACTTGAAGGGTCTGGGCTCTGGAGCCAGGCTGCCTGGGTTTTAATCTCAATCCTTCCTGGACTTCATTGGCTCCACGTGCCTCTGTTTCTTTGTCTGTCAGCCTTCCTCAAGGCTGCCTGGGTTTTAATCTCAGTCCTTCCACTTCATTGGCTCCACGTGCCTCTGTTTCTTTATCTGTCAGTTGGGCGCTGTAGTGGGGCCTGCCTCATGGGCTGTTATTATGATTATATGCAGTAACACATGCAAGTTGTGTACAATAGACCTTGAGCTCAATAAACATGGACTCTTTGTTAGCAGAGGAAAGATAATTTGGCTGAGGAAGAGTGTTATCCCCCCAAATCCTTCACCCCACCCCAAATCTATGGACATTTCTTTGCATTCTTCTCTTCCTCTGTTCTCCTTCTGGCATTTAGTGTTGTGTAGCAAAATCCAAGACTAGCTTGATTTTTTTTCCCACTTGAAGACAAGTCTATTTTTTCTGCCTAAATGATTGAAAAATTTTTCTCTTGATTTTTGTTATTCAAAAATGTTGCCAAACTTCACGAGCTAGGCATTCATGAAACTGCTCTGTCTGCTTTCTTCTGTGTTTGAAATTTCAGCCATAAGAAGCCTAAGAAGATATTGTCAAGCTTTTGCAGGACTGTGAGCCGCACACCCTCAGCTCCGTCTTCAGCTCTGGCTGTTTCTTTGCTCCTGCTGTCGCTTGTTGTTTCTGTCCCGTAGATCTGATCACTGTCCGTGGGGATCTCTTGGATCGCGGTTGTGTGTTATCTCTGTTACCTCCTGTCTAATTGCTGTCTCTGTGCCCTTGGCAGCTGCCCCCCGGCAGGGCTGCCTTATCTTGATGGGCTTCCTATTTGACTTTCTACAGTGTTGACTCTGCTCTTTTCTCGTTGCAGTGTTCCTTTTCGTTCCACTGCTGCTGCTTTCATTTCTTCCTAATAATGCCACAGTGCATTCATCTCTTCCCGCTCCGCCCGTCTCCTCCTGCTGTTCCCATTTCCCAGAGGCTGCTTCAGCCCGTGGTGTGCTGTGGATGCACCTTTCCTGATGTTTTATTCTCTGACCCCTCCCTTTAGAAATTTCAGAGATCTATTCTTCCTTGAAGCCATCTGAGGATACTGTTGCTCTATACAACCCTTTTCATTAGCTCTTGGTTAGAATCGTCCTCCTTCATCCTCAAAGGAGACCTATCTGTCGAGTCTCCCAAACCAGTGCTCATTTATTACAGCAGCTGGAATGGTCTGAGATGGGTTTCTCTCCTGTCCTCACTCACCGGTTTTTTGATACTCTGAATCCATAGAGTATACAGAAAACTACACCACCCCCCCCCGCCCCCACACACAGTATGCTTTGCTACCACCAGTCTTCCCGTCCTGGTCTTTTGTCTATCCTGGGATGCAGGATATCACTGCCTGGGCCAGCCTCTACTTCTTGCTCTGTTGTCCCTGGATTTTCATCTCTGAGTGATGGTGGGAAGGAGGGGAGGGAAGGACAGAGTTGAGGTGTGGGGGTGATGGAGGGACCACTGCCCTGATCGGCTAGGCAAGCAGATCTCATTATTTCCCCTAGTGCTTCTTAGGCTTTTCTAATTAATCTAGAGGCCATGTACTACTTGTGTAATAAATAAAATTTTAAAAAGTGGTATCCCAGTATTAATGAGGAGGTTCCTCAGTATTTAAGATCTGAATGCAGCTTCAGGACTCTGAGCAGGAGCTGATCAGCCAGATAGGTACGAAGTAGCTTTTCACCATTCTCACGGCAAATTCCAGTGTCTCGAACCCAAGTTTGGACGTAGATCATCCTGCAGCCTTTGACTTTAGTGTTGTACATTTCCACCTTTTTTAGGTGGTGTTAAGGATGGATGTATGGATGCTTTGTTGCCATTTAAAAAGCCGTGGTAAAAAACATATCAAAATTTACTGTATTAAATGTTTTTAAGTACACAGCTCAGTAGTGCTGTATACACTCACCTAGCTGTGTGAGCGACCTCCGCAACTCTTACTACCGTCTCGCAGAACTCAAACTCTGTACCCACTGAGCAGAAGCTCCGCATGCCTGCTCTCAGCCCCCATTCCTAGCCCCTGGCAACCACCGTTCTACTTTTCCTTTCTAATTTTTTAACTTTTGGGAGGTTGTAAAATGTGCACATTTTTTGAAATTTGCTATCCCTGAAAATCTTAAGTTATTCATGCATTCTGCACATAACTTGTTAAGTGCCCACCCTTTGCTAGACCACATTCTGGGCTTTTGGGACACAGCCATGGGCAAGGGCAGCATTGTCCCTGCCTGCCAGGGGCTGTCCTTCTAAGGAGGAGAGCAAGGCACTAGACAAATAGCAGGAGCAGGGTGAGTTCCGACAGTGCGAAGTGTGTGAAGACAGGAAACGAGTGGACCCACGTGACAGGAGTGCCTGTAGGGGCTGCTTTGGCCAGGAAGGTTGCGGGGTCTTCACTGAGCAAGTGACATTTAGGCAGTCCCTGGATATATGCAGGATACCACTCCCCCTCACGTAGGGCCGAAGGGATGGCACTCTGAGCAAAAGGAATAGCACGCACAGAGGCTCTGGACTGCCTTGAGCTCGGCTCACTTAAGGAATGGAAAAAGCAGCAGCAGGGCTTGAGGATAGAGAGCAGTGGACGGGGAGAGAATGAAACGAGGCTGCTGTCTCCCAAGGTAGGCGGTTTAGATTCTGTTTCAGCTGCAGTGAGAAGCCAGTTGAGGCTTTTAAGCAGCAGAGTTATATGATGTAACACGTGCCATTTAAAAAAAAGGTTCCTGCATAATCACGTGTTGGGTTGGATAATGTTGCACACACTAACACACATGTATGAGCACGTGTCGGTTTTTCTCAGAGGAACTCTAATGAAAAGGCTGGTGCCTGTGATTACTTGATGGATAGAACATCTGAGATGCTGAAAGGTTGAGTTCAAGTTCACCTGAGGCAGTCTGTCCTTCAGCTTGCCATTTCTTCATCATTGACCCCTGAATTTACACTGAAAACAGTCTTCAGAGGGTAGGTAGCTCAGCTGAGTTTGACACCTATTCTAACTCTAATGAAAGGATCACTATTAAAAGGGTAAAGAAATCCACCTCTTATTACTCCTGTCTCCAGTAGTAAATATGTATAAATATTCTACAACAACACATGACTATTCAAAAAAATAAGAATAGCAAGTATTTTTTACTACCCCACCCCCCTAAGGGTTGGGGGAGGATTAGAAAAACGCTTCTGGTTTCCCAGGTTGGTTTCCTGTGTTCCTTGCTGGAATGGAATGACCACATCTGTTGTCAGATGGGACTTCCACGCCAGCCACCTCTCACAGTGGAGGCGGTGTCACGCGGTCACACTGCAGCTGTCTTGCTAACCTGTGGTCATCCTGTGCAGTGGCGTTAAACCACATTCTGAGCTGCCTATGTTTGTAAAATTTGATTTTTGTTTTTTGTTGTAAACATTTAAAAAAGTGTTTTTAAGTTAAAAAAATAAAACACCTTGAAGAAATGGTGGCTTGGGGGAAATGTGGATTGTTTGTGTCCAAGGGCGGGGAGTGAAATGGGCTGTTGTGATTCAGACACTGCCCTTTCTACAGAAGCGCGTTTATGAATAGACGGTCTGAAGCTGCACATGGTGCGCCCCTCAAAACGAGCTCCACCTCCACTCACCCCGGTCCGCTCGCGAGTGGGCCCACTTCCAGCCAGTCTCTGTGTACAGCGAGGTACAGACATTTCTTGAACTCTAAATGTTTCATTTGGAAAATACGTGGCATCAATCTAGGTCTTTATTTCAGAAAACATCCTGGGATGGCACGGGCCCAAGTCACATTCCACAGAGCCGCTGAAAAATGGGACATTTGGCTCTTTGCCATCAGCCAGTGCCAACATGACCTGGGCCATTTTACCAAACTCCGCCGAAGATGAACCAGCCTTCCCGCCAGAGCCAGAGGTAAGCGAGCAGTCCTCTCCGCACTCTCACGGCCTGTGTTACCGCTTGTTCAGAGACGTACTCATTATATTTGTAACTTGCTCGGCTCTTTGTTTTAAGAGGAGACAAATTATAAAATGAAGCATTGCCTGGAGAGATAAAAAAAAAAACAAACCCAGCCCCGTGCATGTCTGGCACGTCTGCTCTTGTGTCTGGCAGCTGCTGTGGGTGAATTGTGATCCTACCAATGAGGGCTCTCCCGTTTTTCATTGAAATGGGAATCGCGTTAACTTCAAGTGCGAGAAATTCTAACACACCCATTAAAGCGATGCCTATTGACGGGAAGGGAGCAGTTACAATATATTCTGTCGCTCCCCTGAAGAATGGCTTCTCTGTGTGGTTCGCGCTGAAGGCCCTGCCCCACATGCTCGACTCCTGCATGCTGCAGACCCAGGGTCCACGGGGTGGTGGCCGAGACTCCCTCTGGGCACTGCATTGCAGCCTGGGTGCAGGCTGCAGGGGATACCTGCCCTACCTGGCCAGGGAGGGGCAGCCTCTGCAGGTCTTAACCGCCAATCAGGCTCGGACAGGCTTCAGGGACCCCGTCACATGGCTCTCGTGACTGACTGTGCATCTAGTGGTGGCTGGAAGGAAGCCAGGTGTAGCGTTGCCTTTTGTCAGTTTTACTTTGTGTCAGAAGTGAATTTTGTTTTTTCCTTTTTCATTAAAATTTCTTTACATCCTCACCTGAGGATATGTTTATTGATCTCACACACACACACACACACATACACACACACACACACACACGCCGATGTGAAAGAGAAACATCAACTGGTCTCTTCCCATACACTCCCTGACCAGGAACTGAGCCCACAACCTAGGTATGTGCCCTGACCAGGGATCGGACCCACAGCTCTTTGGTGCACAGGACAGCGCTCCAACCAACTGAGCCACCTGGCCAGAGCCCTTTTTCCTTTTGATGCACATGCCCTGTTGACATGATCTTTGGTCCAGGCTGAGCCCCACTTTTACCATGTGAGAGGTTATTCTTATTGTTAATGGAGATCACTTTAGCCTGAGAAGTGTGGAATGCTCACAAAATCTGTTCTGTAAGGTTGAAAGCCCCGTGGCAGCTTCTTCAGTCAGATGGTGCTGGTTATCAGTTGAAATTGTTCTCCAAGTTTTACATCATTATGGTCTCTGACAGGGACTTGGTAGCTGAGTTCTTCTAGAGAACACAGGTCCACCTGTGTACAAATGTTCCATCACTATTGACGCGGTGCCTCTGCAGGGGGAGGAATGCACAGGGGATGTGAGATGCTGAAAGGCATTGGCCTCTACCTGTACAGTGAGTTTCAGGTTGAAAACACTGACCATTGCTGTGTAGGTAAACTGGAAGGTAAGTCAGCAACTGAGTAAATTCTAGGAGCCGCTTTCGTGTTGCTCTTTTGAGGTACTTCAGTGGGGTGACCTTTGAGGATGGGGTACTTAGCACTGGAGGGTTGAAAGATTCAGCTCCCTTTATTTTCTCGGAAAAGAACCTTTGGGGATTCACACCATGATAAACCTGTTTAAACTCTTGCTCTAGAGAGAGATTTAAAGAGTACAGAAAGAAGGTCTTAGATCTTTAGAAATAATTTTTGAGATCCTCCCTCTCAGCAGCATTCTTGGGCAGAACCAAACAGGGGCTATGGCCTGAGAAGCTTACCTGTCAGGGCTGGGGATCTTCCTTGTTCGGGGACTCCTCCTTGGTGTTTCTCTTGCTTTTTCCCACTGGGCACTTCCTCTAACCCTGAAGTTAAGGAGGCTGGGTCTGTTCTTTTCACATAAAATCGTGGCCCACTCGCCTTTACCAGTCAGTACCACTGGCAGGGGATCGTATGTAATTGTCTGTAAGAAATAACTAGCTCTCAACTGCAACTTTTAAAAAAATACTCTGAAAGTGAACAAGGGAGAGCGTTTTCCGCCAAAGTTCGGGACAATCATTAATGTCTGGCTGTCATTTCTGCCCTTACTTCCGTTGTGAAAGCCACATAAGGTATTGTTTGTAAGAGACTCATTGGCATGCGAGGAGGGAGAATTAGAGTGCTTTTGCAGACACCCCTCAGCTTCCCCAGTGACAACTCTGGGAGATGATCCTCGCAACCCCAACAGCTCCTGTTGCCTGGACACTGCTCTTATTTTAGGCAATTTTGCTTCGTTAAATTTTTTTTTTCTTAAAGAGTTAAAGAAGCTAGCAATATCCACCCAATAGTTTTCCTGTCAGAAAAAGGAAAGTGTTTCCAGTGCCGTCTCCTTGTACAACTTAAAGAAATGACCCAAGAAGGAAGTGAAACTTCTTTATAAGAAGGTTCTTTAACCCTTTTGGCACAGAGATTACAGTTATTCTGTGAGTGATCACTGGGAAACTAAGAATTGTAGTTATTGTGGTATGTTAGTTAAATAGACGTTCTTTTAAAAAATTGTTTTGATCAAGTTAGGTCTTTAGGCACAATAATTAGAGATAAAAGATACCTCCCCTGTGTGTGTGTGTGTGTGTGTGTGTGTGTGTGTGGGTGTGTAATACCACCGAGCAATGAACTCAGTCCAGTTCTCCTTGGACACAGACTGGGTGTCCCACAATTCAGACACTGTCTGCCTGGAGAGAACGTCAGATCCCACAGGGTAAGGGCTCAGGCCCGTGAGACACCCCCTCCCCTGCACACACACACACACACACACACCTCACATGCCAGCCATGTAAGTTCAGTGTCACTTGCGCTTCTGCCCATCTGACTGTAGATCAGAGATTCCAGTGACCGCTCTGCGGGTTGGATTAACTTGCTGGTTTGGCCCGCAGAACTCAGAGAAGCGTTTACCAGTTTATGCTAAAAGGATATGATTCAGGAAAAGATGGGAGGGACGCAGAGGGAAGGGAGTGGCGCTTCCCTCCCTCTCCAGGTGTGCACTCTCCTGGGACGTTCACGTGTTTGCCAACCCGGCAGCTCCCTGCACCCTGTTCTTCTCTGGATTTTGGAGGCTTTGTTATACAGGAATGAAAGGTTGGTGAGATCATTGGCTGTTAGTGATTGAACTCAATCTCCAGCCTCTGTCCCCTCCCTGGAGGTTGGGGGGAGACTGTAAGTTACAACCTTGTAATCTGGCTCCTTCAGCAACCATTCCCAATCCTTAGGTTACCTAGTGGCTTCCCTAAAGTTACCCCAATAACACAACAAAAGATACCTTTATCTCTCTCATCTTTCAGGAAATACTGTGGCTTTCAGGAGCTGTCTTCCAGGAATGCAAAGACCAAAGATATTCTTTTCTTCTTATAAATCACAGTATCGCACTCCCCTCCTCTGATTCTGGCTTACCATAAAATAACTTACAGATGTCTGGAAAATTAATGCATTTTCAAGATTAGTCTGCCTAATTCCCAGCAGAATAAAACTCACAGAGCAGTGTGTATTTAATGCATGAGTTAGGACTGTGATTGTCTGTGTTATCAAATGCAGGGATCGTAACATTTTATTCTGCTGGGGCTACAACTAAATGTGAAAAAGAAATACTCTTCCATAATAAAATGAGTCGGGATCTTGGTTTTACCCATTAGTAGAGCAGTTTTTCTAGTCTCTTAATCTAAGAAATCTAAGTTTAGACAGAAAAAGGGTTTTGTTTGCTTTCTGTGTCGAAGACTGCCTTGTTCTAGGACAGGACGAACTGGGATCGGGGAGACGTGGAGGACTGGCCCTCTTCTAGTAGTGGGACCCAAACTGCACCCTTCTGATTGGAAACCTGACCACTCCGTGTCCCTGACTTTCTTACAGTGAGGTTTCTAAGTGTGTGACAGGTTTCATAAATGCATTTGTGTGAGGTCTGGAAGCCTGAGGTGAAGACCCTGCCCCATTCCTCCTGTTGGTGCTGCTAGCAGGCGAGGCCGTGGGGATGTGAGTGCTGACCAGCAGTTGCAGGGGCTGGACACATTGTTCTAGGACCTTAGTCCCACCCGCCCGCCTGGGCTCAGGAAGCTAGTCAGGGTGGTGGCAGCTTCCCAGCATTTAAATCGTGGCCCCTCCCATGGCGTGTTCTGGAATTAAAGAGTTTGAGGGGCATTTCTGCTCCCCCAGATCTTTCAATGACTCTTTGGGCACCTAATTCCCACACCGAATCCCCTTCTAACTGAAATACCTGGAGTGGTTTCAGTTCCCGGTACTGGATCCTGACTGGCTGGGCTGTTGGGCCAGGAGAGCCGAGGGCAGCATGGAGACAGCCCCGAGTGAGAGGGCTGCCATGTGGCCCCATCACCCACCTTTCTGGAGGACGTATCCAAGGGGCAAGACCTTAATTTTCCTCAAAATTCAGGTTTATTGAGGTATAATTCATAAATAATGAAATCTGCCCTTTTAAAATGCAATTTTCTCACTTGTAACAAATCAAAGTCTAGGACAGTTCCATCCCTTTTCTGGATTCCCGTGTGTTCTCTAGTTAACTCCCCACCTCGCCCGTGGAAATTGCTCATGTTTCATATCCATTCAGGGTTGCCTTTTCCCAAAAGGCCTGTCAATGGAATCACACCGGATGCAGCCTCGTGAGCCCGGCTTCCTTCATTTGCATGGCCCGTGTGAGAGTCACCCGGGTCACCGTGTTAACCAGCAGTCCACTGCGTGGCTGTCGCTGGGTACCAGTATCCACTGGGTCCAGAGTCCGTGTATGCGGCCCCCAGCTGAAGAACATCTGTTAAACTGGAAAAATGGCTTCGAATCTCCCATCAGTGATACAGAAGAAGAGGGGCATTTAAAAATAATGTTGTGTAGTCATTGGAGGTAATTATTTGGTGCCCGGATGCCTTACGCTCGGCCTGAAGGGAAGGTGGGGAATTAGTACGATTAAATACTATTAATCCCTCCCCCTAGAGACCCTGTGCAGAGCAGGTTTTCAGCCTTTGCCTTTGAGCTGCTGCCAGTCCCTGGGTTGATTGTTTCATTAGAAGCTTTGTCTGGTTAATTGTCTCTATTGCGGTGGCAACGATGCTGTCAAGAGACCACACACAACTACCCCTCCCCCTGCCCCTGACTAGAAAGACTTCTCATCATGTCCCGAAGTACTGAGCACTAGATCAGCGTATAAATGAGCCAAATGGGGTTTGGTTCGAAAATTGCAGAGCTGAATTTTCAAGTAAGCGTGTGGTAATCTCCTCCCTTCCCCAGGGCTGGCAAATTGTTTTGTGAATAAAGGAAGGGGACAAATAGGAATCTTGCTCCAAGGAGAGTTTTTGTGTCCTTGGTTGAATTGTCGTTTTAGCACTGAACTTTTGAACTGCTTCCCTTAAACGCTGGCAAGGGGAAGTCCGCAGGCATGCTCACTGAAGCCTGGCCCATGTGGGCCCCTCGTCCTACTGTCATCTCTTTATTCTCTGTCTCCACACTATGCACATGTGTAGGTAGGTGTTAATTAAGGGTATTGGGTGTGGGGATAGGTTTTTGAAAATAAGGCAGCACACTGTTTCGATCCTTTGGATAATCCTTATAACACAAATTGTCAGTCTTAAAGGATCGTTTAACCTACTCAACACATATTTGTTGTCTGCTGTTTGACCAAGGAGTGAGGCAGCTATCACTGACTCACAGCGTTTGGAAGACAATTTATTGAATTCTGTCATAACCCCACAAAGTTTAATTCCGGAGGATTGCTGTGTAGGAAGTATCGTTGATCCCTCGTAGAATTTGTTACAAATAGGTTCTCATTTGGTATGATTACCGCTTCCCACTCCCCCGCCCCCCAACACTGTTATCCGATAGTTTGATGGCAGAACCTCTGATTCTGGAGAACAGACTTTTTCTCTCTTTGAATCATAGCTTTTGAGTCACTGTATCTTAGGATTAGAATAGTCTTTGGGGGTCAGATGGCCACTCCCCAAACTGGAGTGGTTGTCAGTGACTGTCAGTGTTAGGGACCAGGTTGGTATCTGGACCTCTTTTCTCCAAAGCCCGTGCCCTTTCTTACAGTGTAGACCATTGCCAGTACAATTCTTTCAGTTGCAGTAAGAGAGATTCCAACAATTAGTAGCTCAAGCAAATTAATTTTCTTACCCAATAGAAGTTGTGCTGGTAGGTGTTTCCAGGTTTGGTATACAGGTTTCTGGCAAACAGTATGGAGATTCCTCAAAAAAAAAAAAAAAAAAATTAGAAAAAGAACTACCACATAATCCAGGAGTCTTACTTTTGTGTATTTATCCAAAAGAAATAAAATGAGGATCTGAGATACTTCCACTCATTGTAGCATTGGTCATCATTGCAATCTAAACAGTCCTCAGTGGGTGAATGGCTAAAGAAGATATGTGCACACGTGCAATGGATAATCATTCTGCCTTTTTAAAGAAGGGCGTTCTGTCATGTGCTGCAATATGGATGAACCTTGAGAACATTACAGAGTGAAATAGGCCAGTCACAGAAGGACAAGTACTGCATGATTCTACTTATATGAGCTACAATAGTAGTCAGACTCAGAACCAATTCACATGGTGAAACCCTGACCTTCCGTGTGACTGTGTGTGGGAGGTAGGGTCTTCAGGAGGCAATTAAGGTTAAATGAGGTTGTGAGAGTGGGGCCCTCATCTGACAGAGTGATGGCCTGGTAAAAAGAGGGAGAGGGGAGAGAGAGATCTCAGTCTCTCTCCGCCCTGTGAGGAGGACACAGAGAGAAGGCAGCCGTCCACAAACCAGCTTGGGTGCACTGGGACCCAGCCATGCAGGCACCCTGATCTTGGACTTCCAGCCTCCAGGACTGTGAGGAAATAAGCTCCTTTTGTTGAAACCACCTAATCTGTGGTATTTTGTTGTGCAGCCTGAGCTAGGACGCTCAGTGTTTTCACTCCATGCACATTTCACAATAGTTGAACAGCAGGTTCTCACGTGACACTTAGTTAATGCTGTTTTGTTGTAACATTGATGAGATGATGTAGGAATTTAACTGTCGTTCATATCAATTAGCCTATGGCAAAATTGGTTTTGTTGTATACTTTCTGTTAAAGTTGCAGAACCTGGAGACGATGTTGAGAGAGGACCTACTGTAATTATGTTTTATGTCTTGAGATGGGAAGCAGGAGAAATGGTTTTCAGCCAAGCGATATTTGCAGGTTAGTATGCCGAGACTATGGAGGTCCTGGCGGCATGTGGCTGCACGTTTCCCTGAGGCCTGTAGCAATTCAGACGAGCAACCGGGAGGCGACCTAGAATTTGAAGGCCTGTTTTTATGGTCCTCTCATAGGCTGCCATGATTAAGAGCTTTCTGCCTTGCAAAAAAGCATTTTTCTGCCCCCCTTTCTTCTCTTGTTGAAAAACCAACAGCAGTCATAACCATCTCACACCCTTCACAGCCCTGTGGGCATTTTCCAAGGGCTTCTCGATCCTAGTTTTTGGCAGCACTAATGAGCTCTCCGATGCAGGCATGACAGCATAATTTCCTGTACAACTTTGGGGAATGAATTTCACTTTGTAATACTTTTTCAAAGTCCTGTTCCTTCCACTATCCCTTTCCACTTCCCCTTCCTCTCTTCCTTCTCATGAGTAATAATGTTTTGTTTTCTTGGCTGGACGTTGCTTTTATAAGACAGAGGTGGAATAGGGTGGTAGGACCCAAATCATAGTTTTTCAGGGGCCAGTAAGGTGTCTCGGGGCTCTTAATGGATTTTAATGCTGGAATAAGCCAGACTTTGGGGGTAGCCGGAAGAGGGATCACCCTGTTGCTTCCTTTCTCTCCCCTCCCCCCAGGCCATGGTGGCTTTGTGACATAAACACCCTCCAGAGTGTTGGGGCGGGAGCCAGCTGAGATTTGCCATTTGTGAGCTGGAGCCCTATGAAAAAAATCAGCACCAAGTGGTACAGCCTCTCTTATCACACAGCTGTACCCAAAGGATTAAGCGCTTTGAAACGGGTGAATGAAAAGGGCTTAACACACTGCGGTATTTAGTCCGGGTTTGCCCCGTCTCTCCTCTTCTCTTTGCCCTCCCGTCATTGCCTTTCCCAAGAAGGAAGGAAGTCAGAGCTGAGCCAGGCGAGAAGCGTCGAAGAGGTGGTAGCCATGTGGTATGATCATTTTTAGTATTCTGTTGTTTTGTGTGTTTCTTCTCATCTCGTAAAGGTGGCCCCGGATTTTGCAATTCCCTGCGTGTCCCCCCTTGCCTGCCTAGTCCCATGAAATTATACCAGTATAAATGAGCTTTCCACCATCTGCCTGGCTTATATTTTTATTTGCCCATGATGAATAACTATTCTCATGGTGATTTATATGCTGCCTTGGATGACGTTCACTTTTCTAAGATGGAAAGTCAGCGCTGAGAGATTTATGGTCTTGGGGAAAGAATGTTATGGAAGAAAAGAGTAAAGTCTTTTCTCACACATACAGTGCTTTGGGCTTTGCCTGAATTAATCAATGAGTTCTTGTGCTTCTTTTGCCACTGGTTTTGGGTTTTGTAGATGGATCGTGTGCTGTGCAATGTGGGGGTTATTGTGTACTAAATAATAATGGTAAATTAAAAAATTTGGGGTAACAGTGACAGGTGTGAGCAGCCAGCCAGGCAGCATGGAGACTGAGTGTGCATGTGGACAAAGCAGAGCCAGAGAATGATAGCTGTGGAATCATTCGAGTTCCGTTGGTGATTTTCAGACCATGTAGGCCTCAACCAACCACTTCTCTTAACACTTGAACGTACTTTACCAGCAGCTGTGTGGCCATCCCTCCTGTCTCCTGTCACCCCAAGACCAGAGCTGTCCTTCCACTGCAGACAGATTTAGAGCAGCAAGGGCCAAGTGAAATGGGTGGACTCTGCCAGGTGACAAGCGCCATCAGGTGTCGTGTGACACCCTGTTACCGTTGTCTTTTTTTTCTGTCATTCATTGTTCACAGCCAGCTAAGTGGACACCGGACTTTCCTTATGTCACATGTGGCTCTCTATTGGCTACGATGATCTCAGCAAATGACCTCATCGTGAATAAGTGTAAGAAGAGTGGCTGAAATATAGTCAGATGAAGGAAAAGGAAACTGTAACTTTTTTGGAAATGAAAGTAAACATAATTGTTTACTTTCATAGTTGTTGACTTATATAATTGTTTTGCGATCTGTAAAACCATGGACGTGTTCTTCAGATTGCTCCAAATCTTTTTTCACATTTGACTTGATTTCATCAGAACTTCTTTTCTTTAAAAAGAATAAGAAATGTATACAACATTTTTGTGGATATTTAAAAATTAATATTATAAGAATGTCAAATCTCCACTCTTTACAGTGAATGAATAGCCTTTTGCCCACATTATGTTTAGAAGAACTTGGTGGGTGACTCTGGAAGGGGACCTACCCCGTGAATGACATTGTTTGGAAAATGTGTTTCAGATTTCAGATGCTGCCTTTTCAGTGGCTCCTGTGTTGAAATGCAGGTCCAACATGTAGTTCTGGCTTAAAAAGGAAATACACATATTATGTAGTTCAGGGAGAAAAAACGCCTCCTTGGGGCCTGTGAGGTTTTCCCAGAGTCGACTGAAGCCAAGTTCAGGTACTGAATTGAGGAGAGAAACAGAAGCAAGAGAAAGAGACCACACTTCTGTTTACATGCCTTTTAAAAAATTCCATTATGAAATTTTAGAGCTAAAAACTTTGCTCAGAAGGGGATTTTTATGGAAATTCCCAAAACAAGAAAATGCTGCCTGCGTAAAGGCTGCTCTGTGAGATCAGTGGTTCCTAACCGGGTGAGGGGGGACTCCTCGTGCCCTGGGAAGTGAGGGACAGATGTAACCCCCGGTACTTCCTGAGCTGTACCGGAGAGCCTTTATGAGCATCAGAGTGCCCACTTCACAAAAGCAAGCTTTTGGTTTATATCATTTAAGAACACAGCCCTAGCTAGTGGGGCTCAGTGGATTGAGTGCTGGCTTGTGAAACAAAGGATCACCTGTTCAATTCCCAGTCAGGGCACATTTCTGGGTTGCGGGCCAGGTCCCTGGTAGGGCATGTGAGAGCAACCACACATTGATGCTTCCCTCCCTCTCTTTCTCTCTCCCTTCCCCTCTCTCTAAAAATAAATAAATAAAATATTAAAAAAAAAAAAGAACACAGATTATTTGAAGAAGCAATTGGTAGAACCTAAGCTACAGAATACTATTAAAGTCAATGAGAGATCCTGTTTTAGATAATTTGGCTGTTTGAGACAAGTAGAAGAGTTTCTCAAAGTCCCGGAGGTATTTTAGAGAGGTCCAACTCAGTGATGGCATTTCTAGGATCGGAGGAATGATGCTAATATTCCCTCTCTCCTTCTCTCAAGTACTTCAGTATAGAGTAGAGGGCAGTTTCAGCTGTCCCTTGATGGGGAGGGGGTCACCTTGATGTCCTGGTACAGTCCCTGCTCTGGAAGCTGATGGAGCGGTGTGAACCTAAGCTCTTTCACATACTGGGCGTGAGGCTGTGGGCACATGAGTTACCGGTGGTCATGCTCACGGTAACTTCCTGTTGGAAACGTCATGAGCATTAGATGAGATCATGTATTTTCAGTGTTCAGCTCTGTGCCCCGCACATAGTAGGTACTCAGGAGTAAGTCAGTGTTTATTCAAATTGTCCTTTGTCCTGCCTATGTCGCTGTCATTGTCAGGGTTGAAGTATGTTGGGAACCCCTGAAGAGCATTTTTGTTATGCTCTTCTGGGTTCCTGCTGTGAGATTGGGGGGGGGGGGCGGTTCTTTTGTTAGTCCTCCAGAAGAGTAGTCTGGGTATAAACGAGGACATGTAAATTTATTTGCATGATGGGGCATGATTGACAAAGGACTTACATTAATAACTTATTCAGATCAAGCTTCTTCAGATGTAGCTAAATAATCATCAAGGCAGTTTTATTGCTGGTGTTTTGTCTGGGTTCTCTCCCAGGAGGACCTAAAAACCAGCCAGCTGAATTGGCAGTGTGGACCCAGGCCACACTGGGCATCTGTATGGGGGGGATGCCCAGGTGGGCTGATTTTCACAGCATGTCCCATGTTTGCCACAGGAGAAAGTCTGGGATGCATAGAGATAAAGGAGATGTAGGTAGTTTGTATTAGTTTCCTATCGGCTGCTATAACAAACTGCAGCAAATTTAACAGTTTAACACAATACAGATTTATCATCCTGCAGTTCTGGAGGTTATAAGTCTGGCACAGGTCTCGGTGGACTAAAATCAAGATGTTGGCAGGGCTGTATTCCTTTCTGGAGACTCTAGAGGAGAATCCGTTTCCTTGGCTTTTCGAACTTCTAGAGGCTGCTTGCATTTCTTGGCTCGTGGCCCCTTCCTGTCTCTTCAGGCCAGGAACATCGCATCTCTTTGACTCTGTTTCCCCAGTCATATTTCCTTCTGGCTTCGCCCTTCTGCCTTCCTCTTCCACTGCCGAGGGTCCTTGTGGGTACATTGGGCCCCTCCAGATAACAGGATTGCTCCCCGCCCCACTTTAAGATCAGCTGATCAGCAACCTTAATTCCCCATTGGCACGTAACCTAACACAGTCACCATCCTGGGAATGAGGACTTGGACACCTTTAGGCCACTCTTCAGCCTGCCACAGCTGGTGAGTTGGTTGGCATTCACCAAATACATTAGATATACCATGGAAATAAAACTAGGGGCAACTTTGGGCTTGAAAATAGAGCCAATCGTGAAAGTGCTCCCTTTGCGGACAGCAGTGGGCTCAGCTGGATGCATTATTGGGAGAAAAGTACTGGGGATTGCTTCCTGTACGGTGACTTTTTCAGACTTTTCCCAGTCTGCCTCTGCTCCTCGTCCTCCCACCTCCTCCCCCTGCCTCCCAGGAGCCTCAGAATTAAACCAGACATGAAACCGTGAGGTCGTTTTTGACAGTTCATACAGTGGGTAGGTAGCTTGGCAGTAGAAGGAAGAGGAGTTTAGACATTATTGTGAAACAACATAATTGTTGCATAAAAAACACAGCAAAGGATTTGTAGGCAGTCAGAAGTAAAAGTCCCCCAGTTCAGCCCTCATTCCGATGTTGCTGCCTACAAGGGGCTCCTGGGTCTCTTCTGGGGAGTTTATTTGTGCAGAAAAGATATGTGCATTTGCATTTTTTTTTTTTTTACAGCAATGGAATCACAGTGTAGGTAATGTATATAGAATGTGGCTTTTTAATTTACCAGTGTATCTTAGGTATCTTCCCATGTCAGTTTGTAGAGCTTCTTTGCATTCCTTGTAACAGCTACAAAGCATTCAACTCTAGGAATAAATGATAAGTCATGGAATCGTATGTTAACTTACTTAACCAGGCCCTGTGAGAGACATTTAGGTTGTCCAGTGTTTCTTTTACAAATGGTGCTCTACACATACTTTGCGTGTTTATGCAAATATATATCATGTGGGGAAAACGTCAAGCAGTGGAATGTAAGTGGAATTCAGTTGAAAAATGGGGGAATTTAAAGTTTTGCTAAGTATTACCAAATTGCCTCCAGGATTGAGCCAAATTTACACTCCCATAGCAGTGCGTGAGGGCTGCTGTTTGCCTGTCCTTTAGGAAGGAATGTCGCTGTTTTCCTACCAGCTTTTTTTTTTAAAGAAGAAAAATGGTACTGCATTTTAATTTCTATTTTTAAGATTGTGAATGAGGTTAAGAATGCTTCATATATGTATTGCCATTTGTTTTTAATGTCTCGTACATTTTCCAATTCAGTTGGACTTTTAAAATTAATGTTTTATAAGAATTCTTTTTATATTAAGCCAATCAGTTTTTCATAATGCAAGGCCGGGTTTTGTCCGTTTCTTGGCTGCACTTGTAGAGGTAACAGCAGTTACGGTTCCAGTCACCGCCGTGACATCTTTTCCCGTGAAGGATCCTTCAGCTTCAGTGGGTTTGAGAGTCATAGTCCCCTTACATCCTTTCATAGACATTTAGCATTAGTTTCAAATGAGGCTTTAACAGGAGTGTCCAACCAGTGTCCCACGGGCTGCATGCAGTTCAGAATGGAATTTACTTAAAACGTTATGAGATGTTTTTTTGATCATGGGTCGCAATGTATTTCATGTATGATCCAAGACAACTCTTCTTCTTCCAGTGTGGCCCAGAGACACCCAAAGGTGGGACACCCCTGCCTTTAGAGCTCTGTCTGTTGCTGTCTAGGACCACCCACTGGGGTGAGCCACCGTGGTGCTGTTTGCGTTGGTTATTTTGCACGAATCGAGCAGTCCTCCTGTTAAGAGCCGTGGCTGTGTGGAGCGCTTGTTCTCACTGGCACGCCTTCTCCCTGGCTTTGTTCTTGCTCTGAAGCAGATGTGAGAGCGTGCAGTGACTCACTCTATGGTGGATCTGGTTTGTCTCCAAGCAGGATATGAAGGTGTTGGTTTTTAAGGCAGTTTTATGCAGATTTAAAAAATCAAGTTGACAAAAAAAAACAAACCCTTTTATTTCTCAAAAATGAAGTGCTTACTATCCGAAGGTAAATGTCAGAGTGCTTTTTTTTTTTTTTTTTTTAGTTCTAAAGACATTGGATTATGGATGGCATGATAAAATATCCAGATAAATCATAATTTCAAATCTAGTATTGCAGAGCACTGGCTATTTTTAAACTCCCATGCTTCATGAATGGGATGAAGACGTGTTCAGGATCAGAGCATTTGTCAAAATGGGCAGCCAGGTGACAGGAGACCGAGCTTCGTTCAAGAGCTGTCACGGGGCTACAGTGTGCTGGGAAAATGCGAGTGTGCATCGAGTGAGCTAAAAAAAGAAAAACAAGAATTCGGTATTTAGAAGAATGTCTGCCCTACCGAGTACATTTACACCTTAACATTCACTCTCTTCTTTTTCTGCCAAATATAATACCCTCTAGTTCTGGCCATGAATAGTGCTCAGCACAGCGCTCACGCAACCCTGGAATGGTTGTGGCTGTCTCCTGTGTTTCCCCATGAAGTTTTCACGGAGTGAAGCATTTCAGAGTGTGACACTGTGACGGTTTCTAAAGTGGAAGACAGAGTGAGCCTCGTTTGGACTTGATGACAGTGGAATAATATGAGAAAAATATGAATTGCTGCAATTACCCTTTTAGAGTACTAAGCACCAATTCCCATTTGAATAAAAGTATCGGGGAACCTTCTTTTACTGTCCTCTGTCTCAGGGGCTAGAAAAATGGACACATAATGCAAATTAAACAGTAGAGAAAATGCCTGTTATTGGAGCCAAAAAGTATTGAGTGGGATTTGGAGATTGTAGCTTTAAATAGGGCCTTACTGGTGCTTCCTCATCATGAAATTAAGAGCTGTGGTCATTTAGCCTTGGGTTCATTTTTCTTTCTTTTTTCCCTCCCCCACCCCCCCC